>OU015497.1:104916359-105291359 GCA_907164885.2 Dolomedes plantarius | reverse complement strand
ATATATATATATATATATATATATATATATATATATATATATTCCTTGAGCCCGTATTTTTAGGATACATGCTATCCCACCCCGTAAGGAAAAGGTTAAAGTTATAAATTATTTTAATAATATTCGGTTATTCAAACAAGCCATTTTTCCATGATCTTGAAAATAGTTTCGATTCAAAAAAGCTGTAGAGTGATTAATGTATTTTTTTTTAAATTCCATTTTGCAGTTTAAAAATTCAAGGGTAAATCATTAAACGTACTAATAAATATTTTTCTGGATTTTTTAAATCGTTTTATAACAAGTGTAACGCTCATTCATCGAAACAAAGGAAGATAATCTGGATTTCCTAACTTGGAGCCCCTTTTAAGCAATGCCGGCGATGTGAGAAATTTTTCAGTTAGGGATGCTTTTTCTCACATCTTCTCCATTTCTCTCTAAAGGCCAAATACCCATAATATTGGCTTTACATATTTTTTTTCAAGGATGGTGAATATTTTCCACAGGAAATAGAATTATTTCTTTGTCTAACGGATCATTATCGTTCTTTCCAGCTATCAGATTACGCTGTAAAAAAACCATCTACTAGACGGTGGGATCGTCATTCAGGTTCCGTAACCTCGAGGCTGGCGCTTTTCCATCTAATTTTTCAAGGCGATGTGCGAAATTCACCTTTATAGTGTTTTTACCTTCCCATAATACATACATTTGAGTAAAAATAACTTTCATTCTCTTTTTTTTACTGCACTTTACGCTATATACACTTTGGAGAAAAATTTTACATATTTCATGCAGAAAAACATTTTTATTAAACTATAAACATCTGTAAAATTTTGAATACTTGCTTTAACAGTCAAATAATCAGGGCAAATTTGTGCTCTTATGAGATCATCTGCATTCGAATATCAGTAGCATGGTAAAATACTTATAAAAATGTTTGCGATTTAAGAAAATGTTAATTTATGTCCTTTTAAAATACTTGGGATTATGAATTTAATATTTAATTTTAAGTTCTTATCGAAGTATAATTAAAGTTAACGTTATGTAAAATGGAGAAATAAATAATTGAAACACTAAGTGTCACAAACATTGTCACTGATGATTGCAGAAAAACTTTTTTTTTTTTTTGCTTAGACCCTTCTTTTTTCCACTTGATAAGAAACACAGAGTTTAAAAAAGTTTCTCCTTGCATTTTTTACGCATTATCTCTTTGGCAAAAATTAATAATAAATTAACAAGCGAGTAACCAGAATTAATGATTTCGTCACACGGAAAAAAAATAAAACCTGCTGACCAATCTCAAAACTCATTTATTTGTCTCATTAAATTCTGACTCGTCGCCTATCTCCGGCCATTTTTTTTTCACCTCTAGAATTTCAATTACAAATTCAGGCGGGAAATGCTTTATTTTAGTCAACTTTTGGATGATAAACGTCCCCTCTCGAAGCAACTTCAGCAATTTTCTTTTGTTAATCCTTTCCTCCTTTTCTTTTTTTTTTATACCCCCAAGCTGGGAAAAAGATGCCTCGCCACTTGCTAATCGCATATATATATTATCTGATGGAAATTAAAACTTGTTAACTTTCTTGCTTTTATAATACCCCGTAGGGTAGACAAGAAGTACTCCCATTTAAATTTTAAACAGCTTGGTGAGTTACAATTTCTCGGGAAAAATTTTTCTTTATTTTATTTTTATTTTTTTTTCTTCTTCTTTTCCCTTCTTCTTTCTCTTAATCTATCTCTCTCTCTCTTCTTTTCCCCATGTTGCTCATCGTAGTTATGAATAATTACAAGCGCGAAAATTCCCCGGGAGGGAATTTCACTTAATTTTTGCCGTTGTTTTCCCTACGTCTTATCCCCTCTCTTTCCCCCGTTTCTTTCAATTTTTTCCTTCTCATTTGGTCCCCAACTCTTTCCTTGAAGGGTGTGAATTATAGCTGTCGGCTCCACGGTTACGGAAAAACCTATATCATTTATTTTAAAAAAAAAAAAAGAAAGAAAGAAAGAAAGAAAATAAACGAAAGAAAAATCTGAATAACAAAAGGGAAAACGATCGGCATGAGAAACAGGGGGGCAGGGGGGGGGGGAGTTTTAACTGTTTCCAGCCCAATAGAGCTTGCAAAAGACTGAACCCCCCCTTCTCACATGCTCTCCCTCCAAAATGGTGAGCACCTTTAATTCTTAAAAGACGGAGTACGCATCACATCTTCTCTACCCCTTTTGCCAGCTTACTTTGCCTTATGTCATTTTAGTGTAGTTATTGGTGCATAGAAATCCAACGGGAGAACGACCCACGCGCTAAACAGATAAACTAAATTGCAGCAAATCAGCATAAATTCAATTACCCCACCAAACTCAATTAAGCTAAATGTGATTACATTGTTTAAATTAACTCTCCTTATTATTCCGCGAGATAGATGGAAAGATGGACGAACGGACGGACAGGGGGTATGCGTGTGTGAGGGGGGGGAGGGAATTCTCTTTCACCCCCCTCACACACGCTCTCCCCCCCCCCCTCGCAAACTGAAGTATTTTCTTCAACTAATACATCCATACATCCACTCGCGTTTTACAAACGCGGCATCGGTTCAGTACCCAAAGGGTTCAAAAATAGAACGAGAGCATAAAAGTAAAGTAATAACGGGTGAGATAGAGCGAAAAGATGAGACTGGGGAAAAGAAGGGGGGAGGGGGGGGGAGGAAAATTTTCGGTTTTCAAAAGTTCGAAGAGCCTTGCATATTTATTAGCGCGAAAAGAGATTAAAAAAAATCCACCAGAAAACTTTTCTGTCTTGTGATTTAATAATTTTCAGAGTCTGAATTAAGGAGTAAGTGTTAGAGGCTTAACCGGACTGTAATATATTTATTTCTGGAGCGACACTTGATTCTTCGGAAACCAGGATGGCTGGCTGGCAGAGGAGTTGGGGGGGGGGGGGGGGGGGGGAGGTGCGCGCAGGGGGGTCGGGGCGAGAGAGAGAGAGAGAGAGAGGAATAGAGTTAGAGAAAGAGTTAAAACATTTTTCCATCGCCATCTCGGGTTTTAAAATAAATACCGCTCTTTCCTTGCAGGAAAATTAATTCATTTGCCCATCAAAATTTTTAATCCAAAGTAATTAAGCATGATTGGAACTCCCGGCCGAATGTTTTGGGCGATTGAGAAAATGCGGGATGGGGGGGGGGGGGGGAGGATATATTGATAAAATGAAAAAGGCGGGAATTAAAAACCATAAAAAGAAAGGGGTGCCTCTAATAAAATTGCCTCAGCTTATCCCGGGCAAAAGTTGGGGGAAATATTTTCTGTGAATCATTCTCCGTGTCGAATGCAGTGGGAAAAAGGCTTAAAAGTTTTGGGGAAAGAGTTTTGTGGATGCTAGATAGCAGCCGAAATTCATAATGCCTTATTAGAGGGCCACCTTTATCTTAATTGCGAATAAATAAATTGAGCTCTCAAACGAATGTCATGTTCCTGTGTTTTAATTTGATGGGGCTTTTTTTGCCCGCCCTAATCTTGTTCGTTTCTCTGTGCTGTATTCATTATTATGAGTTTTCCTGGAGAGGTTAAATCACTTTAGATGGGATCTTTCCTACCCCTCTCTCTCTCGCCTTTTTGTGTTGTTTCATTAATCTGTTTGTTTAAATGAATTTTAAAGCTTTTCGTGTGTGTAATGAATTGGTATTGTTCCCGAAATCGCACTTGAGGAATTAAATTCAAGGAATTAAGTTTTGAAAGGAGCAATTATTTGAATGCTTTCTCGTTATGCAGAATTGAGGGAATAATGAATCGGGTTGCAATAAAATACCTGTTAGTGTGTATACTAGTGTGAAAGGTAATTTGCCTGCTTTATTTATTGTTCAATAGAAAGGAACATAAAATTAATGATATATACTACCTTTGCTCCATTACCTGGTTTTAAAGCTTAATTTGAGTATTTTTTATTTACAAACTTTTCGGGTTTTTTTTATAAATTTTTGTTGCTCTAGACATCGCAATATCTCTGCCATATATACGTTTCTAACCTTTAGCTTACGGGGCTTATTTTCCGATTCCCTCTTTAGAACGAGAAATTCCTTACCCCCTTTGTAAGACCGGTCATTAAGGGGGATATATATATATATATATATATATATATATATATATATATATATATATATATATATATATATATATATATATATATATTCATTCTTGGGCCCGTATTCTTGGGATACATCCCATCCCGTAAGGAAAAGGTTAATTTTCGATTTACAAGAGTACATTGAAGAAATTTTAAACCGCAAACATTACTATGAACTTACTTTAGAGGTTAAATCACTTGTATGGTATCTTTCTTACTTCTCTTGGCTTTTTCTGTTGTTTAATTAATCTATTCATTTAAATGAACTGTAAAGCCTTAGCGTGTAATAGTTCATAGATCCGATACTGAGAAATTAAGTTTAATTAATTTAGCTCTATCAAAAGCATATGCTTTACGTGAAATAGTTATAAATTGGGCGTACTAAAATACGCGTTAAGGTATTAACCCGTGTAAAAAGTTAATTTCCTTTTTTTTCAATTGCTGCTTGACAAATATGTGTATTTGCGAAGTTTACAACCTCCCCTCATTTACCTGGTTTCGTCGACTAATTTTTTTCTTATTCTTGAACGCTTTGGAGCGTTTTAATATGCAGGTTTTATTTTTGTAAACGTAGCAATATCTTTACGCTACATATACTTTTACCTAATTATAGACACTCGTGCGAAAGTTCTGCGTTTTGTTTACAAGTTGATGTGTTGACCATTGATTAAATGCGCAAAATTATTTTGCTGTGTGCTATATAGGTAAGAAAGTCTATGATTTACAGAGTTTGGGAGCCAAGAAATTTTTTGAATATTTACTAGTTCTAAAGTAAGAGAGTAGTTAATTAAGTATAATAAAATATGCATTAACGTTTAAAATGGGATGAAGATCTTGATTTTTACGGAGTACACGTTTATGACTTTTTGTTTCTTTGCTTGATTGCTTGGTCTAACATCTCTTTTGTTTAAGTTTTCTTGATCTTAAATGTTCTTGTTGGGAATTCAACCGGAGATCTATATAACAGATAGATTTATTTTATTACCGATTTATAAACACCTGTATGAAAGTTCCACTCTTCGCTTCATCTTTTGACATTTAATTAAAATGAAACTCAATGCATTTAAAATATATTTCAACTTGGCAGTTATGTAAACTTTACACAAATCAGAAAGATTGCATTGCTGATTATAATTCACACTTTAATACTAAATATATATATATATATATATATATATATAATTCTGAAATATTTGTTTTACGGGTGCACTAGAAGTGAATTTGGTCGGGGTAGAATTCTTATCGTCTCCGAGACGTCAGTGTTTACAATGACATGATAAACAAATGACGTAATCCTGACGTCTTTGAATGTCAAGAGGTTAACTGTAGAAAATTATTATGGATTAATAAAGCAGGATTTGAGTGCTTATTCTTGAATGCGCGTTGAAATCTATGTACTACCGAACTTAGGAGCTAAGGTTATTGTTAGATAACACACAGCCCTCGCAGCGCAAAGGATTAATCTGTAATACAACAACCCTTTGCGCTGTGTGGTTTCCCATTGTATTGACAATATTTCTTTCCGTTAAGAAGTCTGTTAAATAAGTTCCGTGAGAAGTATGCTATGATTGTTATACTGTTTTGAGTAAAAATATTGTGTGGTGATGTATGCTTTGTGAAATGTGTATTAGTATCAAACTAATGCACAATAATATTAAATTAGCTGATTACAAATAAATGTAAGGCATTGCAAAATAAGTCTTTATTCTTTATTGCTTTAGCAACGCTTATTTTATAATTTGGGAGTAAATTATTCTGAAAGACTAGCTATAAGTATAAATTGTTTTTTTAGGTAGATAAAAATGTCTTACGAATGTATTTATTCTTCTAACATAAACGGTATAACGGTATTTTGGGGAGTATTATCTTTACAGATTTGAACGAGTTTTGGAAAGTTTAAAAGGAACATAGTCCAAGCAGTTTTTACGCTCATTTTATAATGATGTCCTGATTTGGATAATTCCAATACTCATCTTGATTTTATCTCAGTCAGATCTTCTTGAAATGTTATCCTGTATTACATAAAATTCGGAGACAGAATTTCTATTCTATTTTACTCTATTCATGCACCTCATCCAGTGACTTATATATTAACGAGTGTATAATTAAGTAATTTAGGGGCGTTAAGAAATAAGTCTAAGTTAATTTTGAATTTTAGTAAATAGCTTGGAGCCTAAGAACAGAGAATGAAAAATATAACATAAGAGAGGATTTACGTAGTTTTCTCTGCCATATTACTGTTAAGTGTGTAACTTGAAGTAAGTTTGTAAGAGTAATTCGAAGGAAATAATACTCCGTCACATTACCTGGGTTGTTCAGTTAGTAGAACACCAGTGTTGAGGTTTGAAGATCCGAGGTCAAGCTATTATAAAACGATTTATTGTTATGAAGGTTGTAATAGAATTCGTGAAATTATCTTTCAGAAACATTCCTCTGTTTTCTGATGATGTACTCATGATAAAGAGATATTTCCATTAAACCATTTTTCTCTGATGTTTTTTGGGGTTTGCAGTCATGTGTCGTTTTTCAACTCTCCACCTTTCTATCTCACAAACAAACAAACACACACACACACACACACTTAACGAGAAAATCCATTATTCATAAGTTATAAAGAAATGAAGCTAATATCAATTTAAACAGTAATGATGATTAATTTTGAGATTATTTTCTAAAACATTGTAATAATTTCATGTTATTTATCATTCAAGAATGGGATTTGGTCATTTTTAATTTTAATGAGAAGTAACGTTTGTATGTTCATTGAAGAATGCTCTGGATGGCATCATTTGGGGTTGATTTGTCGTCTTCAAAATACTTGAATATTTTCCCCTCTTTTCACTTGGCCTAGAAGCATATTACGTTGATTTTTTTTTTCGGTGTTTGACTGAAAAATGGACAGTTATTTCAACATTGAAAAAAAAAATGCTGATTTGCTTCTTTCTTCAGATGGTAGCAATGAAATTTGATATGGACCCGTCATTTTCTTTTTTTTTTCATAAACTTAAATGGGAAATATATTGGGAAATGTAATCAAACATATTATTAACTCGATAACCCGTGGGCAAATTTTGACAAAAGTTCCTTTGTTCGGCACTCCGTGCTTGATTTACAGATAATCAGAGTTTTAGTTGTATATAAATGTTTACTTTTGTAAATGAAATGTAACAATGAATGCAACTCAAGTAATGAAGTACAATTTATAGACAGTGCTTCTTTTTTTTTTAAATTATGCCAAAATTATCATTAAACAACAGATTGTTCCTGAAGGTGTAATCGTAACGATAAACACATCTTTGCGTTAGGCAGTCTAAAAATTTAAGCACGTTAATAGCAACAAAAAAATCAAGTGAAAATAGAGAAAGAGGATTGAAGCAAGTTTCACACTTATTGCAATGACACGTTGGCAAAAAATAAATTCTTGAATTAAATAACTAAATAAAAATGCAGACGAAAAAGAAGTCAATGATACAATTAAAATGAATGTTAATTTTAAGTTAATTTTATTTATGTATATATTTCTCCGTTATATTAGATGTTAACAGATTACATATTTATGTAGAGAATCATAAAAATAAATTTAATTCTTTATTGTTCTAAAGAGGCTTTTTTAACTTAAATATTTTGTAATATTTATTACTCAGAATTTTTTGAAGTTTGCTCATCTTTTAGAAAGATATTGGTAGTAAAAATAATCTTCAAATAACTCAAGATACACTTGATTTCCCCCTCCGGCGATTGGCGTTTTTTTTAATCAATGAATATATCAATAATGCATTTTTACGCTCTTTTGAAAACTTCCCTTCAAAAGATATAATCGATTTTTATTTAAATTTTGGCATTAACAGCTGCAGATGAGGCAGGGTGAATATGTTTAGACAACTGCAGCACATTGTTCTTAAAATTTATGTATTTTTATTTTTTAAATGTAAGATGCAGCTTTAATTCCTTTTACATTGATTTTGCGTGCGCAGTTTTTAACTCAATGAATGGGGTATATTCGAGGATTGCTGCAAAGCACATACAATGCAATTGATATGAAAAAATAATGATAGCTATCGATGGTTTGCGCATGTTTCAATGTTTCTGCTTAGCAAAAAATAGAGAATATAGCTTAGGAAAATTACCTCCGGCAAGCAAAGAGCTGCCCCTAGTCGTTGTTAAGTATGTAGACTTTCTGCGGTTCAGCCAACTAACGTGTCCACGAAACATAGCCAAGGAGAAGTTGTGTTATGCAAATCG
Source organism: Dolomedes plantarius (assembly GCA_907164885.2). NCBI lineage: Eukaryota > Metazoa > Arthropoda > Arachnida > Araneae > Dolomedidae > Dolomedes > Dolomedes plantarius. The sequence continues at coordinate 105,283,006 of OU015497.1, read as the reverse complement.
TGAAAGTTGTACCCCCAGAAAAGAGACTGACTTTTCAGGCTATTATTAGGTTTATCTCATTCCGCTGCTCAGAAGAGCGTGCTCCTCTAGTTTCACTCTTTTAGTCACGTACTGGGGAAACTCTTACGAAATAAATCCAAGAGTCCTAAGACAGTTAAAGAAATCACAACAAATAATGACCAGTTTTAATAGTACAAAGGGAGAAATAAAAACAGAAATACACGTTCTTCCCTAACAGAAAAGTACCACTTGGTTCAAAGAGGTAATACATTACAATAGTGGGGGAATATTCCAGTGGATGGGGTTTGTAAAAGCAGTGAGACAGTGACCTTGTGGCAAAATAAGGAAGTAATTGTAAAAAGGAACAAACTAACAGCAGATTGATATAGATACTGGATAACGTATAGAAGGCAGAAAGCTGAAACAATAATAATGCTAACGAAAGTAACATTCTCAGACAAGAAAAATGGAATTTGAATGAACCAGGGGTTTTCATATTAAATGGCATGATTTTATATTGCAGTCCTTTAAGGACTGCAATACTTTTCCAGGTGACCCCCGAAAAGTAGGAGCTGTAACGGTTAGGGAGTTGTCAACTAGCTCTGAAAAGCCAGTTTGTCTTTGTTCCAAGTAGCATAGATTTTGCACCAAACAAAAAAAAATATGAGTCCTCTAGCAGCTTAGTCAGTTACAGTTTTATCTACTGCCCACGGCTGTTTGACAACACAAACTTTTTCGTTTTGATCTGATCTCTTGCCCTCTGTGCGGGGACCAACTTATCATGGATGACCGCTGCTTACTGCACTGCAGAGCTCTTCGTGAGTCCCCTTTGGTACCCTAGTATGCCTCTATTGTGCTTAGGATGAGTAATATGATACAAGCAGTAAGAGGAAATATGCCACTCCATATTTCATGTCACAATTTAGACTTTGTGTCAGAGCATAATTTTGTGTCATTTATGAATGACCAAGTCTATGAACTGAGAGAAAAAATAGGTTGGTATTTTTTAATCGCACGGCCGTCTTCATACTCTGTATCACCAAACGAAGAGACACCCAATAAAAGCCTTAGAGGGTGAAATATCTATTAAAACCACCGTCTAAAGTATTAACAACTCTTGTGTCAAGTTTTTTAGAGTATTTCTTGAAATGGTTCTCAGTTATATCACACAGTTTGCAAAGCGAGAAAATAGCTATTACTTACATACATGGAATTGGCAAAAGAGGAACTTGCAGGTATCCATAATAAAGTTAAGAATGTCTACTAGATCCAAACTTACCGGCATTTGTTAATTGTCCATAGAGATAATTACCCTAGCCTGTTGAAGCTATATTTGCAAACAATACACCTTTCTTAATTTCATTGTGAATTTTAAGCTGCTGCATATTCTTTCAGAACAATTATGTACTCTTGCCTTATCAATACGGTGTAGTTGTCTCTGTATGTAACCATGTCCGAAAAGAATGTAGGAACATTTATTTTTCTTATCTGGACAGTGCAAAAGAGAAATTTTCTCCTTCTACAAAACCAAGCTTCTGGTAAGTTGGAAATGTGGATAGGCACATTGTCCAGAAGTAAAAGCACTTCTTTCTGGGAAAATAATTTTAATAGGCTTCTAAATAAATATTCTGCGTTTCTTAGTATGCTCCTCAATTCGTTTTACTTGAAGTAAATGCCGAGATGTGGTTGTTTTAAGCGAGATCCTCTCCCAAAGCCACTTTGAAAAGTATTGTGGTTCTTAACCTACAAAAAATATCATTAGATGTGATAATTTTCCTTCCCCGTCTAACTTAACAAACTTCTGGATTGTAACTTATTTGCCCATCATCTGACTTTGACTATCGAAGAGCATTGCCTGTAACTAATAATTTACTTTGAATTCCTTCGTGTGGTCCTTCTTGCTTTCGTCTGTTTGATAACGTTTAAAAAAAATATCATGACGTGATAATCTTTTGTTTGTGACAGTACTACAGAAGCAAGTATTACGTGAAGCTATCGGTGTGTTATATTATGGAAATTAAGGAATGAATTTTAACCTGCGTGACAGTGGGAAACAGGGGGAAAGGCTTGATCGATAAATTATTACTCCCCAACACTCTCATTCTTCACATTTTCGAATACATATAAACTGGTGTGAGGTTATCCAATTGTGATGCTATAATTCATTTTTAGATACCCCCATCTCTTCGAATTAGTATTTTTTCGTCATTTGCACTCCTCCATTCGATCTTGATCCCCTTAAGACATGGGGCTACCCTGTGGAACTCATTATTTTTTTTTCCACCGTCCTTTAAATCGGGCATTTTTAAATCTCATTACCCAATCACGCTGCACTTTTCCTTAAGCGAATTAAAACAATTTGTTCAGCCGCGTAGTTTTACAGACATCTGAACGGCAGCAAAATTTATTTCGCCGATTCCTTAAAACATGTAATTGAATCTGTTTTAATTAAAGACGTTTCCAGTACATATCGTTATCCAATTAACGTACGCCTCACTAAATATATAAGAGGGTAATAAATACAACCAGGGGGTAGGAATTAAGTATGGGGAGGGAGGGAGACAAGATAGTGCAAAAAGAGCGCACGCCACCCCTTTTGCTATTCCCTGTACAGGTCCAAATATTTGTAGTGATGGAAGGTTTGCTAAATAAATGTTTATTTAATTCATTTGCTGTCTTAAACAACAAGCACCTCCATAGGCTGTGCGCCACAAAAATTCAAACAATGAGAGAAATTATGTAACTCAATTATAAATTACGATCAGTACTAAATTGCATTATCTAATTTACAATTTATTCCTAAGTCGCTTTTACTTCGCCAACTAATTCAATAAAAGGACCCCCCTTTTTTTTCGAAAGCTATCGCTCTTTCTTGAGTTTTTGGGAAAGAAAATTTAACAAGCGAATTAATTTTTCGGGGGAGAGAAAGTTAAGTTTGTTCATTAAAGGTAAAAGCTTTAAATGTTTTTGAGATTTTTGTGATTTTACTCCGCTTGATTTGTGGTTCGAAATTTTGTTTGGGCAGCTGAGGAGTGAATTTAAATTGAGTTCAATTGTCGCGGGAAATTTGTTTGATTTTTCCGCGGGCACAAGTTTTTGTTTGACTATAGATATCGTGCGTTGAAATGTTTAGTTAAAAAAAAATACGAAAAAGAGCAATAATATCCGGGGCTTTTGTTCTCCTGGAGACCGAAACAGAGTTTGAGTTTGTCTAATGCGGGAAAAATTATTTCATTAATTATGCTGAAGTGCAGGGGAAGTAAATTATATCGATTTGTTTAATTTTAAACGTTTGGGATTAGAGTATTTTGTTCTTTGTCAAGAATGAAACTTTACTTTGGATCTTTCTAGAAAAAATTAGAGGATGTGTTATTATTCTAAGAGCGAGAGTAAGAACGCTTGCGTTTGGACTTGAAATCTGTTATTCTGTATCAATGTCTGGAGGAATAGAAGGAGATTTTGAATATGTATTTGCAAGGCAGAATTGTTTTTCCTGGATCTGTCGATACAGAGTACTTTGAAACCGAGTTTTTCTTTCAAAATTCTTGCTACCTCGTTAGATGTTCCTTAACGATCCTTGCTAGATTAAGAACGCTTGCGTTTGGACTTGAAATCTGTTATTCTGTATCAATGTCTGGAGGAATAGAAGGAGATTTTGAATATGTATTTGCAAGGGAGAATTGTTTTTCCTGGATCTGTCGATGCAGAGTACTTCGAAACCGAGTTTTTCTTTCAAAATTCTTGCTACCTCGTTAGATGTTCCTTAACGATCCTTGCTAGATTAAGAACGCTTGCGTTTGGACTTGAAATCTATTATTCTGTATCAATGTCTGTAGGAATCGAAGGAGATTTTGAATGTGTATTTGCAAGGGAGTATTGTTTTTTCTGGATCTGTCAATGCAGAGTACTTTGAAACCGAGTTTTTCTTTCAAAATTCTTGCTACCTCGTTAGATGTTCCTTAACGATCCTTGCTAGATTAAGAACGCTTGCGTTTGGACTTGAAATCTATTATTCTGTATCAATGTCTGTAGGAATCGAAGGAGATTTTGAATGTGTATTTACAAGGGAGTATTGTTTTTTTCTGGATCTGTCAATGCAGAGTACTTTGAAACCGAGTTTTTCTTTCAAAATTCTTGCTACCTCGTTAGATGTTTTTTAACGATCCCTGGTAGATTAAGAACGCTTGCGTTTGGACTTCAATTCTGTTATTCTGTATCAATGTCTGGAGGAATAGAAGGAGATTTTGAATATGTATTTGCAAGGGAGAATTGTTTTTCCTGGATCTGTCGATGCAGAGTACTTTGAAACCGAGTTTTTCTTTCAAAATTCTTGCTACCTCGTTAGATGTTCCTTAACGATCCTTGCTAGGTTAAGAACGCTTGCGTTTGGACTTGAAATCTATTATTCTGTATCAATGTCTGTAGGAATCGAAGGAGATTTTGAATGTGTATTTGCAAGGGAGTATTGTTTTTTCTGGATCTGTCAATGCAGAGTACTTTGAAACCGAGTTTTTCTTTCAAAATTCTTGCTACCTCGTTAGATGTTCCTTAACGATCCTTGCTAGATTAAGAACGCTTGCGTTTGGACTTCAATTCTGTTAATCTGTATCAAAGTCTGTAGGAATCGAAAGATATTTTCAATATATATTTACAAGGGAGAATTGTTTTTCCTGGATCTGTCGAAGCAGAGTACTTTAAAACCAAGTTTTTCTTTCAAAATTTTTGCTACCTCGTTAGATGTTCCTCAACGACCCTTGCTAGATTAAGAATGCTTGCGTTTGAACTTGAAATCTGTTATTCTGTATTAATGTCTGTGAGAATCGAAAGAGATTTTTAAATATGCATTTGCAAGGGAGAATTGTTTTTCCTGGATCTGTCGATGCAGAGTACTTTGATACCAAAGTTTTTCTTTCGAAATTCTTGCTACCTCGTTAGATGTTAATTAAATAACAAATTTTGCAATTATAACTAGAAACAGAAGATTTTAATCAAACAGAAACATGTTTAACATACTTAAATTAATTAAAATTTTAAAAAAAGAATGGGGTTACATCTCAAAGATAAATTATCATATCGACTTAATAATTGCATAAAATCTAATTTCAGTTTAATAAATGAATTAAAATTAATTTAAGGCAGAAAAAGTACATTTTTTGTTCTCTGAGTTTGTTATAAATAATAAAGGTTTGTAATATTTTTTTGTAGCCTATCTTTTTTGTTTCCGGACTTCTTTTTTTTAAGTAATTTAGTATTCTCATAACAAAAACAAGATACAAACACTCGAAGTCAAATCTTCAAGTTTGTATGTTATAACTGCGAGTGAATTTCTTTACGACTACAAATAGGTTACCTGTACTTTGAAATCTTTTTCATAGCTTTTCATATAATTTCAAATACCGTGCTATTTTTAATTTTAACTAGTGTAACGCAGGAAAAGAATTATTTTTACATTGTTTTAATCTAACCCATGATTTTTTTGATATTTTTCAATACAGATTTTCGTAGCTAGTATTTTTTTTAGTGCTGCAACAAGAGGTTTCGCATTATTTCTTCATGCGCATTGCGAAAGAGCTTCATATTCCTCTTCGATAACGTTAATATTTTTAATCTGACTTGATTTCGTTAGTTCCGTTATTTTTTTTATGCTTTTTGATTCAAACTGTATCTTCATTGTTTGACCTCCATGTCTAGTATTGTAACTGATCTAAGTCGGTCATTGTAACCTCATTGGTCCCATTCTATTCAACCATTCAAAGTGCGTATGGAGGCAACGTCTTGCCGTTATGTAAATTACAGTTATATGGAGTGAAATACCACACTTTTTCCTTTTGTCTATCCTGATTTAGCCTGTAAACAGCTTCTAAGTTTAATTTTATGGAAATTGTCCCCTTTTGGCAATCATATCTTTATATAATTAGTAATAATAGAGGCTTATTGACTCAGATGATCTCGTCAGTCTCATTGCTTTTCAAGTTTTTAGACTTCACATTCATCATTCGATCTCCATGTACAATCATCATTTAACTTCCGGTTTTAGCCTATAAACAGCATATTTATCCAGATCCGTAACTAACTAATAGATCCTAATAGATCGACTTAAACTGGTTTTATTCCAACGTTCTGTTTTAATTGAATAAAGTAAACACGAATGACGCTATGGTTACTTGAGTTACTCGGAACGGTTAATCGTAACAAGTGTTTTGCAGTATATTTTCTTGTTTGATCATTAAGTTTAGACTACGATGGGGAAAGACGGATCCATTTCGAATTGCAATGCCGCCATCTGTCGACTAAAAGACATACCTCTCATTATAGTCCGGTGGCTTAATTAAATTACCGTTACATGGCGCATAAAAGCACCAAATTTGGTATGAAGGTACCTTAGGGCAGTGGTCCCCAACCCCCGGGCAGCGGACCGGTACCGGTCCGTGGATCAAATGGTACCGGGCCGCCCAAGGAACATTAAATTATTTCCATTTTATTTACTGGGGTGTATTTCTCTCGGGTTTGTGCTAATTTATACCTTTGTAACAGAAGAAATCTTGTAACTATTTTAAATTAGTTTATTGTTTATTAAACATTTCAAGATTATGAGTTAAAATTGCAGTCATAAAATTGAAAATAAATGCGCTTTCCTGAAAGAAAGAAAAAAAAACGAAACAAATAAATAAATAAAACGAGTTTTTTATTGAACAATAAATAAACGTAATGTCATTTATACATCAAAATTATAATAACATCAATTATTAAATCAAAATAATCAAAAATATAAACAATGAACGTCCTCCCTCAGCGGGCCGTGGTAAAATTATCAAACGTTGACCGGTCCGCGGCGATAGAAAGGTTGGGGAGCACTTCCTTAGGGTATATCATAAATGTTAGCCTAGGAGCCCTCTGGAATTTCTAAAATTTTCATGCACGGCACTAAAATCCAAAATGGCCGACAAATACGACAAAATATCACTTTTAACACAATCTATTTTGCTGTTAATTTTCAATTACAGCTTTAAGCCAACTAAGTACACTACAAATCTAACTTAGGGTAGTTTACATATTAAATAAAATACATTAAAATATATCTATATAATTTATTACAGTAATTTATAAGTACAAATATAACACTAAGTGTTCCCAAAGGAATATATATATATATATATATATATATATATATATATATATATATATAGCTATACCTTCAATGGAATTCAGCATGCAACAGTTATAATAAATTACACTTGCAAATTACAATTGCACTTGGAAAGTGGTGAGAAGTCCAGATTGGCTTTCCTACATTTGCAGTTGTTGCAGTCTCCTTTGCAGGAACATTTAATCAATTCCCTGCATGATCGGGAAACCTCTGGAATTGTCCTCCAATCTGGTACCCATGACTCTGAAACCTTATTCCAAGCAAAATCCTGCGGAGAAGGAATCACTTTCTGTGTTTATGGGCTTGTCGTCCAAATACCTGCTTGATAAACGACCCTTCAGATATGTTGTAGAAGAGCATTCTCAATCGGTGGAAGTTTGTCTATTGCTCGATTCTTCTGACAGAAAAGCTCCTTTCTTATCTGGCTGATACTTCTGAGAGGAGTTGTTTTATCATATAGAACAACAGTCAGTCGTATGGAATAAGGACAATGATGTAGTTGAGCTTGGGTTGTGGTCTATATTGTCAAGACCACCAACAGTAAACAACTCTTTACGGTGACAAGTAGGAGACACCACTCCATTTTCTTCCAAGCGTTCACAGGAAGAAGTGCCTATCCAGTCTTCAATTTCTAGAGTCCTGTCATGTGGAATACAAATGCAAATGTGACATAACTTCTGGGTGAGTTTCTTACTTCTGGTAGCTGCACGAACATTGATGCCGACAGGGATTGGGAAGGATGGTTAACATTCCTTACTGTGCCATGTCTTCAGAGCAATATGAGACATTTTTTTCTTTGATTTGTAAACGATGCCCTGGCCAAGGCTTAAGCTTGCCTAGGAGTCACGTTTGTCTTGATCTTGTAAGTTTGAACCATTTAACATCATAGAAACAAGCGACTTGCAGGCAGTGAGTTTTCTTGCCATTGTGCTGGGAAGCAGCCACTAAATTTTAAACCTTGGGGACTCGTGATGTATTTTCTGACTATTGCTGCTGCTTTGACCAGGATAACAGCATCTTCTAAGAAGTCTCGAATCCTCAGAGCTTCCCTCAACATATTTATCATACCTTCATTGAATATGATTACAGTGTGTCTCCCATCAAACTGCTCATAGGCTTCAGGTAAATACTCTAGCAATTGATTCTTCTGTCTTGTCTTGTTGATTTGTTTTTTGATGCCCAGTTCCTCAAGACGATTTATATACATAAAGTGGATCTCAGATACTTTGAAAAGAAGATTACCAGACTTCACTTATGTACTAATGTAACTGGTAAGTTCTACGAATGACCGACATTCATTCATTTTCTCATCTGTGTTTTCTTCTTTTAGGCTTGCCTTACGAGTGAGGCATCTGTAGCGATTTCTAGGTTGGACCAAACATGCAAGATGGTATTTTGCCTCCATTGCTATTAGATCTCCTCCAATTCTTCTTGTCATGGGGTGTATGTCATTGAGCTATGTCATCGTGGATTGAAGATTGCTGTGGATATCAAATGTTGAAACTTCATGGAGTAGACCTTCATCTTTGCCCTTTTCGCCAAACAAGCAACATTGTACCTCCAATGCTACGCGTTTACTATGACGTTTCTTTTGATCAATACCAGTTTGTTTTCTCTTAATTGACTTTGCCAGCTTCGAAATATTAAACTTCAGATGACAAGATTTGTGCCATGAAGCGGAATGAGAAGTAAAGTTTGTTGCAGTTTCATTAATTCCGAAAGACAATTCAACCGGGAGAGCATCAATGCAGCGGAACTGTTCTACATTTTTCAGGAATGTTGTGTAGGCATCTGTTTTACCACCACTTGTCCCTGGGGTCAGTAAAGGGCATTTCAAACTTTCACCAGTGTCATGCTGGCAAATTACGCATCGAACCCAGTTCACATCCATGTTAAATTATTCTGGTAAAAATAATGGCAATATAATTAGAATTTAGTCTGTGAGAAATGCTACATAAACAGGAATGAAATCCACGATGGTCAACATCTGCAATACAACATCACAAATCCCATTTTTTATGGTTTTTTGCAGTAGTGGTGACTCGAAAAGAAAGATTCACATGTGATATTTGGTCGTAGTCGGCCATTTTTGGATTTTAGTGCTGTACAAAAAAATTTTTAGAAATTCCAGAGGGCTCCTAGGCTAACTTTTATTAGTATGTATACTCTAAGGTACCTTCATACCAAATTTGGTGCTTTTATCCGCCATGTAACGGTAATCTTAAAATACAGCTCTAAGCCACCGGACTATTAGGGACTAACTACCAGTCTTCTTTTTTCCTCCAATGCACTCAATCAGTATTACTGGATATTTGTAAGTGGAAATTAAATCTGAACCTCTGTTTTTTAGTAGAAAATAACACTTTAAATTTAGTGTTCTTTGATTAAATATTTTTTAATTGTGTTGACTCTTGAAAAACTAGTTATAACTGGGGTTTTTGTCAAGTTCAAAATTTGACTACATTATCTAAATTATTGTAATATATATATATATATATATATATATATATATATATATATATATATATATATATATATAATGTGTGTCTGTAGGGTTCCTCTGTTTTAAACGTTTACGTTCAGGATGGCCGTTAAACTTTATACCACAGACAATAAAACTTAACGTTTATTTACAATTAACACACAATTATGGTCCGTCTCAACCGGATTACACAACAGCAACTACAAACAAAACTATCATTACACATTACTTTTCTCTTTGACATTGGAGCTCTCCTGCCACTGGACCGTGTGTCCCGTGTAGGCTTATCTCTTCCTATTCCCTTCTCCCGTACGATGAGCCGTCTGTCCAGTCTAACCCCAAAACCCTCTCCGCTCGCTTGGGCCGTCTGCCCCGTCTCGCGTCTCAAAACTTTCTCACCCTGCATCTCGTAATGCTGGAACTTCCTTCGTCTCTCCTCTCGCCTCTGGTCGGCCCTACGACCCGATGCTCATTCTGTATAACTAACTAACACACACACACACAAATATATATATATATATATATATATATATATATATATATATATATATATATATATATATATATATATATATATATATATATATATATATATATATACAGTCGGACCTCTATATATCGAACTTCCATATATCGAAAGTCTCTATATATCGAACAGTTGGTGAATCCCCGTTTTCATTAGGTAGAGAAACTATCTCTATATAACGAAAGAAATTTCTATATATCGAATTTTTTTCCAAAAGATTCTTAACGTGGCACGTGATTTTTCTATCCCGTAAAGATTTTTCCCTTATAGATTTTTTAGACGTTGATGAAAACGGTGTTTCCGATTACCCCACAGATGACGACATCATATACTCACTTCAGAAAGAACAAACCGACATCCAAGAAGATGAAGAGACTCTAACTGAAGCAGAAATTGATAATCCTTCGAAAAAGAAATGCGCGCAGCATTTGATGTAATCCGTCGTGGTCTTCAATTCGTGGAAAATGTCCCGGAGTCAGTATTTAGTGGACTTATTAAGTGTGAACACTTTTATGATGAATTTTCTTCTAAATTTATTGTGCAACAATACATTCGAAAGTTTTTTACAGTAATGTAAATCAATTGCGTTTGTATTTAAAGGTATGAAAATTTAGTTTGATAACTAAATCTAGTATAATTAATTTATTGATATTTTTTAATCGATAATAATTTTCATTTATGAATGTAGGTAATTTGTAGTAATGTGATTCATATTTAAATTTGTTGATATGAAAGTGATTTCGTATATTAGAAGAAAATGCACATTTTTCTTGCAATACAACGTATCACCAATATTTTAAGCATAACCGTTTCTATATATCGAAATTTCTATATATCGAATTTTTTTCGGGAACCGTCGACTTCGATATATGGAGGTCCAACTGTATATATATATATATATATATATATATATATATATATATATATATATATATATATATATATAATAAATTTAATTTTTATAATTATTATGACTTTTATTATATTTTTGTATGAATTGAGGGGGACCATGAACCGATATCACAACTAGTCATGTTAAAAAATTTTCCAAATTAACATTTTACTTTCTATAAAATGTAAAACTGATTAACCTTTAGCTTACGGGGTCTATTTTTCCAATTCCCCCATTAGAACGGGAAATTTAATTCCCTCTTTGTAAGAACTGTCATTAAGGGGGATATATATATATATATATATATATATATATATATATATTGTTGGGCCCATATTCTTGGGATACATGCTATCCCACCCCGTAAGGAAAAGGTTAATAAATTATCTGCTACTCCACATATCATCAATTAATTTGTGATTGTGTAGTTTTCTAATCAGGACTAACCTGACGAAGAATATAACTATTGTTTTTAAACTTTCACAAGTGTGATCGAGTTTAATAACACAAAATGTTTAAATGTGTTCCTTTTAGTCGCAACAAAGCTTAAAAACCTATGGAATAGCCCCTCAAAAAAAGAGAAAAAATATATCCAAAATCTGTTTTTCTCTCGTGTGATTTAGATACCTGTCATAAACTAAAGGTAGGCCGGAAAAATAAGGAAAAGTAATAGAAGTTTTTCGCATTCTAAAGTGATCAAAATAAATATTTAAAAGTCACTTTAACTATTCCATGTTTGTTAAATTTCATTGATTTATTGGCAACAAAGTTTATATATGTGTGCGTGATCACCCAGAATTTAGAAACTTTAAAAACATCACTATGAATATATTTAAATATTTTAAAAGAAAATAGATTTCATGTTTTTAAATAATTTAGTAACCAGGGTTTTTGCTGGAACTTTACGTGCCGAACACAAACATGAACTCTCAACATTTACATCATACGAATCGGAGGGTAAAGTGACTTATAAATTATACATTTTAAATTATTGACAATAACGTTGAAAATTCTAACAGCGCATCGAGCGTTAGTAAGGCCATCTAGCGGCAGAAGTGAAAGGTGAAATGAATGCTTAGTCTGAAACACCACTCGTTTAAACTCTGTATTTTGTTTTCTTATAAATTCAACGGAACGATACATTTGATGATATTATGCGTGGTTTTCAAAGTGTTCATCAAAATATAATGAATATGAACCTTTCCTTATTTTAGGTTTAAACAGTAATTTTCCATACGTGACAGTCTTTTTTTTTAGGGTGATATGATAATTTAATCTTTATAGCTGTTGTACTAAGCCTTAAATTGGATTGAATATGCGTCGAGATCTGTTCGTAGACTTAATTTAAAATCGATTTCCTGCTTCGGGTTAATCCTCAAAACGATATATGATATCACTCATTTGTGATAAGACATAACCCTGTCTAATACGAAATTTAACGTAGACCTGGACACTAGAACAGTCTTTGAAAATGTATAATGTGAAACCTATCGCATGAAAGACGTAGGGCCTGTTCACATAGAAGTCAGTTGCGTAGCGTTAAGGGAAAGATGACGTTGAGACGAAAATAAACCAATCATAGGCGTTAAAAATTTCATTGCTAATCGTTTGGAGGTTTGTCATTGGTTAAATATATTTCAATACTTTAACGCTCCGCAACGGACTCCTATGTGAACAGGCCCTTAGACAAGTTTTCCATGTTTCTTATGCTAAGTGTCCACTTAAGAGAAAATCTCGAGAGAAAGTCTCGAGATTAGTCTCAGGGTGTTTTGAGATCACTTTGAGACTTTGATGAACACTTTGACTTTGAGATCACTTACGCTCTCGAGACAGTTTCGTGAGACTCGACAGTCACTGCAGTCTCGTGACCAGGAACATTTCGTGTCGACTTGAGAGTCAACTCGCAGCCAGTTGTGTGATTTGACCGCAATTTGTTTATTTTTATCTTTCCTTTCCAAATGGATTCGTGCCAGGCCCTATCTTTTATAATTGCGTATAAAATTGTGAAAAAGCGGAAGGTGAAAAAAAAAAGGAGTGTTGGGCAAGAAAATGGGCGGATCGATGAATTGAATTCGGAGCTTGTTCAACACTCGTAAATGAGTTGCGTTTGGAAGATGCGCAACAGTTCGGAAATTTTATTCGGTTGTCTGCAGTGCAATTTGAACTGCTTCTAAATTTAGTAAAACACCAGATTGTCAACCAAGATACAAATTTACGTGATGCAATTCCTTTTCATGACAGATTAATGATCACACTTCGTTTTCTGGCTTCAGGTAAGCATTTTCAGGCTAATATGCAAGTACAGTAGAGTCCCGCTACATATTTTAGCTATTTTTTTCTCTTTTTTATGAATACATCTTTTCCTCCAGCTTAATTTTATTATCAATACCACAAACTGCATACGTAGATCCAAGTTTTTGACCTAACAAAATAGGGTTATCAAAACAAAACAACTTTGTGACTATAATAAAACTCAATTTATTTATTGTACAGCACTACTAAACATAGCTGTAACAGACTCACAAATAAACGAATAATACGCTAAAAGTACCAACTAACAACTGAAGGGAAGGAAACAAAAGAAAATGACCATCACAGTTTTTAAATTTTGTCGCAAATTCTTCGAACATGCTCATTTTTATTGCGATTCCTGTATAATTTATGTCTCATGTTCCATAAAAACTCCTGTTCCTAATAAAGATGGATTAACTCCAACACTTCATCATCAGACCACTCTCTTTTATCTAGTACAACCTTCTTTTCGCTCATTTTGAAAAATTATTTGCCGATTTATATTTATTGCGAAATAAAAATAAAAATGAAATTTAAAAAAATGAAATCAAGTCTCAGCTCTGACAAAAATCTTCCAACAATGACGGAAGACAGGACACTAAGGGCCTGTTCACATAGAAGTCCGTTGCGTTGCGTTAAGGAAAAGATGACGTTGAGACGAAAATAAACCAATCATAGGCGTTAAAAATTTCATCGCTAATCGTTTGGAGGCATATGATTGGTTCATTTTCGTCTCAACGTCATCTTTTCCTTAACGCAACGCAACGGGCTTCTATGTGAACAGGTCCCTAGTCACGAGAGCAGGAATGAGCATGTCCGCTTGTGACAGGTGCAGTCTTTGATACTTGCACGTGCTCGTCTCCGAGACTGCTCTCAGGCCCTTATCCATTTGTGAGTCTCGAGACTACTCTCGAGACTGTTTTGTCATAAGTGGACACTTAGCCTAAGTTACGTGAGCCAGGGATGTAAGCTTGATGCACTCTATTACAGTGAGTCAGTGGCAAAACGTGCAGTCGTAGTTACATTCTACTTGTCTTTTAGAAAAAAAAATTCGCATCATAAGTGCCACAAAAGGGAGATGGAATCCACAAAAGTTCCATTATTACTCTGATATTTTCATGAAACCAAATAATCCCATTTTTTAACTAAGTATGCTCACCCGTAATTACGTTTTTCATTAGAGTAAAGCGACGTGGACTCGGAAATTTTTCATGTTTCAAGGTGTACGATCGACAAATTTGAACATTATTTCAAGATATTTTGCCATTTTTAGTGTCTGTATTTTTTAAATACGTTAGACAAGGCTGTTGACGAGGCATTTACCAACATGTCTTCTCGGGAAAATAGACTTAATGCTATATCCAGTTACTCAGAGCACATAATGAGTGATAATCGCTAAGGCATGGCAACCTTTGTGTCCTTTGACCCTGCTTGATTCTGACCTAATTTGACCGCTAACGGAAACTAAATTTTTTAATTGTATCATGAACAGAGATCATTTCTGAAGTCGATCAACGCTTATCTACTCTAAGGCTTCTAGTTATTCGAGCTGATGCATCAGGCATTTGTGGCCAAAGTCACCAAATGAAGTCGCTATTTCGATCTGATTCTTATACTTGCAGTCTTATTTATTCTTACGTATTTTTCAGAAACATATATTCTATCTAGATTTTTAAAGTTCATTTGAGACATTTAAAACTGTATGCCTCTCTGCATCCTCAAATTATAAAACTAGTAAAGTTTGCTACGCATAGATAGTTCGCTTCAAACTGCCTGTGCGTAAAACCAGTTTATTTTACCTTGACATGAATGTATGCAACTTATAAACATAGAGAGAATCGAATTAGCCATGGATCCAAAGAGGAAAGTTTGATCATCGATGTTTTGTAAATTGGCGAAGAAACAACAACAAATTTTTTTCAAGGTATGGGTTTTGGGGAGATTAAGAAAACAAGATGGAGGCCTGTGAGTCGCCCTGGATGTCTAGGAACTCTGTTCTATTCCATACTGCTCTCAGCTACTGGACTTAACTCGGACTCGAAAAGTTTTTCAATTGCCCCTATTTACGTATCATTTAGTGTGTAAACTGATGCTAGAGGGGTACACACATGGATTGTTATCCAAACATTACTCTGGCAAAAAGCGAAAGGATTTTCCTCTTATAGTGACTGTTTAGAAAACTGTAGCAAACTTGACATCTCAGTTCAGTAAGGGCTTATGTACAGAATCTCAAGCCTGTAGCTCGTAGGCTGTGGAACTTACTCCAGGTGTTCTAGGAAGATATTTGCAGGAAAATTAGATAATTTCCATAGTCACAATTGTCATGGATTGTTTAAAGCACAGGACAACCTTCAAAATACCTAATCTAGAGAAATCTTTCGATTTTAACCCCAAAGGAAGTATTGTAGCAAAATCTAAAAACCGAACATCATCTCAAGGATCGTTGGGGAATATTAATGTCAGAACAGTCAAAAATAGATGGAAATTACTTAAAGAATCTAATTGAATCCCTTTCAGCTAGAATAAATATTGTTAATCGAGATCTTGGGGATGTAACTGAGTAATAGAGGGAAATTTCAACAGGTGGCTAATTTTTTCCTGTCTGCGACCGGCTTATATATACAGTGAAGCGTCTCTAGTGGGCCACCCCTCTAAACGGCCTTGTTTTATTCAGAACCGCTTAGACTCCATAGAAACAATGTTCTGGAACAAACCTCTTTTCGACGGTCACCTCTCAAAATGGCCTCTTCTTTCCGAAACCATGACTAGCCACCATAGAGAATTTTCACTGTATATCAAAATCTAAAAAAATCTTTGCTATTTATTTTGCTTGTACCACTTTACAGTAGCTGCATGAAGCATGAGAGCAATTATGACAAATTAGTTTGGAACAATTATCAAATTTGCAGATTGTATGCCTTGAAACACAAAGAATTTCTGAGCTCAGGTCCCTTTACTTGCATGAAAGAAATTTTCTTAAGGAAAATAATCGTACTATGAGTTTAAAAAAAGGGATTATTGCTTGTACCACTATTACTGTTCTTGCACCACTTTTTCTACCATTTTATTGAGTTCATTGGTAAATTCTCGTCTTGCTTCAAAATCGATAACCTTTAAAAGGATCTTCTGACTCCACACTCAGTTTTTGTTGGATTTGCCGTTAATTAATCTGATACATTTTTCTTCAAAGTTAGGATCCTAAATTAATGAATAATTCATGAATTGTTTTTATATATATTAAGTATATTAAACAGCTTTGCAAAATCTTCCAACTCTAATCTATGCACTTTAGCAGTCTTCGATTGGTTTCCCTCCCGTTTCAGAATGACAGAGTGTTTAATGTCATCTATTGCGTCATTAAACTCTTCGTGGTTAAATTTATTTCTACAGGTTTTGTATCATACCAAATCTTTTTCTTTCAGAAAAAAATTGAAAATAAATATTTCTTCCATTTAGGGCAATGATTTTTTAACTTGATGTGTAACCTGGTGCGGCATAAAAATATTTATTCATACTAAAACGTTATTGATCTCATTAGATTCATCGCTGCTCTATGTTGAGTGTTATTCATTTGGCTGTCTTCCTCTATATCGTGGTTTCCCAAAGTGGACGATACCACCCCCCAAGGGGCGTTAGGATGATCTATGGGGCGGTAAATTAAAACTCAAGCTCAGCTATCAACAGTTCTGGCTGCAAAAACAGATACCGATACTTTATCCTGGATAATAGGCTATGGTACAATAATGTTTAATAATAATAAGTTTTTAATTGTATTTCCTTCATCCTACTTGTATTTAGAGAATCATAGGTTCAGTGTAGTCACAAATCTGCTTACTAACAACAGGAGCCGACTACAAATAGCTAGCTAATCGCGATGATTAAAAAATTCTGCTGACAAAAATAGAGCCGAGCGTTAATAAATTGATAGCAGTGTACCAAGTTCATCCTTCTCATTAGGATTAGTTTTAATGTTATTCGTAATTTTTACTTTAATATTATCTATCCTTCGTTATCTTCGTTTTCTGGGTGTAATGCGAATGTTACTGTGGTTGAGCTTAATAAATAATTTTATAATTTCAAGCTTCAAGGTGTCTTATTTACAAAATCTTTTTTTACCATGTCAAAGAACATGGGTAGGTAGAAATATAAATACATAAAAGGACGTAAATTTTTCACTGCATCTCTGTTTGTTTGATTAAGGAAAATTTCCAACGGGGTGCTGAGTTGTTTTTTTTTTCTTTTTCTGAAAAGGGGTGATAGGCCAAATAAGTTTGGGAATCCCTGCTCTAAATTAATAATAATCGATATCAATATTCATTTTCATACTAATACAACTACTAAAAATTAAAATAACAATAAACAGTTAAAAGTCTAAAATTTTTAGTCAAACAAATAGGGGGTCAAGAAATTGCCACCTCAGTCCTGCTGGTCTTGTAAATTATGTAAATTCTCATAAACTTGAATACCGACATGAATGGACCTAGTGCTGACATCTATTGATTAAGTTTAGAACTAAAAGGCAAATAATTAACAGCTGTTAGAGGGTAATTTTTCCCAATGTGGCAGGCACTTGTCTTGGCGACATTCGCTCATCCTCACCGCGAAATTTTGTGGTCTAATTTATTATGGAAGCACCATACAGGTGAACCAAGATTACTTCCTATGAGGGGATAGCACAAGAACGTCCAAGTCTTATTAAGGGCGTTACAGAGAATACTTAATTTTCAAATAAACTTTTTTTTTTAATTCATCATCAACAATGTTAATAATGCCTTCAAATTAATTTAATTTTTTCCTAATTTTTGTATATATTTAAAATAATTATCATTTGATGTCAAATTTCAAATTTATAAATATCATGATAATTTTGAAATCTCTTTTCAGAATTTCGAAATAATTACATTGTTGTGGAATACGGATGGAATTGTATTCCCTCTCTTTATTTACTTGATAAATTAAAATCCAAACTAGCTCTCTTTCCAGTGAAAATATAAAAAAATAATGCATTCCAAACTCAAAATGTTTTTTTACTTTTTAATTTTGTTAAATGGAGAAAAAAAATTAGTAGTACATCCTAGTTTTGAATTTTTTCCCTGCATATATCTTATAACAATGAATTAAATTATTTTTGATGCTATACTCTGTATTAATGTTTTGCAACGTGAAAAGTTTGTTAATTTTTTACAAATTTAGCTGTTATGAAAAAAGATTTCATAGTAGGAAAATTTTGCATTTGATATTTCATTCCATATACATGAATTCTATAGCATTCAATGATTATTCATTACAATCGATGAAGGACATAGTACTAAATATGTGTTTATATATGTGTATAAATAAATATTTTCATATGTACACGTGCATTTATGATCTATAGAATAAATTACAAAAATGATGTATTGTTATGACTATCAACAAATAAGAGTTACTTTCTGATATTTTTTATAATTTGAAATGATTACATCGTACATTGGAAAAAGGTTATATATATATATATATATATATATATATATATATATATATATATATATATATATATATATATATATATATATATATATATATGCTTTTGTCAAGTCTGGTACTCTCCCCAGAAAGAGAAATACAATTTTGAAGCCGTCTGTAATAATTAACTAAATCTTACTTATTTAAGTAAGTCTTACCCATGTATCAGAGTACTGAATTTTTTAAAACAAAAGAATTTAATGTTATTTCTTAAATATAAATGCATATTTTTACAACCTTCTGTTAATTTAATTGATTTTTACGAAACACCTTCTTTCATGCAACGTTTATTTGAGTACGCCTCCTTAGTTAGGCGGTAGTGTCGCCATCTACTGGTAACATGTATAAACAACTATTGAGATTAAATACCAATTTCCCACGATCTGCTGCCTTTTAGAAATATATGCAAAATCCTATACGATACGTTTCAAAAGCTCGAGGATTGGATTTTTACTCTGGAAGCAAACATTAAATATCTCATTTCAGTCAAGTAGGGCATAATGTTTTCTGTAACAGAGGCTTTCTAAGACATGGAGATCTGTACAGGCATACTATTTGCCCACAAAATACAAAACGAAACAAAAAAAAGTGAATATCTCCTATGAACTTATACATAAAAATATTTCTCTATATTATATCCATTCAGGTGTTATGCATCATGTTTTACAAGTAAAAATAAGTAATCTCTTTCAAGTGACAAGTGAAATGATTTCAATTACAATTTTTTTTTAAAAATAATATTCAGTTCCGTTGAATGAATCAATGAAAGCCACATTTTTACCTTATTAGTTAACCATATATATTTCTTATGCCTGTTACTACTAAACAACAGAGGTGTGTGTAAAATAAATTAATTATTGACGTTTATCGAAATTCACCAGTTTTTTACAATACTGAAAAAGGAATGAACTGGTATCAAGCGAAACATTAACCCTGTAATAGTAGAATTGAAATATTCGAGTAAACTATCTAGTTACAAATCATTGAAAGATCCTGTAAATTTCTATTCGTAGTGGCACTGACATTAGCAAAAAGTACTATTGTAAATAATAGTTTTAAGAATCCCAGTGAATAACATACCATAATGTACATCATGAATAACGTACTAATATAACTTTGGGATTCCAAATTTTTCGTATTATAATCGTGTGTCAGAATGAGAATTAGCACGTAAAAGAACAAAAGAGCAAGAATCAGATTCAAATGGATTATTTAATTGCATGAGATTTGTTGTAAGTTTATGAAATTTTGCTGCAATTTTCTTCATATAAATCTGCGCAGTTATTTTGAACTTATAATATATTATTCTCTTTGAAATTACAGGTCCTGCTGAGAAAAAAGAAGATAAGGAAAAAGTTATAGAAACCAAGAAGTACGTGATATAATTAAATGTTATCTTATTTTGACTTATCAACGTTCTGATATCCCCGAAAAAGAAAGTATTAGAAATAGAAAGCCTTGAGAAGAAATATATGTAAAATCCTATTCGATACGTTTCAGAAGCATGAAAATTGGATTTTTACTCAGGAATCAAACATTAAATACCTTATTTCAGTCGAGAGTGACATAATGTTTTCTATAATAGAGGCTCTCTACGAGTATTTGCGGTAAATCAATGAATTTCGATAGATGACATGGTTTTTTGGATAAAAGGGTCCAACTCCACTTTTTAATATTTCAGTAATATCGGTTTTAGACAAAGGGCTTCCGGTTCAGCCCTATTATGCTAAGAAATGAACACGTAAATTTCCCCTCCTTAATACATATTATTTGAAGGCCTTATTTGAATACTGGTCCAACTCCACTTTTTAAAAAAATGGAGTTAGCCTCACTTTCATGTTCATACAAGTCATTTCTATCTTATTTTTAAACTGGTACACCTCCAGCTTATTTCTGCTGCCAACAGAGGGCATTACAAGTCAGCATTCCTTTCTCAGCACTCATTAGACTTTAAGGCTCTGTATCTCAAACTGAACAAGAATGGAGTTGGACCACTATTCAAATAAGGCCTTCATTTATTTACATTTGTAAAATCATTTCAGGAATATGTGCTAAATTTTTCTACTAACATATAAGATTACATTGAACGGTAGAAAACTTTAACAATAACTAAGCGGAGTATGCAGAACTTAATAATTACGTGACACTTGTCACAAAAAAAATATTATCTTGTTTCAATAAAAAAGTTGGGTTTTTTTTTCAATGTGGAGGCGCTTGTCTTCCGATGGTAGGTACTTCTTTCTTCTGACTTGGCCCTTGAAGATCCGCGAAGTCTTGCTGACTACTTCATTATAACAGTAGCACCATATCAATAAAAGGTTGAAATCTCCTTTTAACGTTGAATTACGTTCCTCCATAACGGTCCTTCGGAAAGCAAAATTTCAGACGCTGAAACCGTTCGTCCATCCGTCCTCGCGAGTTATAAATTTGGCAGCGTGCCAAACTCCGTCTGCATCTCTTCGACAAGCAGTAAACAGTTAAAAAGAAAAAGTACCAAAAAGTGTTAAAATTTTGACATACATATATGTATATATATACGTACGTACTTATACTATATAGATACATATATGTAGATACATATATACATAACACATACATACATATACACATACAAAAGAGGTAAGCAACGATAAGTAATCCTACATCAATAACCCGCAGTAGTTTCGTTAGAAGAGACTACTTGAAATTTTTTTTTATGTTTGCATTGATACTCGAGACTTGTAAATAATTATTGTAGAACTCTGACGTGAGGGAAATGTTTAAGTGTGCGCGCACTGACATAGTTAAAATTAAGACTATAATTTTGATCCTTATTAATATCTGTGACCAGACATTTCACCACTAACAATGTATTTATTTTTTCACCAATAGAAAACCGGAGGAGAATCCACCCGAAGAATTGCCTAAGGATATGCCGAAATCCCCCAAACCTAGTGGCAAAGAACCGGAAAGCAGATTCGAGGAAGAAAATTTGGTATGTATTCATTTTGAACGCATTGTCAGAGAACGTAAAATAGCCAAACTGCATTGAATAACTCTCGGGAATGACAGTTGAGGAAATGAAATTTTTGCGCTACCACACCCTATAATGACTGAAATTTCTGTTACCAAAAAATCAAGTCCTTTTTTTCATTATATAAAGCAGGAAAACAATTTTTTGATGTGGCTCGTGCTAGGGGTGGCCAACTCAAAACAATCTGGAGGCTACTTGAGAAAAATATAAATGACGGCGGGCAAACTGTAATTTCGGAACGAATTTTCATGTCTGCTGTGCTGAAGACGAAATTGCCTTCGTCAAATATCATATTTTAACTTTAAAATAATTTTAAATATTTAAGTTTGAATTATTTAAAATTCATATAAATAAATACAGGGTCAAGATTAAAGACTGCATAATAAATATAGGAAAAACTGCGTTATTAATTTTTCAGACAATTGCATTCTTGATAAAAATGTTTAATTAGGGAAAAATAATTTTTTGCGATATCAAAATGTATATATTTTTTACAAAAAAAAAATATGAAAATTGCAAAATGAAACTTTCCAAAATCATATATTTTTGCAAGTAATAACGTCAAAGAAACAGTTTTGAAACGCACTTTTTTGAAATCCCTCTACATATTATAAAAATAGATTTGATTTTTGGAAAATAAAACATTTATTTCAGGAAACTAAACAAAATCAGCTTTCTTTACAAAATGAAATAAAGTTTGATGCGCGAAAATATGCCTATATTGCAAAACAAAACATTATTACAAATAAAACGGGTTTTCTTAATAATCAAAAAGTATAAAAAAAATGTATAAGATGCTTACGGATGGGTACTTGATACAGCAAGTACAGTAAAAACAACGTAAATTTCGGATGACGATACACGAAGGAGGTGAAATAAATTTTTATCTGTAAGGCCGTCTGCACACGGAGCAACTCAAAAGAAACTGATAACTGACTCAAATCACAAACCAGTGCGTGATGAGTCGTAACCTATGTAATTGAATGGAGCCACGCACACGGCGCAACTGGTTACAAACCCGTCGGACGGGTTTGTAACCAGTTGCGCCGTGTGCAGACGTCCGACGGGTCCGAAGCAACTGGTTACAAACTGGCTGGTTGGAATGCTCATCCAACCAGCCAGTAGCCAACCGGGACTTGTGAGAGGTACAGTTGTCTTGATGGAAAACTCCATTACCGTGCGGATAAGAGAACAGCATAAACGGATGGAGGTGATCACCCAGCAACTCTACGTACCGAATTGCATTGAGGGAGGTTGGTACACGCATCAAAGATCCCAAACTGTGCCACGAAAAAACACCCCAGACCATGATTGAGCCACCATGCCCTTGTACAGTTCCAGCCAGGCATCCAGGATCCATGGCTTCATGAGCCTGACGCCATATTCTCATCCTCCCGTCGCCGTTAAGTAGTCGGAATCGAGACTCATCACTCCATGCTACTCGTTTCCAGTCCTCTACACTCCAGTCTCTGTGCTCTCTTGCCCAGGCAAGACGTGCAGTCCGATGGCGAGTATAGAGCAATGGTACTCTCGTAGGTCGACGGCTTCCGAAACCCATACGGTGAAGCGAGCGTTGCACAGTCCGTTTACTGACTGTACGACTGGCACCATCATTAAACTGGGTGGTAATTTGAGCTAATGTTTGGCTTCGCTGGCTATGTACAATACGCCTGAGCCGTCTCTCACCACGCACTGTCAAGGCTAATTGTCCTTTGCAGTTTGCCCGATCGCTAGTTTTTTTCCACCATCCATGTATTCTTGGTATACTCTTGACACTGTCGACCTTGAAAATCCTAGCTGTCTAACGATTTCGGAAATTGAATGGCCCATGCGTCGCGCACCTACGATTTGTCCGCGATCAAAGGCGTCTAAATCAGGCAGTTTACCCATGGCAATTCCAACAACTAATTCAGAACAACCACAGTACGCGCTATATATGCAGTTACCACAGCGCCCTCACTTGCGCATACATGATGCTCAGCGCTACACAATTTGCATAGGCTTTGCTATCCCTAATTCAGTGGCACTTCAGTGTAGTACAGTTTGAGAAACATATCTTTTACTGTATTTTAATATTTTTTTTGGATAACGTCCAATCGTTTGCCACATTTGCAAGAAAAGAAAAATATTTTTTTGTCTATATAGTTGTTATGCACGTGAAGATAAATTTATTTTTAGTACCAGAAAAAGAAATCACGTGATCAGCATCTAATAAATTAAATTCTAAAAATTAATCTTTAAAAATTCCCCAAAAATCAGAAAATGGAGATAAAGATTCGAAAAATATTTCATTTTAAAGGAATTTTTATGATATTTCTCGTGATATAAATTTTACAACCCTCAAATAATTATTTTAAATGCAAACTTAAAAAAAGTTACTAAAACAGCTTAAAAATTTAATTTAAAAAATCAGAAGAATTTTTCAAAAATCTTTCTTAGTGCACCTCTACACTATAAGAAGAATCGCCGTGCAAAATTTCAGTCCTTTAGGTCTCATGTGACCAAAACTTCATATTGAAATGTTAATATGTATATGTACTTCATTTAGGTAAAAATTAACAAAAATTAAAATTAAAAAAGCATGACTTCAAAATTATAATCTTCACATCAAAACGTCTAAAGTTTTGTACTTCATTTATTTATATAAACTAAAATGGTTAAAACTGAATAAGGAGGGAGAGCGTAGACCTCGAATGATATTTGCTCAATATTTGTGGAAATAGTTGAGAGTGCTACTCTCATGTCATCTTCCGAGTTAACTCTCGATCATTGTATGGTTTTTAAAGATAGTCATTTTGAAAACCCAGTTTCACACAGATAGGTGTCTTTAAAATGTAAAACAAATTAGAAAATAATATGTAATTATAGGAAATTTAAAGCATATTTTAAATTAAACAATTAAATGATATAAAATTACTTCAAACTATCCGTGCGCGACTCACAGTATGCGCTCTACTGGTGTAGAACATGGAATAAGTGAGTGCTATTTCAACAACAGTGTTGGCGCCAATGTTTACGTTGGCGCTCGCTAAACGCGCCTTTGAGCGAGTCAGAACAAGTCAGTTCTTATCGCAATTGCACTTCGTATGGTCGATGTTTCATGTATGACTTTGGTTCATACATCAGCATTTGACACTGCGAGCACACATTCGCGAAACAGAGAGCGAAGTGTAGGGAAAAGCAGTGATTTATTGGTCCCGTCGCCGAGAGGAGGTTTTATGGCGTCCCTCGTGCCTTTGATCATTCGTACTCAAACCGCCCCGGAGAGCGATTTTAAGACGAATGATCAAAGCGACGAAATACTTCCTCCACGTTGGGGTGGGTGGGCTAATAGACACCGAAATGTGTCAAGAGGTGACGGGGGGAGCTGATTCGCTTGTGTGTAGATGCGCCTTTAGATAATGTGTTTAAGCGAATAAAATTATTATATCAATTCGTATGTCGTATGGTCGACAATAGTTTCGATAAAATTAAATAGTTTACAGTCCATTTTAATCAACGAATTTGGGACCAGTTTCACGTATGACATTTGGTTCATACAGATAGCATAACAACATATTCTTTATCATTTGCTTTAGTGCCATGGACCAGTTAAAAAGCCCTGCCGGGACGCCATTTGACCATCGCCGACTCATTGGACGACTTAAAAATATGCTTGAAATGTAAAAAGATGTGTTAGCGAGTTTAAAAATGGATCATTGTGTTTTTATTACAAATCGTTTCTATAATTAGAAAAATGGACTATAGTTATTCAAATTTTGATACCGGTTTCAATTAATTGATTCGCGTGCTTTGACTCATAGCAATATTTCTACCAAACCGATAAGCACAGTGACTACGTCCGTTCGATGGAACGGTCGAAAAAAGACGTCAAAATGAAAGCATAGCTTTAAGTGAGAGGTCATGCAATTTAAACAGAATTTTAAACTTGAAAGAAAGTTTCTTAAAATTTAAGAATGACATTGAAGCAAGTAGCTAGAAAATGTTGAACTATTTCCCTAACTGTAAGAAAAATTGTACCACAAGTGAAACCAATGCGGAAATAGGAACAAAAACTTTATTTCACTATAATAAAGAGTAAAATTGGACCATTTGCTTGCATTGGCTGACTATGTAGGCTCTGCTCTCCAACAAGAAAGGTGAATCTGCTTCGGAAATTTGAATCGAGCCTTCTATTACTTTAAAGTAAGTCGAAATATTTAGATTTTTGTGGAAACTATTTTCTATTCCCTATATTCCACCTAACGTTGTTGATAAGGTGGTATCGTCTTCTCTTTACCTCTCACCGATTGACAATACATAAAAACCATCAACATCCTTTAACTATTGTATTTAACTATTCTCTCAACCGGTCAAACTTTCAGTGTCATATTTTGGAACATTTCTTCAAATTTGACGCTACATTTACGATAAAATCTTATAATCGCATATTTGATTTTTTTTTTAAGTTTTAAAATGTTCTTAGCTTGAATTTTCTTTGACGGATTTAATTTTCTTAAATTTCCTTTAAAGATGTCCCTTTAAGGTATCCTTCTATGTTCGGAGACGTGTTTTTCAAAACTTTACTTTCGAAAATTTTTTTCCTATATTCCTTCAAAATATAGGAAAAAAAATAGGAAAATAATGAAAAAAGATAGTCCAAAACTACGCAACTTTTTACAAAATAGAAGATTTTTAGAGAAAACTTAGCAAACTTTTACATAAACGGCTCTAACTCTTAAAAAAAATAAATTAATAAAGAAAAAATGCATATAAAATTAATTTCTTTTTGCCATATGTACTCTAGGCCCTGAGTTTAATGAATTAAAAACTAACCAATATCTTGAAATAATAATTAAATAATTACAAGATAAAAAGAACTTTTTATATACCATGTTTTCAAATTTTCTGTTGAATCATATTCACTTGACAATTCTATGTATTAATAAATACTTTTTAAAAAAAATTTGATGAATTATCCTATCAACTTGAAAGAAAATGAAGTTAATTGGAAGTTAACTTGCGTTTAACTTTTCGTTCCCGTCCCAGGCGATAGATGGCTGCACCAGTCTACAAAACAAAATTAACTGAAAATGAATTCAAATCTGCTTAAAGATGGCTAAAAGTATTTAAAAAATGCATTGTCATCGTGTTCTGAGCTATTCTAAAAGTTTCAAATGTCTAGCTTGTCGGGAAGTTAGTTAAAAATCGATTGCAAGATTTTTAAGGGACAAACACACACACACACAAACAAACAAGAAAGCGAGTTAATGAGAACATGGTAATAAAAGATGATTTAGAAACAGAAATTCGCGCTCATTAGGAAACAGGAATTTAAAAAAAAACCGGAATTTTCATCAAAATCGACGTTTTAAACGTAGATTTTGATGAGAAAGAAATGATGCAACTCATTCCGTGTTGCATCATTTTCTCTTTGATAGGGCGTGATTGCGTATGAGGGCCAAGCCCCATGTTGTAATATTGACTTATAAGAGACCAGGTGTGTAGAAGTTTATTTTACAAAGACGAAAGAAGGAAGAGAGAAGTGTGTCCTGAATAGAAATTCTTGCGATAAGGGAATCCTCACCGAGGGAGCGTAGGAGGGAGAAAGAAAAGACCACATTCGAAAGAAATTTTCTTAGAAAGAGATCTAATTATATAGAAATGATTTCTAGGAAATGTTCATGTTGTAAATGCTCGCGTAATGTAAACGAAAAGACGCTTTCAAACTGAAGCTTATAAACCAGATCAAATAAAGTTATTTTCCAATATGCTCAGTCGGGAACTTCAAAAATTGATATGTCAATGATATAAACGTATAAAAGAGAAGTTACTTAGTAAATAAAATATGTTATTGGAATTTTTTTTAGGTGGGGAAAAGAAATCTTTCCATCATTTAGACTTCCAAAATTTATGCAATTTAATATGTTAAACCTTCAATATAATATATTAAATATATAATATATTAAACCGTATTTAAAATGAAGTCTGGAGCAAGACCCTAAATGTCCTTCCGGATGGCCCACGTGAAATTGCAGTTGCTCCTTTCAGGATTGCAACTGAACACGACTGCCTAGCTGTACATTTAAATAGAATAGGAATTTTTTCTAGTCCTATGAGTATATGCCCGCTTTGCAATTCCGACACCATGGACGGTAAGCACATCATGTCGTGTGCTGCCTTAATTGGGCATTCTCGCATGAGAGGTAGTTATCGCACTGGGAGGGATCGCATAAGAAATTTATCCTAGTTTTTTTTTTTTTTCTTTAATGTATTTTCCAATTTTGACTCCTTTGCAGTTCTGTATTTTTCCCTTTTAATGTAGGATTACGTTCCTCAATAACGGTCCTCCGGAAAGCAAAATTTCAGCGTTGTCACGAGTTATAATTTTGGCAACGCGCCAAACTTAGTATCAGTAAAACAGTTAAACAGAAAAATACCAAAATGCGTAAAAAAAATGAGGTAAGCAACGATAAGTAATCCTACGTTAATAACCCGCGGTAGTTTCGTTAGAAGATACTACCTGAAATATTTTTTTTTCTGCATACCTGAGGACTTTATATCTTATGCAGAAATTTGTAGACACACACACACACACATATATATATATATATATATATATATATATATATATATATATATGGGACAGCACGGCGGCGAGGGCGTGGGATGAAGGAGAGAGGTTAATATTGCCGGCCGTGCGTCACAGCAGTTCAAGTTCGACATAGTCAATCTATTTCTGTCCCGCGCTGAAAGTCGTGTCGTTGTCGGTTTAGTTCACGGTCGCTTTTGGCCTCTCGAATGTCTTTTTAGCAAAATCTCTCACTGGCCCCTCCATCCTCGGACACACACGAGAACACGCATCACTTTACGGACAAACTTTTTGTTATTCACATTGCTACATCTTCTTGTGGCAATGACAAATCCCAAAATCCGCATGTACATTGAGGCACGCCTATTTATAACTTAATAGAGGTATAGTCATGTGATGCTCAAAGTCTTGCAGCAATTGGCGGGAACCCTGAAATCTGGGTTCTCACAAAATGATAAACAACAGGGGTTGTATAAGAGGTTACAGGGATCATATAAATGATGCCTGATTTAAGCCAATTCCTTTGTTCTTGAAATCGAAATGCGCAATTACTTTTTAACGCGTTGTTTTTAAATGAAATTTGGAATTTTGAAAGGGTTTTGGGGTTTTAAATGTTATAAAATATCCTCCCGTCTGAGAAGAGGCTGACCACCAATGTCTGCATTCGAGGACAGACTCACCCAGCAGCAGGGAGAAAAAATGGCGTAACAATTTGGAAAAACCTATGTTAAAAAATTGTAAGGAAAAATTAAAAATTTAGAGATCACGCGACCATACCTCGGTACATCAATAACAAACAAATATACCTGAAAAGAAAGAAAAACGAGAAAAAGAAAAAATATATCACATATGGTACTGGACTAAGTATACTAAATATAAACAAAACATAAAGCACGGGAAAATCACTATATGTGTGGTCAATAGACCAACAACCTAAACACAGAAATATATAGTACATGAAATTAAGTTTAACAAAGTAATACGTTCTACTTTCCCTAATCTGTCGGGAAGGTCCTAGAATGAGTTCTTTGGTTTTCTAGAGTAGTGGGGCGTTATTATTATATATATATATATATATATATATATAAATTTTATTGTTCACAAAAGCGGATATATGACAGCAATGAAATTTAAAGTAAACTGGTCTAAAAGAGGACAACACGGTAAAATATAATTAAAAATACTCAAACTTCGTAAGCTGTTATTGGAACTTATTTTATTTCTGCTTCTTTCTATACCTGGGTACTGTATTCTTTCAAACATATCACTCTTGAACTCTGTTTTCATTGTACTGAATTACCGATAAAAAAATTTATGCGTCTTAGTCTTATATAGACATTTGTTTATGCTTTCATTGTGAACATAATTTCAGTTGTAATTTTAAAGTAGCTTCATAATTTGTTTCCCTTTTTAGTTGGTTTTCTTGTAAATATTTAATATACTATCTTGTAGTCTTCATTTAGCGCAATGGAAAAATAAAGTGGAACATGTAGTGTATGAATTCCCACTAATTTTCAGTCAGATCAGACTTTGAACTGACTTTCTTTCGCTATGATTTCTGGCATTAAACGCACGAGACCTTTACAAAATGAATGTTGAATTATTTCAGTATTCGATTTGATAAATGCTTTTTCTTTTATTTAACGCTTCAAATATTTAAAAAGAAAGAATTGAACATGTCAGCATGATTTGGATTTTTTTTTTTGCAACTGCGAAATTTGTCAGAAACTTTTCCGACACCTTCACGTTATTTTATCTGTCCACTGTAAATCACTATATTATATTATGATATTTCTTTATATGGAAAGAAATTTTACGTCACAGATAGTTTTGTCATGAATTTTAGAAGCACATACGATAAAAAGGCATACAGTTCATGCAAGACAATAGTTAATTAAAGACTTTTACTCAAAATATTTCTGTCTTGTTTCAGATTCCGTTGGTCATCAAAGATGAAGTCGCCAAGGACCTCATACTACCTGAACGGGATGCAGAACTTCTGGAACTTGAAATGAGAGCTAGAGCGATCCGGTCTCTTCTGAAATCGAAGACCCAGTCTATTAACGAAGAAGAAAAAAAAGAGGATTAATAAGGTCTTCTACCATGTTTTTTATGCTATCTTCATCATCATTTCTTTGTTTTATAGTGTTCTAATTTTACAAGAAAAAACCCTATTGTTCGCTGTCATTCTTCAGTATTTTTTTTACGAAATTTTTAATGATAGAAAGTTAAATATGTACCTGTATTCTCTTTTAAATAAACTATCATTCTTACTGAATGTATGTGTGGCTCCGTAATTAATAACTGCACTATTTATGTTCACGTCTAAGCGTTTACCTTCAGACTATAACCATTCCTGTAAAAGTTCATAAATGTGATCTTTGTGTGATTACTTCATTAAATTACATGCACACGAGAATCCTTTTCTGAGAGGATCATAGTGAATACCATTAATTTCGTTAAATACGACAACTTTGAGACTGTTTTTCCTTTTCAATTAATATTAAAGCTCCTAAGTGTGGCGGATATGAATCTCTAATAATCCTTTCCTTCGAGGTGTTTGGTAATGCAAATCAGGACCGGATTTAGACTTGATAAGGCCCTAAGCTATTTGATATATGGGGCCCTTTATAAGGGGCCCACATCTCAAATTATATAAGGGGCCCTTTATAATTTTTTTTTTGGGGGGGGGGCCCTAAGCTATAGCTTGTGTAGCTTATACGTAAATCCTGCACTAATGCAAATGCTAATGGAGAAGTTTAACAACAACTAAAACGAAACAGGAACTTTTATACAAATAAAATACAAACTTAAATCTAGGGAAATGGAATTATTAATTATGGAAAGCATGGCGTTTGATATTTGGACCACTGAGTATAGGTAATTAATTTCTATAGTTAAAATCAACATTAAAATCTCAAAAGCCAAAAAGTTATATAAAAAAAATCTAATACAAAAGAGGTAGTATGCTTTACTTTTTAAGTACAGTGGAACCTCGCTTAACGAGTACCTCTCATAACGAGTATTTCGCATAACGAGCGAAATAAATTGTAAAAAAATGGTTCCCTAAACGAGCGACATTTCGCATAACGAGTGACGCGGAAAGAAGTCCCCTCTTCATGCACTCGCTTGTGCGGGTGCGCTGGAACTTTCATCGCCAGTGCTACATCAGTCTGTTTAGGAATCGTTGCGCTAGCATGTTAGTGCCGTTAAAGATTGCATATTTTCCAAACTTTTGTTTATACATTAATTGTGATTTTTTTGTGTAAAGTTACATAACCCTTACAAAAATGTCCCCGACGAATAAACCACAGGAAGGCAGCTATGAGAGAAAAAAAAATAACCGTAGAAATTAAACGTGAAATCATTGAAAAGCGAGAACGAGGTGTGAACGTGACTGATCTAGCACGCACATACAATTGGTCTACATCAACGATTTGCACTATCCTCAAGATCAAGGACAAGATTAAGGATATAGATGCTTCAACGGAAGTGACAAGAATATCTACGCAACGGTTGCGTATTCTTGACGATGTTGAATGGTTGCTTCTCATACGGATAAACGAAAAGCAACTACAAGGCGATAATTTTTTTCATTTGTCAGAAAGCTAAAGTTATTTCCGCAGACCTCGTTAAGAACACGCCTGAATCATCAACGGCAGAAAAAGAAGTATTTAAGGGTAGCCATGGATGGTTCGAGAAGTTTAAGAGGAGAACCGGCATCCACAGTGTTGTGAGGCACGGTGAAGCAGCAAGCTCTGAAACAAAGGCATCTGAAATCTTTCATTGTCGACTTCAGAAAGCTTGCAGATTCTGAGGGTTACCTGCCGCAACAGGTTTTAAACTGTGACGAGAGTGGTCTCTTCTGTAAAGGGATGCCGAAATAAACGTATATAAGAGCAGAGTAGAATGCATTGCCAGGCCACAAGCCAATGAGAGACCGACTCACGCTGCTATTTTGTGTTAATGCAAGTGGCGATTTAAAAATTAAACCGTTGCTCCTTTACCATTCAGAAACTCTACAAGCCATCAAGTAGTGTAATGTCCAGAAGAGCAGGCTAAATGTGATGTGGTGATCCAACAACAAGGCTTGGATGACACGTGGCATTTTTAGTGATTGAATCAATGAAGTGTTTGGTCCTTCTGTGAAAAAATATTTGCTCGAAATTAATCTGTTACTCCATGTCTTGCCTGTTATAGACAACGCACCTGCCCATCCTCCAAGCTTACAAGATGACCTCCTTGAAGATTTTAATTTCGTCAAGATTCAGTTTCTGCCTCCCAATACCTCGTTATGCGAGCATAATTCGTTCTAGAATCTTACTCCTAATGCGAAAGGAGGGAAAATGAGGTTCCACTGTATTTACCCTGTCCCATTTGGAAAAGTTAATGAGAGAGCTAGCTCATGAAGCGTACATGTCCAACATAACCGAGAGATCTGAAAATAGCTTCTTTGTGCTTGTATCCTCATTTTTCCTTCGACAGTGAAATGTTTATAATTGCTTGGAAAATTTTAAAAACTCCTATTAAAGTTGGCAAAACACAAAAAATTAAAGCATGCGGATTTTTTAGAAAAATTACCCGAGCTTGAATTAAATATTCTATATCCTATTAACAGTCCATAGCGCTCCCTTGCAAAAAAATATTGTGCTAGCGATTTTGGCAAAGCTGAATCTCCAACCAGGCGAATATTTTAATTTTATTTATATATAAAAGTAAAACGATACATTCCAGCTTGGAAACTGGTTTATTCTGACATTACACTGTTGCTTCAGGGTTTAAAGCCTTTCACTTAATGATTGTTCGAATTGTCATTAATTATTTGAACCCGTCTATGCTGAATTCGCACGTTCGCAATGTAACTTGAGTATGAAAACTTGCAATTTATGTCAATATTTTGATTTTTGCGAAGTTTTTTTTGCGGGCTGTTTATGGTATCACAAGTATTTGATTAGAGTTCTCGAGAACTCTGCTCTCTCTTTCCTTAGTTTCGCAGTACGTATATTATTATATATGGAATTATTCTCTTAATATGTTCCATTTTACAACATGACTAGCTTCCGCGACAGGACTCTTTATTTGAATGATTTATGATTAAGAACTTCTGATTCAGTTTCGATTTCGAAGCATTATGAAAACTCTGGTAATACTTTTAAAGTTTAGTTGTGAATTTAATGCTTTTAAAGAAATCTTTAGCAGTGAACAGAAAGACAAGGGTGATATTTTAGACCGGCGTGCATCTCTCTTCGAAAAGATCGAAAATTTATAGGCGATTAAAAATTCAGATTAAAATGCATTCCGAACTGCTTGACAAGCAAGATGCTGAAGACACAGAATTCGAGAAACTACTCATAAAAGCTAGTGAGTACCCATTAAATTTTATAAAATCCGAGATAAGATGTAAAAAATTGGGAAAATCCATGAAAATGTAGAAAGTACTAGTTTAATTAAAAGAAAGAAATTATATCTGCCAAAAATAGAACTGAAAAGGTATGATGGAAATTTTAAATGATGGATTGGTTTCGGAGCTCAGTAATTTATGGTTCATGATGACCGAATTTCTAGCACCAGAAGATAAATTTGACCACTTGCTTCACAGTATTAAATTGAACTTTCCAGCTCATAAGTTGTTAGAAGGGTTCTCACCATCTAAAGAAAATTATGAGGAATCTCTAGAAATTTTGAAATCTAAATTTGGGAAAGAGGTGCTTCTTATTGAATAACAGTGCTTGAACTTTTAAATCTAATTTTGTAAAATACAAAGTAAAGTCTATAGGACATTTGAACTATATGTAGTCTTGAGGTGCGGCTAAGAGCTTTAGACTCACTAAGCATGATCAAAAAAGGTATGCAGCCATGCTGTTTCCACTAACGCTACCGGAGGCTATTTTTAAAACTTGAAATTGGTATCGTGTTTCCCAAAATTTGGAATGCATGACAAAATCATTAGCTCTTTAAAAATATGACGATAGCTTAAGCTGCACTGAAGTTTCTTTGAAAACAAAACTAAGATTGACACTAAAGCTGCGAATTAAAAACAGCAGAAGTAGTAGAGATTTGACCTCGACCACAGAATCAGTGCGGGCAGAAAACACTCTGCAAAAGGAAAAAAATCTTGTGTTCTATGGCAAGAAGACTCACAATTTGCAAGATTTTATCGGTAGGCATTTTTCGATAGACAAGCGTAATAAAATGGTGAGAAAATAAGATGCCTGTTTTAGGTGCTTGAAAGTAGGTCATCTTAATTCCTAAAGTAAAGTTTTTGTAAAATGCTTTATTTTTGTGAAGGGAAATATTTTCCAGTAGTGTGTTCCAAACCAAATACAGAAGAATCTACCATAGAAAGTGATTCCGAGACAGTAAGTACTTTATCGATTTCGTCAAATTAGTTACGTATTTGCAGACTTTAGTTGCGCCTATTATTATTGGTTTCGGAGCGCTACGATCATTTTTTGCTACACGAAGGTTAATGAGACCGGGACCTACTGCTTAAAGCCGATTCCGAACGGCTACAAACAACCATGCCAATTGTGGGACTCGAACCCACAGACTCTGGTACCGAAGGCCAGCGCCCTAGCCATTCGGCCATCACCCGGCCCTATTATTATTGGAGAGAAGAGACATCCAGTGAGAGAATGCGCTTCTGGCGCTAAAAAAAAGAAGTTACACGAACAAAACATTCGCAAAAGAATCAAAATTTATACGCGATAGCAAAGTAACTGTGACAGGAATTGTTCAGTGATATATAACAGTATTCCTATGCGAAATGATGATAAAATGTTCCAACTTAGAAAAAAAGGTATTAAAATTATTGATTTTTCCAGAAATTCTGATCAAAACTCTCGGGAAGTTCGGGTATTATTGGGAGCAGATGCATGGGTCAGTGGTGTAGCCAGCATAACTGACGCAACGGGGCACGATACCTTTTTGGCGCGTTCCCCCCGCCCTGAAAAACATATAGTGATATAATAAATAGAATTAGAATTGGACCATTTTTCGCCCGGGACATGATAGATTCCCCCCCCCCCCCGCTACGCCACTGGTATGGGTCCAGATTGTAACATCCTATGCTGTGAAATGTGAACGTGGTAGTGAAAACCACATTAGGTTGGACTGTTATACGCCATCGGAGTGGGACGCCATTTTCGGCTTTGGAGACCAGAACTAATCTGTCCATAGAGGAAAATTTCGAGGATTTTTTACTTCAAAACCAATATTTTTTAACTCTTAAAATCTATTGAAATGTATAACGAAGAATATCAACTTAATTTTAATTATACTTTTAACCGTGTTCCAAACGCAATATTTAAAGGAAATTGAAAGGTTTCTTTGGAAATCGGCTGTTTTACGCTTTGTGCGCAAACATTTGGCACAGAGTTTTCTGATTTTCACCAAGTGCGAATGCTTTGTACATTTCAGAATTATGTATCTCTGGTTTGGCGGTAAATATCTCACTGAAGTTCACTGTATGATGCCAAGTGTATTATTATTTTACTGTAAAGAACAACTTTGTAAATCGGAAGAAGCTGGGGCGGTTGGCGGCTTTTTGGCGATTTTTTTGAAAAGTCGCCAAATTTGCGCTTCTGAGTCCGCCATTTTTTTTCAACCCCTCATATTCTGTTGTTTTGCTGTTTTTTAAAGTTTAAAACACCAGAACAACGAAATATGAAGGAGAAAAAAAAAGAGAACAAAGAAATTCTGGCGACCTTTCAAAAAAATCGCAACATGAAAAGTGTAAGGTATCCGACTACGTTTCATGAAAAATAGTTTAATAATTACATTTAAATTTTAAGTTTTGGTTCGAACTATCGGAAATTTGTAAGGAAAAATACATTTTAATGATTACATTTTGAATAAAATGTAAGTTCTTCAGAAAAAGCAATTAAAATTTACATTTGCATTGAAATTCTGA
The DNA here is from genome assembly GCA_907164885.2 of Dolomedes plantarius. NCBI lineage: Eukaryota > Metazoa > Arthropoda > Arachnida > Araneae > Dolomedidae > Dolomedes > Dolomedes plantarius. The sequence continues at coordinate 105,246,666 of OU015497.1, read as the reverse complement.
TTATAGTACAGAAAAATATAAAAGTAGATTTAGAAACAGAAATTTACAATCTAAAGAATTTTTGGTACTTTCGCATTAAACGGAGGCCACCCATTTATTTATATTTCAATTCTAAATGCAAACACAGCGCATTCAAAACCTAAACACAGCGTGATTCTTTCACAGCGTAATTCTCACTAAAAAATGAATCACTGACAAGATCTATTTTACCATCATGTTTTGTTTTACTATTATTGAAGTGTGTATGAAGTTTTTCAGTGTGATGTTTGAAATTCAGCCTACCAGTGTGACGTTTATACACATTTATACCAGTGTGACGTAATATTATATTTGCTTGGTTCCTGCACCTGTGATTGTCTGCGTGCTTGATACTATATTTTTGTGTTATTGTTACTTTACAATAACTGAAGATGGAAACTTCGATAGATACTTCAGTCAATATGATGGAATACGTTTTAAGTTGTAACTCGCTTATCTGTTCGTTTAGCTCGTTAGTACTGGCTCTTAGCGTACGCTTTTTCTAGTGACTTATATTATTTTCTTTTTATTGTCGTTGCAATGACTGATGTGGTATTATTTTGGGATCTCTCAAGAAGTGAAGAAGAATTAGTGTCGTTTTTGCAAAGTAAAGGATGTTTGCCATCGTTTAAACTATGTGTCAATGGCCATCAAATGAAATTGTACTTTACTAATGAAATATAAGTACAATTTCGTGGACCCGGAAACAGGGGCAAGTACCCAGCAAGTTGAGAGGATGTGGGGGTCAGCCAATTGGCGCAACAAAAAACATCGAGGAACAGCACGTCACCTTTTGGAATCATATCTGGCGGAATACATATGGCGATCGGCAGCCGGCAACAATGCTTTCGTCGCGCTACTGAGCGACATCACCTAGTTCTGGAAGTCTGTGGCGACTGGAAATTAATTGTAAGTTTTTATAACTTTCTGTACTTGAGTAACTTTTGTACTTTCTGTAATAAAATTTGTTGTTTGTGTTCGTAATGGAATTTTCCCCCAATTTTCCAATACTTAAATGGGTGGCCTCCGTTTAATGCGAAAGTACCGAATTTTTTTAAATCCTACGCCCTTCTAAAATATAAAAAATTTCATAATTTGTAGCCAGAAAAAGGGGTACATCATAACAGGAAGTAAAAAAATCGCCAAGTTGGCGGCAGCCCCAACTTCTTCCGATTAACCAACAAGGGTAACAACTTCTTGAAATAATTTTATTAATGAGAAATAAGAGAGAAAACGAAAGACAACAGATTTTATCAATGAACAATTCACCTTTTTTGTTTTATAACTCAGTTCCAAAAATTTTCACAGTTGCCACTTGAACAAAAGAAAATCACAACGTGAAGAGATGAAGATGACGTCATTACACTCACCAATATCTTTAGTTGCTACCAGAAGCATGCATGTGCATATTTTTATTTCCCAGTAACTAAACAGCAAAGAAAAAGGTTTGCTGATTTATGTCAGCCCTACGCCTTCTCGTATTTGTGTTTTGCGTAGCACTTAATATAAATACCTGCTTGTCATAGCATTTCTATTTTAATATTTAATTATGAATAAATCCTTTGCAGTCCTATTTTCAGTGTGACAAACGATAATGGAACTCTAGTTAAAAACATTAAATCATTTACGTACAATTTATAATTTTTAAAATATTATGTAACATTTTTGTGCGATGATATTCTTTAAAAGTATTTGAACGCAAAAGATTCTAAACAATCAAATTTAAAAAAATAATTTATTACAATTGCATCATAATCACATTACATTGCATTAAATAATTACATTATTATGCTACTCAATCCAGTTATGTGGCAATGTTTAACTGGAGAGTTTGATTTTTTGGCGAAATGTTTTTAACACATTTTTCTGCTCTCCCTAAAGTCAAAGAAAATATTTAAATGTCTGCCCTCTATTAAATCTGGATTGAAGGTCCAAGGTAGCTTAGTTGTAGCGCGTCGGTTTTCTGTACTGAAGGTGCTCGGATCGAACCCCGAGCACCATTAAACACCTTCGTGTCTAGGCTGGATATGGGCACGTTACGTTCGTAGACCGGAAAGCCATTCTATGAGGTCAAAAAGGGTGGGAGAAGATACGATCCCCCAGATGTCACCCCTGGGGATGCTCGGTCAAAATTTAGGTGGCACATGGCTAAGTTGGACTGGATGGAATACTATATTACGACGTAATGTATTCAACAATCACTTTATAAGAGTATAAATAAATATGCTTCTATAAAAATCAATAAACTTTTTTATGTTTACTGACCATTCAGCTGTTTTCACTACTGGGACAATTAAAGTAATATTTGGTGTCCAAATAATGAGATCACAAATATCTCTATTAAGTATATGCAAACTACCTTGAATCTGATGATAGTACGTCTTACCTTGGGGAGGTTTCAAATTAAAGGAGATATCACCAACAGAAAATTCATAAAATGAAAAATTGTCAGATGAATGAACAGTGGCTTTTATCTTCTGCTTAATAGTCAAATACCACTTACCAGAAGCAAGAGAACTTAAGACAGCGTCATCTTTTAAACTTACAGGGCACAATTTCAATTATCTTATTGTTATCAATAAGACCATCTGGTAAGCACCCTAATATACATGTTTGATGAAGAAAGAGACCACCAGTTTCTATTTTGCATTCCTTCACATCTTCATAAATAGATAGGGCCGTTTCTTCATGCACCACGCCCCAATGAATGGCTTTTGAAGCAAAATTTCTATATTCACCATTCAGAGTTTTTAGCAAATAGACGGTGTATAGCTTAGTTCAATCGCAGTCAAAATTGAAGCTAGTTTGCTCGAAGTAAACCGCCCTTTTCGGTATGCTCCCCATAATGGATTTTGTGCTTGTCCAGATGTCATAGAAAAGACAAACTTTTGCTTATCCTAGTTTCTCGAGGATGAAAGCTACTATATATGGAGCTGACGGATACTATTCGCAGGATGTAATCTCGTCAAATGTTAAAACAGTATGCTCAAAGTTTTCCTCTTCATTGACGCACAGGAACTGAAATAGAGGAAGAGATTATAGCTATTTTTTCATGGCCAGTCTTTGTCTTTTAAGCCAGTCTTTGTCTGCTGCTGAAGGTTTTCTTTTAACAGCAACAAATTTGGATTCACCGAAAAGGTCTGGCAAGACTTTCACTTTCTCAGGATCTTTCCGTAAACTCCAACTGCATGAAATATCTGTTGATGTAATATTAATGCTGTGCAATGTAGCAACAGTCATATGATGGCAAATATGTTTACCCTTCATTTCAAGCGCCCTTTTTAGGACACGTGCATGTTGCTGATAAAATCTGCGAACCATCCAATTTGATCTGTAAGCAGATTGATTTACTAAATAATTACAGCATTTAATAAATGCTTTTGGAATAGAATGAGAAAATATAAAATGCATTTTTAACAATTTATTTAAAAAAAGCACTTCAAATGTAAAAAAGGGATTTTCATACAACATGAAAAAACTACGTAATCTTTACGAATTTCTCAGAGATAAAAATAATAATCTAAAAACAAAGATTTGAAAAATTAATAAACGAAATAAGGAGAAATTTTAAATTGTTTTGGGGAGGCAACAACTTAATAGTTAAACTACGATGCTCATATAAATTATGTCATGTATTCTGTTCAAGTTTAACCCTCAAATTCAAATAATAAAACAGCACCAATCCTTGGCGCAAAAAAAAAAAAATAAATAAATAAAAAAGAATAAAAGGATTTTTTGGTGTTTCTAGTGAAAAGAAATAAGGTCTAAAATAGAAAAAACTCAAACTTAATTGACAATAATTGAAGAATCACTTATGCTAAATAAAATCCCATTTTATTTCTTTTTTGATCACCCCCCAAAGGCACGTTTTCTTTCCTTTCTTTTTTTCTCTCTGCGTGTATACTTCTTTTTTATTTTATTATAAACAACAATTTAAATTTAAATTCTATTAACTCAACAATAATTATAGCTTAAAAACCTCTACTGACCAATTTCACGAGCACCCTTCCTCAAATTAATCATCAGTCATCATTGGATAAGCCTTTCGCTCAGGTACTCCGAAAAGAGCCATAATGGCGGTAGTGAGTTTAAAACTTTTAAATCTTTTTTTTTATAGTATCCAAATTTCAATTTTCACACTAAAATGAACTATCATTATCTACTTCGAAAGCCAACAGGAAAATTATTCAGAAGTAATTTTAAGTGTAGGAATTTGATATGTTTCAGTTATCAAAAGTCAGATTTATAACTGAAGTACTAGATAAATACTAGTCAATCAGAAGAGCATCGATCTTTTTAAATAGGCAAAAGGAGATTTGAGAGGAAAAAAAACACAAATTAAACTTACTTCAACATCGTAAGTATTATTTTTCATTGATGCATGAACACATGCACGTATAATCCCACACGGATCGTAATAAAACGAAAGAAAAAGATGATGCTTTGAAGTGGGAAGACTTCAAAGTTTCTTGCCATCGTTTTATTAAAATAAAATTCCCGCTGAAAAAAGAACAAATATTGTAAGTTGGCGTCATTGCACACGGCTAACAGACACCGGAAATGAATTAATCTAAAAATCCCAAAAGGATTTGGCATCTTTCATTTAGAAGGTTACCATACAAGGGTTATCATAATTTTCTATTTCAATACGTTTATCGCTTACTAGGCAGCGTTTGGCAAAGTGAAATTCGAAAGTGAATAATATTTATTGTTTTTCTCATTAAAAACGGCGTGTTCAGGCGTAATTTTTATCAAAACTCGCAGATTTTAAATAAACTAAGGTTTACATAGTAGGAATTTCTTTAAGTATGGATAGGTTTCGAGCAAGAGTCTCCGCAAAAAGGAGGTAATGCTAAACTCCATAGGGTTTCCTAGTTTTGTTCTCCAAAGGTCTCCAAGATGACCGCCTCACTCCGATGGCGTAGTGAATCGCATCTGTGTCTTCTCTAGCATGCTTATTACAATGACGCCTTCCTCTGAAATATCAAATTTTCGGAAATTAGAGAGATTGGATCCTAGGGTAAAGACAAAAATAGAAGAAAAAGATCAACAAATCATTAACTTCTTTGAGAAGACGACAAAACCACATAACGTTATAGGTCACTATGCAGTGGCCCTTCCGTGGATTCATGGTTATCCATGCTTTCTACCAAGTAGTGATGGAGGTGAAAAAAGTTTGCAGACCACAACCTAGATGTTACAAATTGTAATAATAGATGGCGCTTTGTGCCCTTTGTAAAAGGAAGAAAGAGCAGAATGTACATGTCACACTTGTTCACTTGCAAATTGCTGTCATACGAGTAGGTGTGCTTGTTGTAATAAAATGGCGCAGAAGCTGTACTTTAAGAAAATGGCTCCAGAGTGTAGTTATTTATCGAGTAAGTTTATTCAAAGTGTGTCAGTTTATTAACATGGTCCGTCGAGCCGGAGGAAAATAAAATTTGAGGAATTTCAGCGATACTGATATATTTGGACAATTGAATAGAATATTGGATACAAAGTTATTTGAAATCTGTATTAGTGAATCAACAGGCTATTTATTAGAGTTCGAATACTTCCAGATTGAAGTTTCATAGAATTAAAGAGAGTGAATAACTTATTTAAAGTACTTTTTTATTTGTTTATTGAGAACATTGTTGTTAATTTAAAATGTCAATGAAAGAGATTTTGGCCAAAAAAAAAAAAAAAAAAGAACGGCGAAAACACAGCTGACAAAATTGAGGCGTAAAATAGCGAATGAAGATATCCAAATATGTGATTTAGAAGTATTAAAGGACAGATTTAAAGTTCTTGAGACTGAGATAAAGTCTAATTTTGATTCTTTATTTGCATTATGTACCGAAGAAAATACTGATATTTACATAAATGAGAAAGAAGAGATTGACGATTCGCTTTTAAATGTAGAAGTCGAGTTGAATCGAAAGTTAGCCGAAATGGCTGCAAAAATAAAGCGAAGTTATCTGGTAATCTTATCACAAATACTCAGAGCAATGTAATATTACCAAAAATAACTTTACCAACGTTTTCAGGAAACTTGCATAAGTGGCTTTCTTTTAAAGATATATTTTTAGCTAGTGTGGATGCAAATCCTAATTTAACCAATGCAGTGAAGTTGCAATATTTGAAATCCGCTTTAAGAGGAGATGCTTATCGTATTGTACAATCAATATCTACTAGCTGCTGCGCAACCCGCATGGTCGCTTTTAGTTTTATATTTTCTTTTGCAAAACAACTCAACTGAAAGTAACGTATGTAAGGAATGTTACCATTACTTGTCATCATAAATATACGTTGTTAAGGGGTATTCTCTATAAGACTGATTCTAAAACATCGTGATTAAAAAATGTGAATTTCCATTACTTCAGAACAGAGTTAAAGATAAGACTGAGAAACTCAACACCAATGATTTTTAAAATTACATCCCTTTCGGTATGTACTATTTTTGAAAATTAAGATATCTACACTTTATCATTGCATCAAAAAAAAATTGTTGGGGAAATTTTTTTTCACTTAAAAAATGGAGTAAAAATTCAGCAAATACTAAAATATAGTGTGGATTACATCACTCTTTGTATGTAATATTGTTCACAATTCAGATATCTACACTTAATCCTATCAAATAATAAATTGTTGGGAAAATTTCTTCACTTATGAAATGGAGTAAACATTCAGCAAGTACTGAAAAAAGTGTAAAAAATTAACTATTACTGGCTGTCGGTTGCTGTGCCGGCGACGATTAAGCCTAACCTCACAATCATTTATGCTCTCTCTTAATGAATTATTTCTTCTTCGCTTTCTTTATTGAGACTGTTCCCAATTTTCACTTCATCGTATAGCTCACTTTCGAGCATTCCTGATTTTAGCGCGTAAATCCATGTTGACACGCGGTTGCAAATTGTGGACGTCCGCTAATGTTTACATCTGGTAGTTGCAGCCGTTGCCATTCGGAGTGTAGAAATATCGTCGATTTTTGTGCCGCATACCTACGCGTTTTATATATATAGATAGTTGATTCTAATTACAAATTAGCTTTTTCTTTATTAGAAGAAAGATTCTCAAATCATCGAGAACAAGTGTATGCTCATCTTAAACGGTTTATAAATATGCAGCCTATGCATAATGAGTTGGCGTCAGCTATATTAAATTTAATTGATATTATGAAGGAATGCGTGAGGTCATTAGAAGTTTTTAATTTAAGGATTAAGGGGTTTTCTTCTAATATACTTGCATATATTTTAGCGCAAAAATTAGATCCTAACACCAAAATCTGGTGGGAAAGAAAACTTGCCAGCTTTAACTGATATTATAGTTTCTAAAATATCATGCACAAATTCTTAATGCTTCTAAAAGTGTGATTAATACAAAGAAAATTACACATAAAATTTCGGCTCTCGTTTCTAATGCAGATGATAAACACACACAAAATTTATGCAAATTATGTAATATGAACAATCATAAACTTTTTAAATGTCGTAAATTTCAAAATTTGAGCGTTAAAGAAAGAGTAGAACTTGTCAAAAAGAATAATTTGTGCTTTTGTTGTTTCAATTTACATAGTGTGAGGAATTGCCCTTCTAATTGCATGTGTAGAAGGTGTATGAAAAAACACAACTTTCTTCTATGCTATGAAAATGAAAATAATTATGCTAGTACTAAAGAAAGAACTGATAATACTTTAGAACAGAATGACTCAGACAATAATGATAGAAGGGCCTTAAATGTACATGCCATTGAATTTCAATCTGAAAATAAAAATAAATCCTTCACAGCCGCTATGGGTACCAATAGTAACAAAAAACGTAGTTTTATCTACTGCTTTTGTATTTATTGAAACGAAAGAAGAAAATTTAATTAGAGTGAAAGCATTATGTGATAGTGGTAGCGTTTCTTGTTTTTTTCCACTCAGTTAGCAGACGTACTTAATTTAAAAATTGAGAAGACAAACATTTCGGTTTGTAGTTTATCAGGTACTTTAACAACGGTCAAAAAGAAAACAGTTGCTCTTAACTGTAACAAGGAACAAACGTTTAAAAGGAAATAAGATTTTTTGATTATTCCTAGAATAGCGGGTTTAACTCCTTCAAACTCAATTGATGTTAGTAATCTTATGATACCAGAGAAAGTAAGTTTAGCCGATCTAACATTTTATAAACCGGAAAAAATAAATTTGTTACTCGGCGCAGAAGTGTTCTGTGATATGTTACGAGCTGGAAAAATCTACGTGCCTCGTACAGGTTTAATTTTGCAAAATAGTGCCTTTGGTTACATAGTTAGTGGAAGTACAAATGATTCAATTCCAAAGAATTCATCGTTTTTTTCATGAAGACAAGACTTTAGAAATATTTAATGAGACATTTTTTTATAAAGCTAATCGTTACGAAGTTAATTTACCTTGGAAAAAAGAGTGCAGTGAATTATCAGATAATTATAATGTAGCTGAGAATAGGTTGAAAAATCTTCTAAAACGAATGACTTATGATAAAACACTATTTTCTGCGTACAGAGAAATATTAGATGATTATCTCCAGCAAGATATTATTGAGAAAATATCAAATAAAAATAAACCAATCGGTAAACCAGTATTCTACTTACCACATCAACCGGTGTTTAGAGAGTCTAGTACATCAACGAAAACTAGGATAATCTTTGACGGCAGCGCTCATGAGGTAGGAGAATTATCGTTGAATGATTGTCTATGGACAGGGACAAATTTAAACCCTAATATGTTCCATTTTCTAATTAATTTTAGATTAGCTAAAGTTGTTATTTTGGCAGATGTGGAAAAAGCATTTTTGCAAATTGCACTAGCAGAAAAGGACCGTGATGCAGTACGTTTCCTCTTTTCGAGAAACACACAATTTGATAAAAAAAATTTAGAGATATATAGATTCAAAAGAGCAAATTTTGGAGTTAAATCGAGTCCGTTCTTGTTAGCTGCAACTATTAAAGAACACTTATGAAAATACAGAGATGGGCAACCAGATGTATTTGAAATACTAAACTCTTGTATTTACGTGGATGATTTTATTGCTGGACAAGACAGTGTGGAAGAGTCTCTAAGATTATCGAGTAAAGCTAAACAAATTATAAGTGAAGCAAGTATGAACTTGTGTAAATGGGTGTCTAATGATTCTGAATTAATGAGAAGATGGGAAGAAGGAAAGTTTGAAATCCATCCCAAAAGAGCCCTTTAAGGTCTTAGGAATATCTTGGAATACTTATCAAGATAGCTGCAGTCTAGACATTACTAGTTTGATAGAGTCTCTTAAAAATAAAAAAATACTAAACGTTTCATATTGAAAATGGCGGGGAAAATATTTGATCCACTTGGTGTAATAACTCCGTTCACGGTAAGATTAAAATTCTTACTGCAAGAATTTTGGATTCGAAAATTAACATGGGACGATGAACTTCCAACAGATATCTCTCAAGAGTGGACAGAGGGGTGTAGTAAGTATTCGCACCTCAGTAAAATTACAGTTCCAAGATATATCTTAAATCTTGAAGCCGATTCTATAGAAATCCACTGCTTCTCAGATGCCAGTCAAAAGGCGTATGGTGCGGTTGTTTACGTAAATCTTCATAATCAAGAGCAAAATTTTGTGAATTTTGTCGCATCAAAATGTCGTGTTGCACCTGTGAAAAGAGTTACATTGCCTCGTCTTGAATTACTTGGAGCATTGTTAGCAGCGCGTCTAGGTTCTGAAATTAAAAGGGTGTTTGATCGAAATATACCCTCGAAAATATTCTATTGGACAGATGCTAAAATTGTGTTATGCTGGATTAAGGGTTCCAGCAGCAAGTGGAAATCCTTCATCGTTAATAGAGTCAACGAAATTAGAAAGCTGACAGAGTCAAGAGACTGGGGTTACTGTGCAACTAAAGATAATACAGCAGATCTCCTAATGCGGGGTGTAAAAGCTGACATTCTTGTGAACAATTTTAAGTGGTGGTCATGCTATGACTTTCTGAGAAGTCCCGATATTCGTGAACAGGACTTGCCATTTGAGTTTGCTGAAGAAGCTTGTCAAAACGAGTTAAAAATCAGATATGAAATGTATAACTGTTCTAACTTAGTTTTATTCTCTTATAGTGAACCTCATTTGTTTAATGATATTCTAAATTTATCTTTTAATTATTTTAAACTTATTCGTATTGTAAATTATATTTTTATATTTATCTACAACTGTAAAAATCCGAAAATTAGGGAATATGGAGTCCTTTCCTTAGAGGAGATAAAATCAGCAGAAACGTGGATTCTGTTACAATCCCAGAAGGGGGAGTTTAGTGAGGAAATAAAACAACTAAATAAGGGTGTGTTTCTTCCAAAAGCAAAACTGCATCCTTCAATGTTTTTCTTGATAACATGTAACTTATTAGAGTAGGCGGACGATTGTCACATACAGGCCTACCCGCTAATAGCAAATATCCTATTGTTTTGCCAGGTAAACATCGTTTAACTAGTATTATTTTAGAGAATTTTCATGTAAAATATTTTCATTTAGGATCGCAAGCACTTTTGCATCATGTACGGCAGAAATTCTGGCCACTTAATGGCAGAAACAATTGAATTATGATTGTTCACAAATGTGTGACATGCTTCAAAAACAAACCAGCCACAATCAATGGCTGATTTGCGGAAAGAGCGCGTTAAATCAACTTACCCATTCAATATCACTGGACTTGATTTTTGCGGCCCATTTACCATAAATTTTAAAAATCAGCGTAAGGAAATTTTTAACAAGATTTATGTTGTAGTTTATGTGTGTATGAGTACTAAAGCCATACATTTAAATTTCGTCACTGACCAAACTAGCCAATCTTTTATTGCTAGCCTAAAAAGGATTTTCGCTAGGCGAGGGAAATGTGCTAGTATAATGAGTGATAATTCAAAAACTTTTATTGGAGCTAATAAAGAAATAAAAAGATTGCAAAAACTGGTTAAGTGTTCAGATGAGAATTTAGCGAATTTTTATACCGTTGAGGGTATTGATTGGAAATTCATTCCGCCTAGGTCACCTAATTTCGGTGGTATTTGGGAGGCCTGGGTAAAACCATTTAAGACTCATTTCAAAAGAGTTGTGGGTAATCAGTGTTTACATTTGGAAGAGTTCTTAACTATTTTATTAGAAATTGAAGGAATATTAAACTCTAGACCGTTAACTCCAATTTCAGCAGAGTTTGAAAATTTTGAAACTTTGACTCCAGGTCATTTTTTAGTCGGAAGACCACTTACAACACTTACTGATCCAAATTTATGTGATATAGATGAAGTAATTCTCTCCCATAAATTACCTAAATGGGAGAGAATTACTAAGTACTCACCAAAAATTTGGAAACTATAAATGAGATTGCCTTAATAATTTACAACAGCGTCATAAGTGGAAATTTGCTAAAGATGTTCAATTGGGCACTCTTGTATAGATAAAAGACGAACATTTTCCCTCTACCAAATGGTTAGTAGGAAGAATAACTGAGATATTTCATGGTAGGGATAACAAGGTAAGAGTAGTAACTGTAAGATTACCAGATCAAAAGTTGCTAAAACGAAATGTACGTGATATTTGTATACTTCCTGTAGAATAACTGTTTCATATTTATGCTTTAAAGCTGATTTATGTTATATACACTGCTTGTCAATTGCTAAGGAACAGTCACATTTTTCGGAATATTTCATAATAGACATTGATTGAAGAAATGAAACTTAGTAGATATTTAGTAGAGATACTGTGCATTATTTATAATGCAGAATGGTACAGATTTCGCCACATGGAAAAAGAAGAACACGAAAAACAAAAAAGATGCTCTTTGGAGCATTTCCGAACAGCCACGAAAAATGGGTCTTCATGCCGGAATGAAACAGGTATGAGTACCTTAGTAAGGTGTGTGACCTCCTCGGATACTAGTGCACATTTTGCATCTGTTTGTCATGCTGTCTACTAAAGTATTGGGGCGTCCTTGGGGGATATTGTCCCACTCCTCTCTGAAGGCGATTTTCAGTTCTTGCATGGTTCGGGGAGGGCGAGTTCTTTGAGACACACGTCTGACAAGAGCATCCCAGGCATGGTCTATAGAATTTAGGTCAGGAAAGTAAGCAGGCCATGTCATACGTTCAATATTTTCACTTTCTAGTGTGTCCGATACTTCAGAGGTCCAGCGTTGGCACGCATTGTCGTCCATAAACAGAAAATCTGGACCTACCGCACCCCTAAAAAGACGAATATGATCCAGAATAATCTCTCTGCACTACCGCTGCGATGTAATGGTACCTCGCTCAAAGATGTGAAGCGGTGTTTTGTCATTGTGCATAATGAATGCCCTCACCATAACGCCTTGGTCATACCGATGACGTTCCTGAACATTCTGTGGTGCATAACGTGTTCCCATCTCTCTCCACGCTAACTGGTGGCCAGAATCACTTGTCACAGTGAAACGGGATTCGTGAACGTCACTCTGGACCACTCTTGCTGACCCCAAACAATATGTTCCTTACACCAATGTAATCTTTCTCGACGATGGCGTGGTTGAAGTGGGATGCGTTGAACAGGCTTCCGTGCATACAAACCAACCTGATTTAATCGCCTAGAAATGGCTCTGGCTGATGCATTTGTACCGGTAGCGGTTGCAAGGCCTACAGCTATCTGACTAGGAGTGAGATGTCTGTTCCTTTTCGCCACTAGGGATACATATCGATCTTCTTGAGGTGTGGTGTTCCTTCCACGACCACCGGTGGGGTTTCGCATAGCATTTCCACCTTCGGCGGCCTTTTTTAATCGCGGTATGACACTTTTTGCCACTCCCATTACTCTGGCCACAGTAGTGACACTTTGCCCTGCTTCGAGACGTCCAACTGATCGTCCACGATCGTATGCTCTCAAATGATGTCTTGCAGACATTTTGTACTTAATTATTGCCACACCACACTGATTTTCACAGAAATAAATTCCAACAACCTATGGTGCTATTTTCGTCAAACACCTAACTGCATAACTTTCGTATGAATAAAGAGTTTTCGTGCACTGCCTTTTATACAGATAACAGGTCCTGCCTTATTACGTCCTCTGAATTTCCTTTTACTGTGATTTGTTTGCTGACGGGATAGCTAGTTTGAAAAAACCAGTTGTTCCTTAACTGGTTGTCAACAATTAACAATTGTCAAGCAGTGTATGATATTAAGTATTATTATTTGTTATTCTTTGTGGTGTATTCTATTTTGTGTTAATTGTTTGAAATTGCTAATTTTAACGGCGGGAGTGTTAAAAATTTTAGTAATAGATGGCACTCTGTGCCCTCTTAGGCCCCTCTGAGGCCTCTTTTGCGATGGTAACAAAAAATGTATATAATTCTTGCATACTTCTGAGAACAGAAGAAAATGAAGCACATTTTAGTTTAATCTTAGCCAATTCAAGGGATGTACCTTTGAAATAAACTACTACTTTACCACGTCTTGAACTAATGACCACATTTCTTAGTGGTAGATTATACTAACTGTCTCAGAAGATGATTTAAAAGATATAGTATGTCAATCATGATTTGTAACAGTAAATTTATGCCTGAAGTAACAAGAAAAATATTTCAAATAATCAACCAATCACAGAACTCTTCTGATCTTCTTTGTAACAAGTAATTAGTTTACCAACATAAACTCAAACTGCTGTTACATTATTGAGAAAACCTTTTTACTGCCATTCACATCGCTTATGAAAGTTAGCAAATCAGAGGCTTGATAGAGATTGATGAGCTTGGCCCTAAATGTACATAAATTTAAACAATTTGATTATCAGATCAAGCTACCAAGAGTATGCCAGCACAGAATAATAAATCTGATATGTCAAGAAATGACACATGGTTGGTTGGTTGTTTTGGGTTTTATGACGCAAGGTCCAAATTTGACAAGCTAAGCCAAAAATGACTGAAGGAATTCGAATTTGAGGAAGTATTTGATACAATGATTATCAAATTGGAGTAATCAAAAATATATTCTAAAAAATGCTAACACATCAAAAGGAAAAAAAATTCCTTTTAGGGATTTCAGAAGTTATTCAGCCAGCTACCATACTAGTCAACCAATCGGACTGCAGTTTGCGTCCGGTGATTCGCTCTTTATCTAATGAATAGACTAACCGGCGTGTACAAAATCTGCAGTATAGGAGAGTTTTTAAATACTGGTCAGATCTCTGATCATGATTAACTAATCAGAGATCCGACTGAGTATATTTAGACGGATCCCCCGTAACAACTGAAAAACACTGAAAATTACTGTTAGGCCCGAGCTCATACGCGGTCGAAGTGTGACGTCACGTCCGCCATTAGGGCACCTCCGCAATGGCGGCCCATGTTATTCTCCCATAGGACGGGTAAACAAATATTAATATCTCTTAAACTAACGAATATTATCTCCCTGCACGTCCTGAAATCGATGAAGGATCAAAAAATACCCTACCTCAAAAATTGAAGAATGTGATTTCGTGCAAGAATAAGAGCAGATGGTGTTTTAAAATCCCATTCCTCTAAGCCTATCTTTGACAGCGATAGGCTTAGAGAAAGTGATACTCTTGAAATTTTTTATTTATAGTGTTTGTGAATAGTTTTTTATGTTGTTTCTGTCTATGTGGATATTCTAACATAATCTAAGATGAATTAGTAAGTAGATTTTATTCCCAGTAACACTGATTTATCTCTAGTGCCATTGTGTTTACAATTTGAATGTGTCGCTGATGGTAACGGTATTAAAATGTCACTATCGATAAAAATTATTACTGTAAAACTACGTATGTACCTTATTGTTCATTCGATTTTCCTTAAAAAATATTTGTATGGTAACATTCTTAAAGCACTATAATCCATTCTGCAGAATGAAAGGGTTCTTGAAGTTGATATATTGGCTAGTAAAGTATACTGTATTGTTTTTTATGTGTCAGATGTATGCTTTTATTAATTTCTTTACATGTGTACTTGATTCCCTTCCCTTAAAACTGAATGGGTGTCTGAGTAGGATAGATTTAAGTCAATCTATTCTATGTCAGATTTCTTTTCAGTTAAATCTATGAAACTATAAGATTACTGACATACTTTATGGCTAAATATTTTTTCAGCCATTGATTTCATGCATCCTTTTTGTTGCTGGCTGGGTTTTATGATGGAATTGTTTGATTTAATATTAGTGTGTTATCAACCGTAGTTAAATGCAGGACTCTTAAAGTATGAAGCATGAAATAATTGATTTGTTTTGCATTGTTCTTATATCATACAGTTAGTGGAAGTGATACTCTTCAAATTCTTTTTAATGTTTATCAACAGCTTTTTTTAAATGTTGTATCTGTTTATGTGAATAATGTAACACAGTAAGTAGATGTTTTCCCCAATAATATGCCTATTAAAGCTTTTTTGTTGTTGTTTTGCATTATAAATATTGAAAAGTAGTGTTTGGTAACATTGTTTCAGCTATGTATTCTTTATAACTACTTATGCTTCATAAACAATAACTTTACATTTATAGCAGACAAAAAAAAAATAAACTGATTGCTGCAACATTCTCATTTAATTTTTTTTTTAATGAAGTAGTGTTTATTTTTAACATTTCGTAATTCGTTTCAATTGTAACATTTTTTGTTCAAATTCATAGTCATGTTTTTCTTCTTTATTTCATGAATTTATACAAGACACTTCATCATGATATCCTGGTTTGAAATTTTCACCTTTTTTAACAATCAAAAAAGTTTCATGGATAGAGGAGAAAAAGCTCTGGCTAGTGATATTCAGTTGTTTGATAACAATCCTGGAAACAGCTTGATTTTATCTAAAGTGCAAGCCTCTATGAGAGACAGATATATAATGTGACAGTAAGTTGTACATATAGCAACATTTGTTTCTTTAATATTTATATTTTATGGTAGTAATTAAGATAATTGTTTTTCCTTTTCATATTAATATATATTATTTTCTGATGTTAATTTATATGTATACCTTTTTGCCAAATATAGAGCTATGATAGAGACTATAACCAGTACATTTTGTTTTGTCTCGTTATTCTTTTTAAATTGTTTTTTCATTTCTGTTGTTAATGTATATCTATATTTTTTTGTTTTTGTAATAAAATGGCTGTAATGGGATTTCTGTGTTCTTTCTTTCACATTATGAATGGAATGTGATATAAGTTCTGTAAAACTTGACTTTCTGTATTTTGAGTAACATTTTAAATAGTCACGAAAATGAAGAGATTTCAAAACATACCTCCAAATGCAATGAAAGCATAGTTATTAAAATACATGTAATAGAAACTGTAAACTTTTTATCTAAGAAAACTCACCAAAGGGATTAAACAAAAACATGTTAAGATATAAACAAAAAGATTTTATTTTTTCACCAATGGATTTTACAAATTTACCAAAGTGGCACGAACTTACTGAAGCGTAATGATTAAAATAATATGGGATGTTATCAAGAATTTGAAAACTTTTTATTCTTTGTATAGCTCGTTCAACATGAACATGTATATGTTTTAATTTAGTGGTAAATTTATCCTCACTTTCTGTGAATTGTTGATTCGTTAAGAATGGGGGAATATTTACTGCTACACCTTGAGCCAATAGGTCAAGTATTAAAAAACCTTTATCTGTTAATATTAGATCTCCAGGATTCCACAATTTTATTAAACCACATTCCTTGAAAAGGGTTTCATCAGAAGTAGATCCTGGCCGCAATTTACTAATGAAACAAATTGCACCATTAGGAGCTAGGCTATCAATCCTTTTAAAGTTTGCCTTTCTTATACTGTGAAAAAGTCTGCCTCTGAGCCTTTGCAGAGATTTTCAATAAATATTTCTGTCGTGTTTATTAAAAAGTAGCAATTAGGGAAGTCAGGGTTGTTTATTGAATGTTGAATTTTATTATTGACATTAGCACTAAACTGTCATTCTCACTGATTTGAGAAAATTGAAATTTCACATTTTTTGCTGCCAACAATAACTGCAGCTCTTTATTTTTTCCTTTAGTTGGTCTATCTCTGCTTTTACCAATAGTGACTCTACATCCACTCTACTTTTATCTTTAACACCTTCAATGTTCTTCATCACAGCACTCTGTTTTCTAAAGGAATAATACTAAGAATATTAAATAACAGCATAAATGAACATTAAGAAAACTCATAATAAATTTATTGTTAAAAACGTGCGTTTGATTTGTGAAAAGCTAAGTACAACAAATAGAAGTTTTAATTATTTATGAGATTAATATATTATCTATAATACTACTACATAACATAAACAATAAAATTACTTGTAATTTGGATCAGATGAGTTATCCTCCTTCTCTCATGTTTAATTTCAATGTATAAAATGACTATGTCCTCAGTTCTGAGAATCAAGTACATTTAGCATTTATTGTAAAGAAAACATGTGAAATTAAAAAAGCTGTTATTAAAAACACATGTACTTCTTTCCTTTATGAGCAGAAAGTTCAATTTGTTGCACTTTATTACTGTCAAAAATTGTTGGATTATTTCTTTTATCCCCTCCTTTAAAATGGTAGCTATATAATCTGGAATCTCTACCAGGTTTTCTGTCACTACGCATGAAAAATACCAAGATCAATAAACTTTAAAACATTTGCATGTTTTATTTATTACATATACATTCAAAATATTACATATACATTATAATTTTCGGTTTCCCTTGTATCACTGAATTGAAGCTCACTAATTTTATGAATCTAACCTACATGTTCAATCCATATATATATTCATGCAAAAAAATCTATCATTATTTGGTTTTCAGACAATTTGACAAACAATAACTATAAAATTTAAGACAAAGAAACTATTGTAGATTTCTGTTTATAATAGAAGTCCTGAAAAATTTTGTAAATAAAAAAAAATTTCATCCTAAATTAAGAATTTTTTAAAGCTTAAATACAACAAAAATTCAGTATGTATCATCTAAAACATTTAAAAAAATTAAATAGCTATTGAATACCATAGATTTATTATAACGTGGAGACCAAGAAATGTGAAATTAACATATGTGGAAAAATGTACTCATAAATTAAAAATGAGAATATTAAAACTTCTATTTTCAAAATTACTTTGCCATTCAGGTCCACAGAGCATGCTTTACATCCTTCGGAAAGCGGTAGAAGGAACAATGATTTTAACCATTTTATGCTTGCAGTCTGCAGCAAAGCATGTGACCATTTTTTAACTTTAAAAAAAAACACCTGTATTAAACATCTAAATGATAAACACATTATTCCCTCAAAACATGGACAAATGAATTTTATAATCTATACTTATTAAATAATGCTACATTTTAAACCAACAAAGATGTACAGACTTTAACAATATAAAAATGATTGAAAAAGAATCAACTGTTTATACATTATATATATATATATATATATATATATATGAAGACCTTGGGGGTAAAAAGTGATAAACCACATTATTGTAGTTTAGAGATAAACAGATTTATATTTTCATAAAATATTTGCTATTACATATTTCAAATTGCAAAACTTGTTGCTAAACATTTTTTTGTACATAATACCCTCCTTAAAAATGTCATTAAGAGAAAAAGTAATAAAATCAACATTTATTTCAATTTTAACACACTGAACAATTTAATGTAGCTATAAATATGAGGGTTATAATTGTTTACATGCAATAGCAGTTAAAGAATGAAGATGGGATGGCCACTGCTTTTTTTTGCACAAGCAATTGTGTACTTTTTATATTGTAAAAATTCATAATGTGATTAGCAGACAGTAATATCTTTTCATTTAAGTGACTTAAAAATAATGAGTGCAAACAGTGTCAACATTGTAAAGAGACAAAAGCATTATTCATATAATGCCTAATAATGGTACAATATATTAGTAAAATATTGTCCTAATAAGCATTTTACATTACCGCATGTAAATAGTTACAAACAATATTGCAGACTATGGTGTCAAACATATCTACATACAATCTGCAAAACGTACCTGCACAAGTTCTGATGAATTTTCACCATCATGTGGGGAGAGATGTGGGTTATCATTTTTTACCTCCCCCGAGATCCTCATATATATAAAACATACATTGTGTATGTATTTATAAGAATATATATATGAGTGTATTTATTTATATGTTTATATATATATATATATATATATATATGTGTGTGTGTGTTAATTTATATATATATATATATGTATATAAACAGTAATTGATAACACTCTATAACATTAAATAAAACATATCCGTCTTAACACCAGCCAGTAACAAAAAGGATACATGAAATCAATGGCTGAAAAAAAAAAAAAAAAACAGTCATTAAAGTCTGTTATTTATGAAGCATAAAGAGTTATAAAGAATACATAACTGAAACAATGTTACCAAACACTACTTTTCAATATTTATAATTCAAAACAATAACAAGTAAGCTTTAACAGACATATTATTCGGAAAAACATCTACTTACTGAATGTTACATTATTCACATAAACCCAACATAAAAATAAGCTGTTAATAAACATTAAATAAAGAATTTGAAGAGTATCACTTCTACTAACTGTATGATATAAGTACAATGCAAAAGAAATAAATTATTTCATGCTTCATACTTTAAGAGTGCTGCATTAAACTAAGGTTGATAACACACTAATACTAAATTAAAAAATCCCATCATAAAACCAGCCATTAACAAAAAGGATCAATGAAATCAATGGCTGGAAAAATGCTTAGCCATAAAGTCTGTCAGTAATCTTATAGTTTCATGGATTTAACTGAAAAGAAATCTGACATAGAATAGATTGACTTAAATCTATCCTACTCAGACACCCATTCAGTTTTAAGGGAAGGGAATCAAGTACACAGGTAAAGAAATTAAAAAAAGCATACATCTAACACATAAAAAACAACAACAATACAGTATACTTTACTAGCCCATATATCAACTTCAAGAACCCTTTCATTCTGCAAAATGGATTATAGTGCTTTAAGAATGTTACCATACAAATATTTGAGGAAAATCGAATGAACTATAAGGTACATACGTAGTTTTACAGTAATAATTTTTATCGATAGTGACATTTTAATACCGTTACCATCAGCGACACATTCAAATTGTAAACACAATGGCACTAGGGATAAATAAGTGTTAGTGGGAATAAAATCTACTTACCAATTCATCTTATATTATGTTAGAATATCCACATAGACAGAAACAACATATAAAACTATTCACAAACACTAAATAAAAAAGTTCAAGAGTATAACTTCATCTAAGCCTATGTTTCACATCGATAGGCTTACCGAAATGACATTTTAAAACACCATTTGCTCTTATTCCTGTACGAAATCACATTCCTCAATTTTTGAGGTAGGGTATTTTTGGCTCCTTCATCGATTTCAGGACGTGCAGGGAGATAATATTCATTAGTTTAAGAGATATTAATATTTGTTTTCCGTCCTATGGGAGAATAACATAGGCCGCCATTGCGGAGGTGCCCTAATGGCGGACGTGACGTCACCACTTCGACCGCGTATAAGGTGGCGTATATAAATCTTTTTTTCCGATGAAACTCATTTCACTATGGTTTTTTTATAGTTTTTCCTTCTGTCAATTTTGATCTTCGTTGGATTTGGAGGTTTAAAAGGTCATATATTCGGCCGAAACCACTCAGAATTATCAAAGTGGAGGCAGTAAAAGGAAGAGCCACTGAAGATTTATTTGCCTCCATGATTAAATTATCTTGTGAACGAATCTTCCATGTGCGCCTTGATTCATGATTCAGGATTCGTTATTTGAATTATCTCGTAGTAGAGTAGATGAGTTGAATTTTTGGGTTTAGTATTTTTTCAATCTGGTATGTTGAGAAAAAGTTAAAAATATTATTGAGAAAATGTATTCCATTAATTCACAATCTCGGGAAATAATTCTGTTATTTTACGTATTCAAACTGTTATAGTAAAGTTAAAATTTAGTTTTATTAATAATATGAAATTCTTTGAAAATTATGTTTGTAGTTTGTCTTTTCTGTATCTATGGGGACTTCGGTCAGAATATGCGAATGCGTTGAATCCTATTCCTATGTTCTAAAGTATATTTTATTTCCACAGAAATGTCTGTTGCGTTTTACAGCAATGATTCTGATCCCATTCAACGAAAAATTCCAGATTCTAACTTATATGATACGGATGACTCTATAGATATTGATGGTTATTACGAAATACACCGCTGTGTTGAATGGATAGAACATAATGACTTTTTTAAGGTAAATTATTTTACTATAAAAGTTTCTTTTACTTGTCATTTGCATGACGGTTGTGTTTAATTTTGTGGTATAATGTAACCATGCACTGAAGTGTTTCCATCATCAAAATATAAAACTACGATTTGCTTTCTGTGTTATACACTTTTATTTTTCCTCATGTGTGTATGATGACACTCGCTCTCAAAGATAATTTCTGTAGAGATCTTTCTAAGGTATTGGAGGAAGAGTTAGCATCATTCAAATCATATTCTTCATATTAGCCCATATTTCTATTACCATACCCCTTGAATCAGCAGCTTAAAATCAGATAATGTTGTTTCTAAAATAGCTGTTTTGTTCCAATGCTTTTTTACAAATTTTGCCAACTTCTATTAAACCATATTATTAAATTTGATTTTCTGTAAAGTTATGAAAGTTACTGTTTTCAAAACATGATAATAGAATGTTAACTGAATGTATCTCAAATATATAATTTGTATTCTGCTAGTCAAAATATATTGATATTTTATTAATATCTATTGCCTTCCTCCGAAGGGAATATCCCTGAGAAACTGGTCACACAGGGAGAGTTCTTTTTTGATCAGGGGTTGAGTGTTGCAGAAGTGAAGGTCAACGGGAGAGGAGGAGATTGTCACCAAACATCTGCCACTTTTTGCCAAATATCAGCATTTTCCCCAAGGAAGAATCAAACAGGTGTTTCTTTCTGCTGATGGGCAATGGTTTACCCTAAGAAAAGGCAATGTCTACATGAAACAGATAGGGAGAAATACACATCTGCTGTTAACAATTGAAATGAAATTTTAAACACCATCTTACCTATTGGAACTATAATACCTTTTGGAATATTAAGTTCTGTGATATGCTGTATAATCTGAAATATTTGAATGCTGATTTCTTATGTCTATTTTCCAAGTTATAAATATGCAACTAAGCAGAACTTTTTTCACGTTTTTATTAACTTTAAATCTGGCCAAAAAATATGGCTAACAAAACCAAGTAATGAGAAGATATTTCAAAGAGGAAGAAATTAAAGTTTGACGAAAATTTTCCCTATTTAAATTGGGGAAGATGGAAAAATTTTATAGCGTTGAAAAAGTTAATTGTGAATTTTCATTAGAAGAGGTCATTAGTGTAGCACACTTTAAAGGGCAGGGCCGGCATTAAGCCAATTGGACCTATTAGATCAGGAAAATTAAAAATATATCTAAAATGGAATTGCTTTAACATATGAGGCGGTGAAAGGCAAAGTGGTGTAAGTCTAAAGCATTTTACGGCAAAAACTACAAAAAATTCCACTGTAAATTTAACAATTATAATTCATAATAATTATAATATTGCAGATATTAATTATTTGCAATGCCACTATAAATTGAACATGGAGATTACATTTTTGCCCTCAAATAAAAAAAGTTGAAAATGTGACTTACACCACTTTGCCTTTCATCGCCTCATATGCAAAAATAATGACTCACGAAGTATGTAAAACATGTAGATATAGATTTCTATGCATTGGTTGAAGAAATGGAAGCATTAAAAATATTCTTCCATCTTCATGTTCATAAAACCCATAAAAATTCTACAATTCCTCACTACGAATGACAGAGCTGCTGGCTTTCCAAATGGGGGGGGGGGAGGCATGTCTAGATAAAAATTAATTAAAACATACCTGAGATCCACTGTATCAAAAAAGACTTAACAATGTTGTGATACTTTCTGTAGAGGATAAGGATATTAAAATTTGATCAAACCATAAATGATTTTGCTGATAAAAAATCTAGAAATATTTGTTAGTACTGAGATATATTTGTTCTGTAAATGAAATCTGTATAGTCTAGCTACTTTTTAGCTTTTGTTTTCTTATAAATATACACAAAATAAGAGATATGAGCATTTTCCTATTTTGTCAAGGTTTACATTATATTTTTATCAAAAATTCTGTAGTTTTGTGATTCCGAAGCTGAAAAGAAGAAACTTCAAATTCCTGTTGTTCAATCAATGAAGAGACCGGCTGTGGCGACTGGAGTTTCTGTTGCAACAATTAAAAGAATAAGTAAGGAGAGGAAAAGTGCAGATTGATAACAATGAAAAACTCTCAACCCCTGGAAAAAATCGTCGACCAGATCACGTAAAAGTAATTGTAGATGACTTTGACAAGTATGTAATAAGGAACACAATAAATGAATTCTACATTAAAAAAAAAATTGTGCCGACCGTTTCTAAGCTCCTCCCAATTATTAATGAAAAAATAAATTTTCCTAGGAGAGGAAATGCAGAGTATTTGCATGATATTCGATTTCGCCTAAAAAGTGCAGTAATCTCCATCATGTTTTAATGGAGAAACCTAGCATCATGTCATGGCGCTGTAATTTTTTTGAGAGAAATGAAAAAGTACTGAGGTGCAGGCTGAACTGTTATATATTTAGATGAAATATGGGTTGATTCTAATATGACAGTGCAAAAATGTTGGCAAATGAACTGTGAAAAAGCAGCTAAGATTGCCATAAACTCAAGAAATTGAATTATACTGGTTCACGCTGGAGGAATTACAGGTTTTGTACCAAATGTGTGCCTTGTGTATAAAGCTGGTTCCACAACAGGTGACTACCATGGGCAAATGAATTTTGAGAATTTTTAAAAAGTGTTAAGGGAAAAGCTCATCCAAATTTGAACTTATGCCCTGAAGTCTTTCTTCTATCCGTCTCTGCACTATGCGCAGAGAACACGGCAGTTCAACAAGACCAAATGGGATTCCTTCGATAAGGCCCTTAAACCGATGATCAAGGACACCCTCAATCTCCCCGCCAACGCAACGACTGATTACATATACGGCAATGCGAAGCATGGGCTCATAGGCATTCCACTAGCTGCTGAGGACAGTGACATTGTCCTGATCGACGGGGCGTTCAAACTCTTGACTTCAAGGAATGAACGAGTCGGCGATCTGGCATGGGCTGAACTCCGGGAGCTAGTCTGTATCCGCTCTGGGTGTGAACCTACCAACTTTGAGGTGGGTGAATACCTCTCTGGGAAGGACTATGATGAATCCACAAATCCCATTTCCAGTATATGGACTCAAGCTCGGAGCGCCTCTACACGCCTAGGGGTTATATGGAATGTCCACGACGATAATTCACTCTCCATCTGTGTCGGTGACATTGCCATCAGCGGTCGAAAACGCATTTTTAAAGACCTGAGGCTATACTTCCGGGACTTCCGCACCGAAAGGTTCGCGGCCCGCCCACACCAGGGTAAAACCTTCCACTGCTTCTCTCTGTCCAAAGCTTCTACCCACTTCCATCGGGGTGGAGAGTACACCCGCTTCACGGATTGGAGGTTTATTCACAAAGCTCGGTGTGGAACCGTACAGCTCAATGCCTGTGACTTTAGCGGTAACTCCAATCCGGAAGACAAGCGTTGTAGGCGCTGTCCCTTTCCTGAAGAAACCCTGCCACACGTAGTGAACCACTGCAGGCCGGTACTTCCCCTCATTACCAAGCGGCACGACGCCATTGTCAAGCGTTTAAAGTGTGCCGCCGCTGGCAAATGGGATGTCATATGGGAGAATCAGCTTGTAGCTGGGACCTCACTAAAGCCTGATCTGGTCATTGCCAAGGGGAATGAGGAAGCCATCGTAGTAGATGTGACTGTTCCCATTGAAAATGGTCCAGAGGCTTTCGATGCTGCTAGGAGGCAGAAGTTGGAAAAATACTGCCCACTCATTGACAAACTAAAAGGGCGTTTCCAAAAGAATCAGGTTGAAGCGGTTGTAGTTGGCGCCCTTGGTAGTTGGGACAGAGGGAATGATAAGCTGGTAAGGAGACTCGGCTCAAGGAAGTACAGCGATAAAATGCGTAAGCTCATCGTGTCGGACACCATACGGGCATCGAGGGACATCTACGTTGAGCACTTGACTGGACAACGCCAAGTCCCCTCTACCAGAGAGCAGAGATACCAGCAGAGGATTAATGGTGCAATTGCCGCTGCTAGGGAGCAAGCAACGGAGGAGGATGAATAGCTTGCTAATAAAAAATAAAAATAAAAAAAAATGAAATATCTATCTATCTATCTATGTGTATATATATATATATATATATATATATATATACATACATACATACATACATACATACATATATATATATATATAAACTGCGTAATATGCTTGGATAATGCTTCATACCACACTAAAAAAAGGAAACTGCGCCCTTTGAAGTACTTGACAAAAAAAGATATAATAGAATGGTTAACAGAAAAAATGCGAAATATGAAGAACGCATGAGAAAACCAGAACTTTTTCTACTGATCACCGACAACTCATCACGAACACCAACATACAGAGTTGATCAGTTGCTTGAACATTGTGGACATAAAGTTATCAGACTCCTACCATATCATTGCAATTTAAATCCCATTCAACTCCCTGGGGGGATTTAAATTTTATATGGGAATGGAACGTTAGTGCAAATTTAAAGAAACTGCGAGTACTGCCTGAAGAGGGATTAGACAGGATTGATATTGGCAAGTGAAAAAGTTACTGTACTCACGTTCAGCACATAGAAGAAAAATATTGGAAAAATGATGGTATCATCAAAAATATGGTAGACAAATTAACCCCTTCCCTGTTTTGCCTGTACGTCGTATGGGCACGGCTTTCAGGCCTTTACTGATTTGCCCGTACACCGTACGGGCAATCTGATTTTTATTTTGCTTTCACTGTTTTGCCCGTATCTTTTCTATTTTTAGTAACAAATTATTCGTATAGATGGCGATAGTTGTCCAGTAAATGATAGTTCGCAGTCTATTGTGTTTTCTATTCTGATTGGTTCAAAAGCGCAGGTTTTTTTTCCGCATGTTTTGTATCAGAAGATGAATTTTTATCTTTCAGTGTATAGCTTTTTGGTTATATTTTACTAATCGCCTGATAATTTTATCAATGTAAGAGTTGAATAATGTATTTTTACTTTTAAATAATGGATAATTCAGAGCGTATGGAGCTAATTTCTTGTGATTCGTACTGTGACTCGAAATCAAAATCTGAATTATCTCGAAATGATAGTAGTGAAAGTTTACTAGATGACCTGGATAGTAGTGACTCTGATAGTAGTACAGATGGAATCAGTCAAGCAAGACAATTTTTTGAAATTATTTGTGATAATCCTTCCGATCCGCCTCCTAGATTTGCTTTCACTGGAATTCCAAAAATTAACTTGGATATCGATGAGACTAATGGTAAACTCCAGTTTTATGATGCTTTCATAGACGATTATTTGCTTGACCTGATTGTTTTTTAAACAAATAGATATGCTGAGCAATGCATAAAAAACAGTACACTTTGTAGGCATTCCAGGAGCAAAAAATGGATACCAACATTGAAAGATGAATTACAGGTATTTTTTGCTTTGAATATTCTGCAAGGTATTGTAAAAAAGCCAATAGTTGAGCAGTAATGGAACAAGAGGCATTCTACATCCACGCCATTTTTTCCAAAAGTGATGTCATATCGCCGCTTTCAATTAATTTACAGTTATTTGTATTTTTCAGATAATGTCAATTTTGACATAAATTCTCATGAGTGTCCAAAATTAGTAAAAATATGGCCTGTGCTAAAGCATTTAAAAACTCGTTTCCAAGAAATTATCACCCCTGAACGTGATGTTACCATAGACGAGAGTCTTATGTTGTTCAAAGGAAGGCTAAGTTAGAAACAGTATATTCCTCTAAAGTGATCACGCTTCGGAATAAAATTGTACATGCTTTGCGAATCGAAGTCTGGATATGTATGGTCTATGGTAATATACACTGGAAAAGGAACTGTGTTTGATGAAAGTTACAAACATTTGAACAAATCGTCGCAGGTTGTAATGACACTTATGCAACCACTTTTACATAAAGGATACTGTCTGACAACTGACAACTTTTATTCATCACCTGAATTAGAAGATGTCTTCATTAGTTACTGTACAGATATGTATGGAACATTAAAACTTCAAAGAAAGGAAGTTCCTAAAGCACTGTTGACAAAAAAACTTCAAAAAGGGCAAATACTCGCTTACCAGAGAGGAAAAGTGTGCATTATGAAATGGATGGACACAAAAGCCGTGTCTCTCATATCTACAATACATAATCCGGAAATGGTTCAAGTATCCACTTCGACGAATGAAATAAAACGAAAACCTAAAGTAGTTATGGAGTATAATAACACAATGGGTGGTGTAGATCGAATGGACCAGAACCTAAGTAATTATCCTGTAATAAAGAAATGAGGAAAGAAATACTACAAAAAATATTTTTTCATCTTCTAGAATTCTGTTTATTGAACGCTTATGTTTTGTATAAAAAGCATGGTGGTAAAGATACGAATTTACAGTTTCGATTGGAAATTATCGATCAACTTATTGAAAGGCATGCAGCAGTAGAAGAAAGAAAAATTCGTCCTGGATATTTACCAACTCCACTAAGACTAACAGAAAGACATATTTTAGAGGTAATTCCACCTACAGAAAAAAACTAAGACCCGCAAGACAGTGTTATGTGTGTTCATTGAAAAAAAAAATGACAACGGCAAAAGAATTAGAAAAGAGACTAGGTATTTTTGCCCAGACTGTGATGTTGGACTGTGCCTCTTGCCTTGCTTTAAGATATATCACACTAAATCAGATCTTTAAAAAAAGAAGGGTTAGTACTTTTTGTATGAAAACATAATAGTAAATGTAATCGAAAATAACTGTTAAAATTGTACTATTTTAACTGTAAATGTAACTTCCCTGTTTGGCGTTCATGTATGGGAAAAAACAACTTGAAGGGAAAATTGATTATTTTCATTAAAGAAAAAAGTTGTAATAAATGCTTAAAAATATTAGAAATGTTAATTTTAATAACATATTCCTACTTAAAAATGTAAAATAAACAAAAAAAATGCAATAAAAAATGTGACATTTTTTGGACCGAATTCTGGAAAAAAATGAAACTGTTAAAGGGTTAATAACTTTTGTCGAAGAAGATTTAGACGACGAAACCAGTGAAAACAGTGACTGTAGGGAAAATGTAGAAGGTGATAGTGATTTAGATAGCATTCAACTTCTTTAAGATGACAGTGAATAAAAAAGCTTCAATCTGAAAAAACGGACACATAAAAATTTCTCTATCAACTCCAGGAACACGCAACAAAATCTGCCCATTTAAAATGAAGCTGTGTGGTAAGTTTTTAAAAACGGTTTGAATAGATTTTCGATAACTTTAAGGTCTTATATAATCGTCTTATGTTTAATCCCCCATTTCTAGAACCAACCACTTGTATCCAAAAAATGTTTTATGCTTTAATTATTTAATATAACAGGCCACAAAATCCCAATTATAGGAATCTGTATCTATAATAATAAATTTTTGTATGATCCAGTATTTAAAAAATAAAAGCTCTAAATTTTATCGAGGATTTCTGAAACTTCCTCACATTACTTCAGGAAATTGTTAAGTAGTATGATGCAGGGTTAAAAGTTCTAAAATATGTTGATTACATGAAAATAGAAATCAAAGCATGCGATGGTATTCTTAAAGCCTAAATAGTTAAAGCCTTCAAAATTACCCTTATGCCTAAAGAACAATAAATACTTCTCGTAGGTAATGAAGAAGAAATGTTGATTATCCCCAACCCCTCGTTTCAAGAATCGACCTCCTCGAGGCAGCAACCCTAAAACTGGTGCCAGATCTCTTCTAGCGGGAGGTGGACTATATATACCTTTAAAATTTATGTAATATCTTATTTCTCTTCTTTTATTGCCTTATTTCATAACTTAAAATTGAATGTTTTTTTAAGGGGAAAAAGCAAAACTAGATCTTTTATGAGATAATAAGTATTTTGTGTTATGTGTGATACATAGAGTAATTCAGTTACTCCTTTTCTTCATAATTCTTTATTTTTATAGAATTTAGTGTCATATGATCTTATATGAGTTGTGTATATTTTAATACCTTAAAAAATATATATACATATATATTGTTTCAAATTAGGTTGCTCTTCAGTTTCCTGATAATCTGTTAAAGGATGCAGCTTATATTGCTTTGAAGCTACAGGAATGTACTAAAAAAGAAATTTTTATTCTGGGAGATACTTCCTATGGAAGGTATGATCATCATTTATTACAGTGCTTCCTTATAATTTATTAAATGCATGAAAGGTAAAAAATATATTTCAAAGAATCATATTAATTGTTCTTGAAAATTTTTCTCGGGTTTTGTTCTCTATAATACAGAAACTTGAGTGTTTGAAAATGTTAAAAGTTCTATATCAGAATATTTTCTAGTTGAGGCATTATTTTTTTAAAATTCATTTTCTAAATGTTATTACACCATGTAAGAGTATGATTTTCATTCCAATCAGCAGCATGATTCTTATGGTATAACTGGAAAAAAAAAATTATAGCTAGCACTACATATATATATTTTAAATCATTGGTACAATCTCAGATTTATGTGCATGAAACATTAAGAAAGTTATATTGGAACAGCTTCCCTATTGTCTCAGTTGCTTGCCAAGCCAATTTTTTGTTGCCATTATTGTTTACCCCAGCCCTCTGTGAGTAGGACTGGTTCTTAAACCCCGCCCCCTCGTGCTTTTCATCCATTTACATGCAACACAGCTTATTTATTAAACTTTTTGAATAAATTAAGAGTATAAAAAATTTATTAATAAATATAACTTGTAAATATCCATAATGTAATTGCATAGAGTCCTGTATTTGTAATGTCTGTATATGTAATTTACTTTGTAAAAATATATATTTTTTTACAAAGTAAAAATAATTTTCTAAAATAATATTTGATGGAAAAAATCACTACAAATAAAGTAAAAATAAATTCAAATTTAACATTCTAATGTAATCTATTTCAATTTAATATAAATATATTATATATTAATATATTATGCTATGTATATGTATAAATATGCTATGGATAAATATATTGAGCAAAAAATAAAATATATAGACTATAAAAAATGAGATTAGAAAATCGTATAGTTACCAAACACGTGTTAGATATGATAAAGATTAAGATAATCCAAGTGCGGTCAAGCAGCATATACAGCAGGGAAAAAAATCTGTGTACTGACTTTTGATTTTGACCTTCTGAACCAGCTAGCTTACTATTACAGCAACTCTTGTGACGTAGCTCGTCAAGGCAGGTTTTCTGAGCTGAGAGAATGAGGTGTGCCACAAGGATTGGCACAAAATCATTTTAGTGAGCAACTGACTTGATAAAGAATCTTTACCCAAAATGGAACGGTTATTCTAAATGCGTAAGTTTTTTCATTATCTAATATATTTTAACAGCTTTAAGATGAAAAATTTTATTGCAATTTGCTTGAGAGAGAATGATAATTATAGGTATTTAAAGATGATGAAAATCTACTGCATGTTGTAATAGTTTAATAGAAACAAACAAAAAAAATTAGATTACAAATATTTACCAAATTTATTTTGAAAGTATTTAAAATAAGAAAAAAAACTTTTCCAAAAGATTTTAAAATTGTGATCTATGTATTTTTCTGTTTAGGAAATATTTTTATTCTGAAATATTAAATATCTTTTAATGTAAAAATGCAGTTCTAAAGGACCCCAAAATTAAAATGTTATATGATCTATATAATTATATCATTTTAGAATGTCTAGGTTCTAGGTTTACTTTTTTCAAAGCCATAGTATCTAAAAAATAGTTTCTTTTACTTAGTCAGAGGGCCTTGTTTGAATATCTGATGCTTTGTTGGAGGCATCATGTATTGAACATTTAAAAAAAGTTACTTTAATGTAATGAACCAGGGAGTTTTATTGATTTTTTCCTTTGCTGCTGCTATGTGATTTGTTGTTTTTTCATCTTTTGCATTCAGTTATAGATTGTGTTAGTGTTCTAGGGGAAAGAGTTGTAACAAGCTTTATCATGTTTATTTTAGTGTTAATAAATAGCAGTTTTAGAGATAATTGAATCTGGATACTGTATATAAGTACCTAACATGCTTCTTTATCTTTGTCCATTCTTCTGACAGCTTTGGAACAGAAGAAATGATGCTCACTTTTCTGTTCCATAGCTGACCTGAAATTGTAGAAAGCTTGTTATAGCTCTACTTATAACCATTTGTTACCAATAAGACCTTATATAAACCAATATGCAGCTGTCTGCCATTGAAGAACAACTATTGTGTTCTGGCTTGCAAATGTTATTTTTCTCCACTATTATTTCATCTGTTATACAGTCAGGTTTCATAAGGTGTTATTATTTGGAATAAAATTATATTTCTCGTCATTTGATGCTTTAGAAAATTGTAATATGTTTGTGAGACATATTATAATTTTCTAATATTAAGATTTTTCTAACATCCTAGACTTTCAACTTACTGCTTTAGCTTTAATGCTGTAAACTTCTTTTTAGTATAGCAGCACCCAAGGCAGCTGAGTGGTTAGCACATTGGAATGGGGCAGAGGGAACTCAGTTCAAATCCTGACAAGTGTCACTGAATACCTTCATGTTTATTCTGGGTATAGGCATCCATAGGTTAGAAAGTCCTACCACGTTGTAAGTGGGTGGGAGAGGTTATGAGCCTACTGGGGATGCCCAGTCAAAATTGAGGTGGCACATGAGAGCAGTGTTGACTCACAAATAGTGTTGTCAGTGTCTCCGGACAAGTGCAACATGTTTAGTACAGCTACAAATTAAACAGCATTATTTTAGTAACTCTAAACCCGGTTCATCTAAAATTTCATCTCATATTTATACATTTACATGCATTTCTTAGTTTGTTTCAGAATATCATTTGTTTTTGTATCATTAAAATATCAATATTTCACATGATGTGAAGTCTTGATGTAAGGAAATATTGATGGTTAGTTATTTTAGTTTTATTGTTTTTAATTATTTTGAAGTATACCTCATTTCTCTCAGGGAATGTTTTAGTCTTGTTGGGATTTTTATCAAAAAGTAACTTACCCATAGTTTTCCCATATATTAGTATTGTACCCATACCATTGTTTTGTTTTTGGCAGTTGCCAATTACGTTTTCGTAATATCCTAGTGATCGGGTAATCAACTGTGCTAACCTAGTAAATTCGTTTGTAAATGGCATTATTACCCCAGGTTATGTTGTATGATGTCATTTGCATTCATCAAATGTTAGTGGAGTTTTGTTTTCCCCATGGTTTATTGATTACGAGTTGGGATCAACTGGTTGTGTGCTTTTTATAATTTATGCAGATATTGTGTGTATATATATCGACTATATAGCAAGTTTGTTTGCCCTTTCTTTAGCTCTCACTCACATTCTCTGTTTTGCCGGCTGAGGTAGAGTCTATTATAAATGAGATGTCTCATGGACTGTGTGCCTGAGGCAGTTTCAATTTGGTACAGATGTGTTATATGCATCTCCCTGCCAAGTTTGGCGATTTTGTGTTTGGTGTGGTAACCATGCGATTTTGGCGAGATTTTGTTATTTTGTGGCAACCCAGTTTGAATGGCTAGTCGTGTGCATTTGTTTATGTGATATAATATGGCGGCCATGTTGTTAAATATTAATGACGTATTTTGGATTCTATTAGATGTAGATTTTTTGAGAGATATGCGTACTGTTGGGGTTGTTGGGGATATAAAGTGGGAGGCTAAATGAGGTTTTTTGCGGTTTATTTGAAATTAAATATTAATTTAAACAGTTAATTTAGATGTGGTTTGATGGATTTACATGTTGGTTGTGTTATGCATTTCTACATTTGAGTTTTTGAAAACATTGTGGTTGATTTAAAATGTGGCAGGGTATAGATAAAGTATATGCAACAAAGGCCAAGGTGTTTTTTTTTTTTTTTTTTGCCAAATCTGTTGGCAGTCCCCCCACACACACCTAACAAATTTCACATTTTTAAGCTTTTAGTTTTTGTATTTATATGTTTTTAAGATCCCGTGTGTGCCTATGAGTTTAATAAAGCCAGCAGTAAGTTTGTTTTACAATTTATTACGTTTACTACATCTGTTCCATATTTTGTTTACATTTTGCACTTTAAGCCTAACATGTCTGCGGAAACCCCCTTGGTTACAAGTTTGTGTCAAAAACTTTTGGCGCCAAGGGAGGTGCGTCTGACACATCTGTTCCATTTAAGATTTTGAAACTTGTAAAGTTGTGGCTTTGGTTGCAATATCAACTCTTATACAGTAGCGCAGATTATTATTTTTTATTTCTTTTTATGTAGTTGCTGTGTAGATGAAATTAATGCTCAACATGCATCAGCTGATGCTATTATACATTTTGGACATGCTTGCCTTAGTCCCAGTCAGCGCCTGCCTGTATTGTACATCTTTGGAAAGAGTCATGTAGATGTACATGATGTTACATGTAGTTTTAGGAGGCTTTTTCCAGATGTCTCCTCCCATGTTATAGTTGTATATGAAGTTGTTTACTCCTATGCAATCAGTAAGATTCATATTTTATTTTTACTAAACTTATTTTTGCTTTACTTTATTATGGTATTTAAAATTCTGAAAAGAAGATCATTCCATAATCTTTTTTCAACTTATAAAATCTGGCTAAAGTGATGAGAACTTTTTAGAATAAATAAAGATGGTTGATATAATCAAAAATAAATATAACTGTGTCTTCTCATATATAGAAATATGAGAAAAAAAAATTGTAAGCTTAAATTATACAATACTCAACTATTTATATTTAAAAAAGTATAGAATCTCATATTATATGCTCTGTGCTCTAAAATCATTTTTCAAATGAAAAAGGATAAAGGTGTAATTTAATCTAACGTAATGTAAGACAGTATTGCAAATGTCCTCGTAAAACTCCTATATTCATCAAAAAATCGGTTACAATTTTTTCAGTTTTAATTTTTATATAACCCTTTTTTCGTATGGTATATTATAAATAATGTGATCTTAAGTATGTTTTAATTTGCGATTCAGTTGAAACTAGTAAGTCTAATAGTGTTAGAATATCATAAAATTCCTTCTTATGTAGAAGTTTTGAATTTAGTCAAACCTTTTATCATTTATGTAAAATTACTTTTTGCTTAAATAATACAAAAAACTAATCTAATTAGTTTTTGCAATTGATAGAAGTTATCAATATTACTTTTTTTTAAACTCAGTTTTTCAACTTAAAAGATTTTAATGGATTATACTTCTGAACCAAATTCTGCAAAATCTTAGAACTGACAAGTGCTGCTTATCATAAACCATAAGTCAGCATTACCTTCAGCTTTCACGTTAAACCTAGATACAATGCTATTATGTAGAACAAGTAAAATAATCTGAATTTTTTTTAAAAAGAATTTTTAAAACATTTGTGAGGTTGGTATTCATAAGATAATCCTTATTATTGTACTGGCAAATAATTTCTTTCTTTATTTATTTATTATTTTTTAAGTTTGTTATATGAGCTTGTGTATGCAAATGTTCTTTGTCCTAGACGAGAAACATGGTTTAAAAGAATGAATGAGTATGTAAGGATGCCTTTTAAACACTTTTGGTGCTAAATACTTGCATGTATTCAACAATTTGTTCAGAATTGTCTTCTGTTACCGATGAGAGAACTCTTAGATATTTATGCCAATTTCAATTAACAGCTTCTGAGTCATCTGACACAGCGAATCTTCTAACTGTTACAAAGTGAATACTCACGGGTTAAATGTTCCAGATGTTATGGAACTAAGTTCTTAAAAATTATATTTTCAGATTAACATAATTCAGTTATCAGTACTAACACTCCAGACTGAGTTGTCTCTTTCCTCTTTCTAAATTCTTTTGTGTGTGTGTGTGTGTATGTATTATATATATACATAGAAATATATATATTGTGGCAACAGAAGAGATCTCGCCTTACGCAATGCGCATTGTGCTTGCGCATAACCAAATAGAAGAGCTGTGTGTGTTCTACCGTCGCCATTTAGATACGAATAAAGTTAGTTGTTGTGTTTGACTATCGATGTATTTCTTTCCCGAACCGACTGATATTTAAGTACGCAACATTTGGCATCCCTGCCGGGATACGAGTATTATTCCGATAGTCAAATTAAGTTAAATTTAAATACGAACTAAAATACGTTTTATTAAGAAATGGAAACGTCAAAACCAGCAAAACCGTATGAGAATTTTGACAACACCAGACAGCATCGAAAGTCATGTAGAGCATCATTTACAAGAACTGTAAATAAGTTAGCAGAATTGATTGCTGAAGATAAACCTGACTTAGATAACATGGAAATGCTGTTGGATCAATTATTGGAAAAACAAAAAATGCTAAGAAGTGCTCAAGAGAAGTTTTTAGAATTATTGCAATTAAAAGGCTGCACGCAAGATGAATACGATAAGGAGTACGAAGCAGCCATGGATTATTACGAAAAGGTATCTGAGATCAAAGTGAAGTGCAACAGAATTAAAGCAAACCTAAATATGTGCGCCGAAAGTGATAAGTCTTCAGAAGCAAGGACTGTTGCAAAACAGAAATTACCAGAAATTGAGCTTATGAAGTTTGATGGAGATCCAAGAAACTGGCTCACCTTCTGGACTCAATTCAGCAAAATTAATGAAGATAAACGAATTGATGTGCGTGACAAGTTCCAGTATCTATTGCAATCTACAAAGCCCGATTCAATAGCAAGACAAATTATCATGAGTTTTCCTGCAACTGAAACAAACTACGGAAAAGCGGTCAGCTACTTAAAGGAGAGATTTGGCAATGAAAGTACTTTAATACAGATTTACATCCGTGAACTATTGAAGCTTGTTATAAAGGACAAAACACAAATGAACTTGATGGAACTACACGATAAACTACAAACGCAGTTACGTGCATTAGTCCTTGGGCGTCACTCAAGATAAGTTTGCTTATATGCTCTTTCCCCTCATCGAATCAGCACTCCCCACGGATTTAATAAAGATATGGGAAAGGCAGAGAAACACTTGTATTGAAACAGGTAAGAGTGATTTAGATTTATTAATGGATTTTTTAAAAAATGAGGTGGAAACGGAGTTCAGAATTAAAATGACTCATGATACTTTTAGTTCAGAAAAAACTAATGTTAAGAAAAATAAGTACTCTGAACAAAAACTTGGTATACCGACTACATGTGAACTGCTTAATGCTAATATTAAGAGTAGTAGTAACGCTAGTGAAAATTTAAATAAGTTTAAAACGTTTGAGTGTATTTTTTGTGAGAAATCACATACGTCAGAAAATTGTAATGAAGCATCTTCAGTGAGTTGGGATTGTAAAAAAGATATTGTTAGAAAAAAGAATGCTTGTTTTGTATGCTTGAAAAGAAATCACAGGGCTAATCAGTGTAAGTCAAAGCATAGGTGTCCCATTTGCAAAAATCGACATTTCGTGATTTTATGTCCAGATTTAACAAATAACAAAGTTGATAATGTCTCTAACATAGAGGGAAGTGAAAACAAAACAAGCACTCTTAACAATCATGTTGATATGTCAGATGTATTTTTACAAACTATTGTTGTAAGAATTCAGAATGGTTCCAAGCAAATGCTTATTCGAGCTGTTTATGATAGTGGGAGTATGAAATCTTATATTTGTGAAGATGTTGCTCAAAGTATGAAATGTAAGTGCATTGCAGAAACAAAAATTAAGCAATCTCTGTTTGGTGGTGTTGAAACCCCTGAAAGCGTATATAGAAATTATTTAATTGAATTAAGTGATATTGATGGTAGAAATAAGTGTAAATTACAAGTACTTGGTCAAAACCGTATTTGTTCTGAAATTAAACAGGTTCCATGTGGTCCTTGGTTGCATGAACTAAAGTTACGCGGAATAAAATTAAATGATTTGGAAAATAATAAATTGGGGGTTAATAAAGAAATAAAATTGTTAATTGGTGCAGACATTGCTGGAAAATTGTTAACTGGAAAAATTGTGAGTCTCAAATGTGGCATTACGGCTATAAATACAAAATTGGGATGGACTGTTATGGGAAAATTAAATGCGAATCCTGGCACTGAGCCAAATTCTGCGAGTTCAGCTTCCCTTATTTCGTCTCTGCTTGTAAAGGATCGTTGTATAAGTAATCTTTGGAATCTGGATGTTTTGGGGATTGCAGAACCTTCGCTAAGCAAAACTAAAGCTCAGTTACAGGAGGATACGCAGAAATATTTTGAAGAGACTCTTAGTGTAAACAGTGAGGGGGCGATACGAGGTAGCATTGCCTTGGGTTCATGACAGTTCACTTTTACCCGATAACAAAATAAATGCTGAGAAATCTATGTTAAGTGCCGAAAGAAAATTAACAAATTCTGAAAAATTTAACGATTACTGTAATGTTTTTGAGGACTGGTTAGCTCTTGGCATAATTGAAAAGGCACCAAATGATAAACTAAGGGGTGTTCATTATTTGCCGCATAGGGCAGTGATTAAAGAAGCTAGTACTACGAGTATTAGGCCAGTTTTTAATGCTAGTTCCCATTTACCAGGCTTCCCATCATTAAACGAGTGTTTGTCTACTGGACCAAATTTAATTGAAACGATTCCATCAATTTTAAATCATTTTCGGATGAATTACGTAGGTGTTACCTCTGACATTGAGAAGGCGTTCTTGCAGATCGCAATCAGAGAAAAGGATCGCGATTTTTTAAGGTTTCTTTGGTTCAGTCGAGAAAATCGGGAACTGGTGGAGGGATATCGGCATCGAAGGGTAGTGTTTGGCATTACGTGCAGCCCATATTTATTAAACGCAACTTTACAGTATCATTTGAGTAAGGTTCCGGAAAATTTAAAGCACACCGCAGATATACTGAAAACAGCTTTCTATGTAGATAATTGTGTGACAAGTTTGAAGTCTGAGCTCGAAATGAAAAAGTTTTTCTTGGAATCAAAGGCAATTATGGCTTCAGGTCATTTTAATCTAAGATGTTGGAATTCGAACTTAAGTAGTGAAATATTTGAAGAGGTTTACTCCACAAAGGAAAGTGTACCTCTCTTGGGCCTTGTATGGAATACATGTACTGATACGTTATCATGCAAAGTGGAAGAGGCTATCGATACCCCGATCACAAAAAGACTGGTTTTAGCCGTAACCAACCAAGTATTTGATGTTATAGGCTATACGGCTCCAGTGGTGTTAATTGCAAAATTTATTTTGCAGGAAACCTGGAACTTAAAAATTAAATGGGATGATGTCCTTCCTGATGATTTAGCCCAAAAATTTAAATTATGGAATAAAAGATTGCATTTGCTTTCAAGTATAAGTATATCTAGATGGTTCGGTCTCCAATCCACTGATGACTCAATAAGCTTACATCTTTTTTGCGACTCCAGTAAAAGGGCATATGGTGCATGTGTTTTTTTAAGAGTCGAAAATGACAATGGGGTCAGAATTAGTTTAGTGCAGGCAAGATCTAGAGTAACCCCTTTAAAACCTATTACCATACCTCGCTTAGAACTTTTAGCTTGTAGTATAGGGGCTAGGTTGTTATCTTCCGTACTCAAAGATCTTAATTTAGAGGGGGTAAATATTTATTGCTGGACTGACTCGACAACGGCTTTATGTTGGATTCAACGAGATCAAAATTGGGCAACATTTATTCATAATCGCGTTCTAGAGATTCGTTCTTTGACCTCTAATGCAATGTGGCACCATATCTCAGGTTCTCTTAACCCCGCCGATTTACTATCTAGAGGATGTTCTGCAGAACATTTAGTTGAACGAAAATGGTGGGAGGGACCGGACTGGTTGCGCGAAAGGGAAGGAGATTGGCCGAAGTCGTATGAGGACCCAAATGAGGACTTAATCAATGCTGAAATTCGTAAAACTGTTCTCGTGACATTGGTGAAAAATGATGAAAATCATAAATGGTATTATAAATATTTTTCTTCGTTTAAGAAAATTGTAAGAATGTTATCTTGGATTTTTAGATTTTATAACAATGTAAGGAAATTTGACAAAAATCTCTCAAAGGACTTATCTGTGCATGAAATGGAAAGAGGAGAGAAAGCGTTAATGCTACTGATTCAAAGGGAATCTTTTAAGGGAGAAAATGATGACAAATTAAGACAACTTAGACCAATAGTTGACTGTCATGGTCTTATAAGAGCTCAATCAAAGGTTGCTTATAGAGATGATAAATATGATTTTAAGTTTCCTATCATATTACCTTCTGATCATCCTGTTGTAAAATTGTTAATAATAAGTGTGCATAATGATTTATTACATGCTGGTACTTCATTGTTAATGTCAAAGTTACGAGAAAATTTTTGGATTTTAAAATCACGTAAGACAATAAGAAATTGCATAAGAAAATGTGTAAGATGTCAAAAATTCAAAGCTAAAAAATGTGAGACAATCCCAGGAATTTTACCAAGTGATAGGGTTCGCGATGCATGTATGTTTGAAATAGTAGGATGTGATCTTGCTGGTCCATTGTATTTGAAAGATGGTCGAAAATCATATATTGTACTTTTTACTTGTTCTGTATATCGGGCCGTCCACTTAGAATTGATAACTTCGTTATCCACTGAAACCTTTTTTCAATCTTTAAGGCGTTTTATCGCTCGTCGAGGGCGACCTAGGACCATATACTCAGATAATGGAAAAAATTTCAAAGGTGCAGATAAATTTTTGCGAGCTATTGACTGGGATGGTCTCCGTTTTAAGGCTGCAGAACAAAAAATTGAATGGAAGTTTAATCCTCCATCCGCAGCCTAGTGGGGCGGATGGTGGGAACGCTTAATTCAAATTGTAAAACAAATCTTAAGAAAAATATTGGGTCAAGCTTGTCTTGATTACGAGGAATTACTTACTGTACTGTGCGACTGTGAGAGAGTTGTTAACTCCAGACCTCTTACCTATGTATCAGAAGACATTGATGATGACTTTCCTATAACCCCTGAAAAATTCTTGCACAAAACTCCGCATTCAGGTGTACCAGATATTGATAATGTGGATAAAGTGAAATTGAGTAAAAGAACAAAGTATTTGCAAAGGCTAAGAGA
Source organism: Dolomedes plantarius (assembly GCA_907164885.2). NCBI lineage: Eukaryota > Metazoa > Arthropoda > Arachnida > Araneae > Dolomedidae > Dolomedes > Dolomedes plantarius. The sequence continues at coordinate 105,206,420 of OU015497.1, read as the reverse complement.
AACATTAAGAGATAGATTCCGTTCAGAGTATTTAGGGCAGTTACGGCAGCATGCCTTAAAATGCTATAAAAACAAACCACTTAAAGTGGGAGAAATTGTCCTGCTTGAAGATACTAATAAAAAACGTTCTTTTTGGAACCTGGCTCGTGTTTTAAAGGTTATACCTGGTCGAGATGGCCAAATAAGACTAGCGCTTATAAAAACTAATAATTCAGAATTATTAAGACCGGTTCAAAGATTGTACAGATTAGAACTGGAAAATGCAATAACAGACGATTATGACGAGCCTACGCCTTTAACAACTAGTAGTGGCAGAATTGTTAAAACACTTTTAAGGTAATTTTGTATTCAGACTATTTTATTTCAAAATTCACTTTACTCGGTTTCACTTCTTTTTATTATGTGTTCAAATGTATGTTATTTGTATAAGTATTGTAAGCTATATACATCATTCTGTGTATGTTTATTTTGAGTGTATAGTTACCCACTCAAAAGGTGGGAGTGTATGTGGCAACAGAAGAGATCTCGCCTTACGCAATGCGCATTGTGCTTGCGCATAACCAAATAGAAGAGCTGTGTGTGTTCTACCGTCGCCATTTAGATACGAATAAAGTTAGTTGTTGTGTTTGACTATCGATGTATTTCTTTCCCGAACCGACTGATATTTAAGTACGCAACATATATACATATATATCAATTAAATCAAAATTGTCTTTATATGTTTTTAAGGCTTTGTAAATCACAGAAATATTCTCAGATGCAGTTTATAAGCAACTAATTCAAAGTTATAGAATGAGTTAGAGTTGCTTGCTAATTTTTACCATGCATTACAGATACAAAGAGTATAAAAGCACCCATAGTTCTCCCAGCTCCCAATTCTATGAATGCATGCATACACCGAAAGTGCTTCAGGATACCAAACACTGAGCATGTGTATGTGCCCATAGCACCAAAAGGGTTAAATTTAATTTTATGAATCCTGTATCTAACTATTGATATTACAGCTTTTGTTTATGAATAAGATTGGTGAAACAAAACTAGAGTTTGCTGGAAGTCACCAGTTCAAATACATTTTCTCGATTCTAATAGATAATCAAACAAATCAAATGATATACAGGTAACCCTCTTATAACATGGTAGATAGGTTCCTAGAAAATGCCGTGTTGTGTGAAACAGTGTTATATGAGACCCAGAACCAGTACAAAAAGGGGGGGTTACATTCCAAAAACTTATTTAAAAACAAACTTTTTTTAAAGATTCCATATAAGCAACATAATGTGTATTAAAAATATAAATGTATGTATAACACAAAACGAAAATAAATAAAAAAAATATTTTCATTTAATGCGACCTTTATTTAATAAATTTCTTCCTCATCACTGCTCAGTACAATCAAACGAGAACGTTTTTTCGTTTGCATGATATCACCTTCACTTTTAGAACCTTTTTCTTCATTTAGATTTCTTGCACCTTCTTTCCTCTTTAAAAAAATCTGTAATTTTGGTTTGTTTGCTGGTTTTTACAAGGTCATTGTAGATATCACAGTATGGAGATAGATAATTTTGCAGCTCCCATTTGAATTTTCGGCTTCTTTCAGCGGAAGGGTCTGCATTCAGGAAAAATGATTCAAGATTTTCAGCTAAGCTTAGGTCTTCTTGTCATAGAGTTATAAATAAATAAATTATAATTTGTTGATACATTTTCATGTAAAGGCACTAAAGTTCATTATTCCTTCCCGTCATTATTTTAAAGTAATTTAGTTTTTAAATGTGTTAAACAAAAATCATGTTATCTAGTGCTGTATAAGTACAGTGTTGTACAAAGGGTTTCAAAATTTTTTTATCGTATTAGAGCGAAACCGCATTACAGGTTATATACGAGGTGTTATACGAGGGATCCCGCAATTTATCTTATCATGTTAGAGCGAAACCGTGTTGTAGGAGAGCTACTTGTATTAGTAACAAAAATATTTTATTGTTTGAAAAGTCATTTAATTGTTGAATGAGAAACATTACTGTAAAAGAGTTTTATAAAAAAAAAAAAAATTTTGAAATGTAAGAAATCATGATTGTGAAAATCTGAAATCAGTATGAATTTTTTATAGTTGTTAAATGAGAGACATTAGCCTAAAAGAGTTTTGCAGAAAATTTTTTTTGAAATTTAAAAAATCTCAATGACTCTGTAGAAATCTGAAATCAAAGTTTAAGTAAAGAAATATATGTAGTATATATTTTTTAAATATTTAGCGTACATATGAAAATTTTAAATATTTCTAGTATTTAAAATATGCGAATATATATTTAATTTATTGCATGAATATCTACTTAATATATTCTTGTTATCTATCGATATAAATCCGGATATAATCATATACTATGCTTAAAATATTTTTTAAAAATTTTGTTTAACTTTCGTAAAAGGTGGTATTTTTATTATATGTACAAAATGTATTATTTATACTGTGTCTTCTCATATATAGAAATATGAGAAAAAAAATTGTAAGCTTAAATTATACAATACTCAACTATTTATATTTAAAATAATATTGTATAGATATTAAATGATTAATATCTATATAATATATTAATATAATATATCTATATAATATATTAATAGAGATTAAAAATTATAATTAATTTTTTTATTATATGTATATTATATATCCTGAGATCTTCTTTTCTCTGTTTTAAATTTTTATATCCTCTTTGCACTTTTACATTTTTTTTAAATTATAAAATGTATCTCTTTTTAAGCTTCGTCTTTTAGGAAACATGATTTATCATAAATCAAATTTAAATTATTTGTTCATTTTTAAAATAGTTATTTTAAAATATAAAAAATAAAATATTTTAAATGTTTTCTCTTTTTTTTTTTTCAGACCAAATTGCTGAAAATCTTAAAGAATATGAGAATTTAGTGATTTCAGAATTAGAAATTCCCTCCAGAGATCCCCTCCCTGAAGAAAATTTAAATGACAATCAGCTAAAGATTACAAGATGTCGACGAAGTTTTGTTATTCCGACGTTATGTCAAAAAAGTTTTGCTATTGATGGGACAATAAATTTAGAAGATTATAGCGTATTTTACATTGGATCCATAAATGTGTCATTAACAAATGTTATGTTGGCTTTCAATCAATGTAAATTTTTTACATATCACACTTTAAACAAAACTGCTCAACCTGAAACTTTAGATGTAAATAAGTATTTGAAGAAACGTTATTACTATATTGAAAAGACGAAAGATGCTAAAATAATAGGTATTCTTGTAGGTACACTTGGAGTATCAAATTACCTATCAATTATAAATCATTTAAGAGAACTTATCAAAGGAGCTGGCAAAAAATCCTATACTTTAGTTGTCGGAAAATTAAATGTTGCAAAATTGGCGAATTTTTCAGAGATTGAAGTTTTTGTAAATGTTGCTTGCAGGGAATCATCAATAGTTGATTGTCATGAGTTTTTTCAACCTATTATAACACCTTATGAACTTGAAATAGCCCTTAATCAAGCAAGAGAATGGACTGGAGATTATATCACAGATTTTAGTGAATTATTGCCAGGTAAGTTAAATTATCAAAACAGTATGGATAAAATAATTAATTTTATTTATATAAATTATGATAAATTTATATTATTGTAAAACTGATGGACCTCTATTAGTATCTGAAAAAAAGTTTTACAGATATTGTAATTTAAAAATATATATTTCAATATAAGAATTTTTGTTTTGAAACGTGTGCTACAATTAGGCTGTGTTCTGTGGTTATATTTAAAAATTTTTTTCAATGCTATATGCATACATATGAATATACCACCATAGTTTTGGTGACGAATTACATTTTGAAACTTAAACAATTAATTGGCATATTTGATGCTATATATAGAGTATTGTCTCAGAAAACAGACAGCCTAGCTTTTAGCATTTTGGGATGACACTCCAGAGAAAAAATATATGCACATTTACAGATTAGTAACAGAAGAGATAATGAGGTTAAATCATAAAAATATTTTTGTTTAGAGATAAAAAATATGAAAAGGGTAGTTTTTAATAATATGTATTCATGTACATGTTCTTGTTTTAAAAAAAAAATTATTTTGATGTAAGTTAAATGATTTCTGTCTGTTTTGTCTGCCTTGTTTCAAGTATTGTCCTTTCTAGTTGTTTACTTTTCAAGTTTGGCTATTGTGCTCTTTTGTTTTTAGTATATTCCTTCTAAATGCAAATCTGAAAGAGCTACTTGATCAGCTAGGATTGAGATGATCTTCATTTACTTTGTCAAAGCTTTATAAATCAGTTTGTTGCTAACAATAATAGTATGCTAGTTAAAGCATCTGTTTTATTGTCTTAATTTTCTAGATTTTTTTCACATAGTTTTTATTTGTTAATTAATTTGTTTTTGCTATCAAATATAGTTTATCAAGTGCATGCCAGTTCACATATGTGAACAATGTGTTCAAATATATGTGTTGTTTATTATGTAAGATATTTTGATCATAGTTAAAATTTAAGCAAACTAATGTATGGGAAAAATGTTTAGTCCCCCCCCCCCCCTAGAAATGCTCTTTGAGGTATATATTGTTTCACAATATGTAATTCATGTATTCTTTTGTCCAGTATGCAGTCAATATAAAGCAGGGGGCTATCAATAGGAGGAAGAACGGGTGACATGTCATTTGTAAATTGCCTGTCTTTTTTTATAAAACAAATCAAGAGTCCGTCAGTACTGCCCCATCAGTGTGATATAGTTGCTTGTATAAAATTGTTATTCATTCTAAACCAAAATATACTAATTAATCTTTGCATTTTTTATATGATTTATTGTACTAATGTAATACTAACTATGCAATTGAAAGATTACTGTCACAGATAAAAACTTCCCCATAGTGATAGACTAAATATATGCTTAAAACTATATGCAGTACAACTTCTCAAATCTAGAAAACTCCCTAATCTGGGATATTTTCATAAATGGCCAATATTACTTTTCTGTCGCTACCAAAATGATCGGTGAAATGACTTGCTTCCTTTCAAGCAAGTTAGGACCTGTTCACATTGGAGTCCGGTAGCGGAAGCGTAAAAGAAAAGATAGTGCTGAGACGGAAATAAACCAATCATAAGCATTAAAAATTTCGTTGCTCATCGTTTGGAGGTTTGTCATTGGTTAAATATATTTCAGTACTTTAACGCTTCCGCTACTGGACTCCGGATGTGAACAGGCTCTAAGTCATAACACTTTGTATTACTGTTCATCAGCACGTGTTTTCTTTCTGGTTCCATTTGTATTTTAGATCATTTATTTAATTTTCGCTCTTGCGTAATAAGTAATTATTTTAATGACTATGTCAAATACAGTAACAGGTAAAAAGAGTATATGACAATTTTGTACCCCAAGCTTGAGCTCATTGTGTTGCAAAAGGACTTCCCAATGATTCAAAAATTCCGTTAATTATAGATAATTGTTCTGCCCATCCTGATTTGGCAGTTCTAAATAAAGAAAATGGTCAGGTTAAATTTTGGCCTCCAAATTGCACGTCGTTGATACAGCCTTTGGATATGGGATTGTGAAATGCTATGAAATGCCGATATAAAAATGATTTTTTGTGAAAAATGTTAAACCATGTGAATGGCGGTAAAAGTCTAAAGGATTTCATGAAAGAATTCAATGTGAAAGATGCATTGTGGTCTATTGCAAATGCTTGGTCCAATATAAATGCAGAACTTTTTAAAAATGCTAGGCATAACTTGTTGCCTACATTGGTTTTAGCTGAATTTGACAATGATGACAGCAGCAATTTTGAAGGCTTTCAAGTGTCTGGGAAAGAAGCTGAAATAGCAGAATTAGTAGAATGTGCAAATAAAGCCAATATTAACTTAGATAAATCGGACATACAGGAAGTTTTAGACCGACAGAAATGTGCCAATCGTGAGTTCTCTGAGCGATTTTGAAATTATTGATAGTGTGGTAAATAACAAAGATTATGATGACAGCGATCATGAAAGTGATACAGAATGCCTTGAAAATGATAAAATGTCAACAGAAGACCTGATAAAATCATTAGATAAAACAATATTAGTCTTAGAACAGCAGAATTTTATCTCAGAACATTTATTATGGCAGTTTATCGGATTCGAGAAAAAATAATTTCTAATAAGCCGAAACTAAATCAACAGACATTGACTAAAATGTTTAAATTATAAATCTAATATGTTCTCTATTCAGGTTTATTTAATAATTAAATCATTTTATATGTTGTTTTTTAAATGTGTTTATTTTTATTTTTTCTTAAAATTTTATAATGTTAATTTAAAATCCTCTCAAATCCGGAAAATTCCCAAATCTGGAATTGCCATGTCCTGAATGATTCCGGATTTGGGAGGTTGTACTGTACAGAGTATGTAAAATGCTGTCAATCATCTATATATATAAAAATGAATGTTTGTTTGTATTTTATGTGCTGCCGTATCGTTCATCCAATTGCGATGAAACTTGGTCAACTTATTGCTTGAACTTGTGCAAAGGTTATAGACTATTTTCATCTCGCTACAACGTTCCATTCCCGAATTATGTTAGAACAAGTTTGTGTGTTATCAATGGATATTTTTGTTCAAAGCCATTGTAATATTCCATTGTTGCCAGTTAAATTATAACATTTCTGTAAAAATAAATAGACATGAATTTAAAACGTGATTTATTCATATATAGGCGCATGCAAGAATTATATAACTGAAGTGGCATTGAAACGTAGCAGACAATTTAGTTTTGAGAAAGAATTCCGAGCATGAAATACGTGTGTATACTTTTTCTATAATAATTATCAGATTTGCTGTGTTTTAATATTGAATGTGATCTCAATCCATTCAAACATTATTGATTCTTTTTTTATAATAATAAATCCATTCAAACGTTATTGAATAGCTGTAAATTAATGCTTTAAAATGCCCAAAAAGAGGAGAGCAACTTTTAATCCTGCAGAAGTAAGGGCAAAATATCAAAGATTGCTGAGAAATGAGCAGTGATGGAAAAAAAACAGAAGAGCGTGAAGCCAACAGAATTTGAAATGCAGTTGGAGGAACTCAAGAATCTGAAGAAAAACATTCCCAAGCGTGCGAAGTCAACAGAATTCAAAATGCAGTTAGACGCACACAAGAATCTGAAGAAAAAAAATTCCCAAGAGCTCGAAGGCAACAGAATTCGAATTATAGTGATCCGAAGCAGTGAGACTGATGAGGAATTTTTTAAAGCATCGAACATACGATAGTCTTCGAGCTTCAACATCAGAAGGAGAGGAAAGCGATGAACAACGACAGCACCAACAACAAACTAATGCTATTTGCTACCGCAAAAGAATCTTAGCGAAAACTTTAGAACATCATAACATGAGGCTAATCATTGAAAAAAAAACAAAAAAAAAAACTGAATTCCGAGCGAAGCCAGGTAATAAATCTAGTATATATATATATATATATATATATGTGTGTGTGTGTGTATATATATGTATATATATTATGCTTTTGTATGGGTTTAAAACAAGAATTAGGAATGGGATCCTTGTGGACAGAAAACAGATAGGTGGGTTAACTTGAAAGATGAAATACTAATTTTGGTAAGATACAGACTTCCAGCAGACTAAGCAGCTAGTGACCAAGGTTTCACCCTTGTTATAAGCTTCTTAGTAAGTATGCAAGAGAAAAATTCCAGAAGTATTTTCTATTTTATTTTTATTTGTTTTTTTAATGGTGGCTGAAAAAATATCATCAGTTTGTTGAAGTCCTAAAGTTTTTATCTGAGTGCTAAAATATTAAGTTTGATTCTTCAATTATTTTTTATCCCAAAACTTTTCAAATTTGGATATTCTGAAAGTTAACAGAAAGAAATTTATATTAGAATATTTGTAAAGTTAAAAGATATGGCCATTTGCACATGGTTGCCTCATGAAATCTTTGTTTATATTCCTGAAGTTTACCTTAGTTTTTCTAGTATCCCAAATCTGTAAAATTTTATGTTTTTCTCCTTCTTTCGAAGTACAATTTATTTTTATTATATACTACTTAGTGTGTATGTTTATTTATAAATATGTGTTGTGCATGCATAGAATGTTTATTTTATTGTTTTTTTAGGGGCAGCAAAGCATATTCCACCAAGTCAAATAAAAATACTTGAATCTGATGTGTCTCTAATTACTGGTAAACTACGTTCTACTCAAGTGGCAAGCAACACTGAGGAGGACTTAAATGAGACATCAGCACTTGTTCAAAGAAATGAAATGTCAATATCTACAATTCATTCTCAAGCAGCAGGTTTGTTTATTAAATTACTTATCTGAAAATTTTTTTTGATAGAAATGATCTCTAGAGTTATGAATTCTTTATTGTTGCTATGTCCTTACTTGGTAGAGCTTGATGGGGTAGTCCCTTGTTTCTGAGTTACGCTGCAACTTTTAAAACATTCTGGCCAACAACTCAAGCAATATTAAAGTTAAAACTCGCTACACTCTTCTCAGAAACCGATCTGCATGATCTTCAAGAACAGGAGGTATTACTAACAACATCACCAGAACTTTCTATTTCAAGTTTAAGTGAATTTGAGACACAGGACATGACAACTTATGCTGAAGTAGCAGGGGATCAACTTTCACTAGTAGTGATAATATATTCCTTTCTGAGAATGTTGTATCTCAAAATTTTAATACTAATTTATAATTATTTTAGAGTTTTAACTTGATTATTTGTAATTTCCTTTATCTTTTTTTCATAATAACATAATATTCATTGTTCGTATATCATTGTATTTTATAACTTACCTCAAACAAATAGCTTATCTTTGTCTTGTTTCATTTTGTTTTCTCCAGTTCGTTGTGCACTTTTCAATTCTCCATTTTATCAAATCATGCAATTTCTCAAAACATTCTTGAATGCTAATAGCAGGAGGAGTTGTTTATCATCCGAGCTCATACTCATTAACAAGAAATTAAACTATGAAAACTCACTACATATTCTCTAGAAGAAAGCAACCAGACTAGACCATTCACACAAAGGTATCACATCCTATGTGATGTCTCCAAATCATAGACCACAGCTGGATCACTTCTCTCCATGACATACTGCTTTCTGTGTGGCCGAGCCTTTATACTTTAAAAACTATTTTATATAGATTTTGCTCTTAATTTTTTTTATTTTAGGTAATTCAGATTGGATTTTTAAACTGCTTCAAATATATTTAAATGTGACTGATACATTTTATTATATATTCTGTATTTGCAAAAATTATTTGTTGTTGATTTATTTTTACAACCAGCCTAATTTTTCCTTATAATGTTTAGGTGAATGTTTAAGTCAACGCTCTTGGAGGGGCTTGGAACAGTGTTTAGGAGAAACTTTGGTTGCTGACATACAGCAGGGAAAGAAGGGTATTGCATGTGAATATGAAGATGAAGGAAATTAGCAAAAAAAATAAAGCCTAGTTTTGTGTAAATAATTTTTGCATACTTTTTAAAAGTATATTTTTGTTGATTCTCATTTCTATAAATAAAAAAGTTAACACATTTATTTTAATAAATATTTATTTGTGATATTGATATAAAAATTTACAAGCTGTTAACTAAACCACATATACCAGGTGCATCATAATACGTGCAAAGTTCAAAAATTCGTAATAAAAAAAGTAAAGGTCAGAAAAAAATTTTGTTTGTGCCAATAGGATCAGAGGGACATTGGATTTTTTTCCCATATAAAATATAGGTTTCCAAAAGTAACCGAAAGAGGGCACCTCACACTTCATACTGAGACGTTTTATGCAAATCAGGCTGGTGAAGTGCCTGGATTTTGTACGGATATAAATTCAACATTCCGTGCAGAATCCGTTAAATCAACGGTTCCAGAATTCCCGTTCTTCTCCCAGCTTCACGAGCACTGCTACTCCCCGTTATGTCTCAGATGACAAATCTTCCATGACACTTTGTACAGCATAGACGCGGTCCGAGCTCAAGGTAGGTCTGCCACTTCGTGGACTATCCTCCAAACTCCCGGTTTCCTCAAAATGTTGGATTAAATTCAGTATCCATTCAATGAAATAGGGCTTTTGTGCCTCCAGTCCTTTCTCCTTGTGAAACTTTTGCAATGCAACAGTTGTGGATTCACCATTTTTAAAAAAAAGTTTAACCATCAACGCTTGATCTGGTAAAGAAAGCATACTGCCGGCTTCGAATGACAGATCCATTTCCAGCCACATATTTTATTGATAGCCTGATTTGCATAAAACGTCTCAGTATGACGTGTGAGCACCCTCTTTCGGTTACTTTTTTATTTTACATGGAAAAAAATCCAATGTCCCTCTGATCCTGTTGGTGCAAACAGAAAATTTTTCTGAGCATTACTTCTTTTATTACGAATTTATGATGCACCCGGTATCTGAACATCATCAAAATTAAAAAGCTAAACTGAAGATTCACGATCATATATAACTGAATTTTTTTTCTTATAAAGTCTTAATTGAGAGTTTCTGTATGTTGTAGACATTGTGGACAAATGTCAAGCATTTTGTTACTAAGCTATCAGCTCTCAGTTCCCCAATACTTCTTAACTTGATCATTAAAAAACCTTGAGTGCTATGCACTTGTCCAAGTGATCTACATTGAAAACTCAAATTATGCAAAGAACAAAGTAGTATGCAACTTTAAAAAAAAATGGATAAAATGAACAGATAAATGTTGCAGTTACTAGGTCTATTCAAATAGTTCCCAAGATTTTACTTAGAATATTTTTGAATTGCCTATCACATTTGAAACAAAAATCCACACAATTCAATCCTGGAAAGTACGGAAGATGAAGAAGCAAGGTTATACTTTTTTTTTTTTTTTTTTTTTTTGGGGGGGGGGGGGGGGGGTTATCAGTTGTCATGAGATAATAGTTAAATGAGCCTAGTGCATTGTCATAGGTGAAGGATCATTGCATCATTTCTATTCTAAATAAATAAATCCAAATATTAAGATTAAGTCCTTCTGAAAAACTTATGTGTTGACTTTCATTAAATGAACACTGTCAGTGTCAACTGACAGATATTCTGGATAAGGGTCCAACTTATGACTGTTTCCAAATTTCTTAAATAAGTCATACCAATAAGTTGCATGGCTTAAACATTGATCACCATATAAGCTTTTTCATTATTTGATGTGTTCTGGTAAAGTTAAAAAAAATTAATGTTCATTCACAACTCATAAAACTCAGCAATCTTTAAATTAGCAAAACAAACATGACATAGTAATTATCAAGGCATTCCAGAATGATTATTTATGGCTATAAATTGATGCAGTAAATACATACCTACTTATGAAGCTCATGGCTATACAAGACCTAAACAGTGACTATCAATTATTGTTGGCAAGCAATTACAAATGTTCTGCAACTTTCTGAACAGACCTTTATGTTTAAGCATTTTATTTAAGGATAATTAAAAAAATATATAATCATAGTTAGAAATTATCAGCATTCTTGGCATTAAATAAAATGAGACAATCATTTGATTATTTGCTAAAGATTTCATGCCTACATTTTATCTTTTGAATGCAAATTTCTTGGCAAAATACACTGCAGATTAAATCTGATCTCACAAATTGTAATAATATGCATTTCTAAATATTTTGATACTTAGAGGGGGTACACGCACAACCAACTTTTTAGATACTGGGTATTTTTTTCCCTCACTTCTACTGTAATTTAAGAAATCTCTTGTTATGATTACTTCCTTGATCATACTGCATCCTACAACAATTACCTAGTTAATCTTTACTTAAAATGTTAGTTATAATAATTTTGAAAGCTTTTAAAATTTAAGTCATAAAAGCAGAGGTTTATATAAATGAAAACATCAACTGTGACAAGAGTTAAACTGTGCAATATGCTGTATCAAAGATGACATATCTCCTAGATCAAAATTTAAATTAAAATATTCATTACAATAGCTAATATATCAGTAGTTTTTCCAATGAAACAAAAAATGACATTTTTCAATTGAAAACTATTTTTTGCTAACTCAAGCATAAAATTAATAGTAAGGATAAAATACGAATGTGCTGCTTTTAAAAATATTTTAACAACCTCAATTGAAAAGGAAAAACTACTAGCAAGCAAATGATATTACAATTTGTATATGAGCAATAATGATAATTGCATTAAAGAGAAATTGTTGCTCATTCTTGTAAATGTGCCAGTTGATGTGTTTTTAGCTTAAACTTTTATGTTAAAAAAGAAAGAAATTTGCAGCTAAGCATAAAAGGCCCAGGCCTCATAAAGCTTTAGAATGAAAAATGAGCATTTTTAAGGTTTTGGAACAAAAAGACTGTACAGATCACTAATTTTGAAAATTTGTTTTTGAAGGCACCTAAATACTTTAAGGGACATATAATCATAAAATTAAAAATCTCATATTCACATATGGATAACATTCAAATTTTTTTTGTGCTCAGCTACTCATATATATACTGTATATACTTAATTGAAGTTTTAATGGCATTATCATTTATTTTGCTTGGAAAACTATTTAATAAAAGGTGGGGAAAATACAATTATTGACGTAAACTGAAATACAGAAGCATAATTTTTCATATTTCACATACATTTATATGCATATGTAAATTAATACTAAAAAATGAAGGTGATGAAAATGAAAAAACATTAAGACTTAATTGCTCATATTTAACTCAACTTGATCCTTTAAACTGAATGATTTGCATTCAGTATTTGTAAGTAAGAGATAAATGCTTACTTACAAAATTACTTTTAAAGGCACCTAAATACTTTAACGGCGATAATCATAAAATTAAAAATCTCATCTTCACACTTATATATGAAGGAAATATCTGTGCAGTGACAGAGCACTTTCCAAAATATGATGTTAAACTGTGGATGTAAAATATTTGAGCACCACAAATATAAGTTTTTACTCAGAATTGTAATACATTGTGCTCTCATCAAATTTAATTGCTAATTTGTTACACAATTTATCAATATTTTCTATATAATATTTACTATATAGAGAGAACATTTCATAATTACTCCTTTTAAATTTAAGCGTAGAGAAATATAATTTATAAGCCACAGCTTTCCATTATGCTTTTTTGTACAATTTTGAAAATGATAAATGGAAAAATATTTTTTTCTGGCTTTTTATAAACAATATTTTTTTAACCATTTTGTTAAATACATCAAAAGAGGGAGCAACTTTAAATTTCTTTGTTAATTTATCTTAAATTTTATAAAAGAAAACTATCAAAGATAAATAAAATTTTTTACAAATAATTCTGATCAAATATTGTAATAGATGGCAGAAATTAAGAAAAGAAATATCAAAAAAGATTTATCTTAGAGCATTAATAAATTTGCTTTTGTAATAACTGGAAATGTGTTATGTATTATTAAATTCTTGAAATCCTTAATTTATACCCATACTAGCTGAATACCCGTGCTTCACTACGGAGTACATTTTAGGATAATTACAATGAAAAAATAATGAAATTGCTTTTTATAGGATTTCCTTATGAACAATATTTTTTGTTTTTTCATTGGGTGGAACTAATATTACCAGGCTCGTCTGCAAACTTACACATGAGCAAGCTACGCAAAACTGACTGTGGGAGAAAAAATTTTCTTTTAAATCTACGCCAGCGTATTTTAAAGTTTAGCCTTGAGACTCATGTATTGTCATGGCAAAGTATACTTTTAGAGGAAATTGCAGTCTCTTAAAGACAAAGGGCAAGTCATTGGGTATTGGAGGAATGCGTGGCACAAACATTTTTTCTCCTTAGGCACACCCGGTTAAAATAATGGCTTCAATTAAATTTTTATGCAGGGCATTGACTTGTAGTCTAGTGCTATTACACAATTTCAGTGGTTTTAAATTCTGAAGGAGCATTACAGATATGCCCTTCCACAAAGAGTGCTTATGGAGGGAATTTAAATCGTTTATTGTCACATCGTCAATTTATTTTGTTGTTATGGCTGTGATGCAAAATTAATTTAAAGTATCACAAAAAGAAAAATCTCGTGATCAGTATTTAATAAATTAAATTCTAAAAATTAATCTTCAAAAATCAGAAAATGGAGGTAAAGATTTCATTTTGAAGGAATTTTTAAGATCTTTCTCATGATATAAATTTTACAACCCTCAGATTATTATTTTAAATGCAAACTTAAAAAAAAGTTACAAAAACAGCTTAAAAATTTAATTTAAAAAAACTAAGAATTTTCAAAAGTCTTTCTTAGTGCACCCCTACACTATAAGAAGAATCACCATGCAAAATTTCAGCCCTTAGGTCCAGTGGTTTGGTCTGTGCGTTATCTATCAGTCAGTTAGTCATGGAACTGTTTTATTTATATAGATAGTAAGCAAACAAAATTCAACACTTTCTGGACAAATCTTAAGATAATTTGAAGAGAGTACTTAACATAGAAAATTTTAGAGTAAGACAAAATAATTATGCTAAACCTTATGACTAATAAAAAAAGAAGCATAAAATATGAAGAAAAAAAATCTTTTACATGTGGTTAGTTTGAGGAGTCATATTTAACTGCATTATTTTTAAATTACTTAAGTGTGTAAATTAAGCTTCAAATTTCATTTGTATAAAATAAGAATTCTAAGATATTTTAGCTGGATTGTGAAATTTCTTGACATTTTCAAGCACATTCTCTTACATGTCATAGCACAAATTAATTATTATTTGTATTCTTTTGTGATGTCCTATTTATTGGAGACTATATTTGTCAGATATATGTGGCAATCTATGAGATTCATATAAACTACAAATACAGATACTACAATCTAAACTACAGTTTTTAGGTAAACAAAGATGCTAAATTCAAAACATTAGAACTTCCAATCAATCTTTCAGGAAAATACAGATATTTAATTAAAGACTGGCTGTTTTGTATAAAAATATACTTATAACGAGGAATTTCGTTATAATCCTTGTGTTTCAATTTTTCACGTTAAATGTTACTTAAAGAAATTAAGAATAAATTATTTGCTAAGTTTCCGAATTGTAATTGGGTTGCTTAAGCTATTAGCAGGTTTGGCTTGAAAAATTGAATGGTTTAATTTTTACTAGTTCCCCAATACTTGGGAGGTCTTGGAATCTTATCTCTAAGCCATTTTTGATGTTCTAGGAACATTCTATTTAAAATCGCCACATCTGCTCTTCTGCATGGGAAAATAGCCTATTAAAATCTGTTCATTTCTCTGAAACGCTGCCCCGTGGCCAAGTAAAATTGCATTTCTTTGTATGTTCTCCTTTTCAAAAGCATCGGATATATCTATCCGGTATTTAAGCTCCTTTGGGGGTACCTTAATTGCACCGTAAATTGCTGTCGTTAACAATAAACGCCAGACGGTCTGTCTCCAATTTTCTCATATAATAACTTTCGGCGGGCGTTTGAATCAGCCACGTGGGAAAAACTCGCCTGTCTCTCCTCTGTCTAAACTTCATCCAATTGAATGTTCGTGCATTCCTACGTCACTTTCTGCTTGATCAATGAGGTGTGCGAATGCCACTCTCTTCGCCTGCTTGGCGCGAGTTTTCCTTCATTTTTGGCGGTGAATCGCCCTTTCAAATCTCACCGGTTCTCTGCCAAACATGTGCTTCGTCTGTGCCGTCCCTGTAGGGCTTTCTATCGGGTATTTTCCATATGCTCGCTTCGCTTGGCGGTAATTTTAAAATTATTATAACCCTCGCTCTCCTAGTTCACTGTCCAGAGATGAAGAATAGTATCAGTAGTGAGCCATATTTTTGCTAAGAGAGAAGTTTCTCTTTAAATTGTATACGTTTAAGCACCCCTTCACTTCTTGGCCCTGGCCTCGACTGTATCGGGGGGCTATTTTTATCATACCATTTTGCTGTTTCACTTTAGACCTGAACGGTCATCCAACATAGAAGCTCCTGTAAACTTCGAGCTTCCTTTTTTTACTTTACGAATGTTTTGAATTGAGATCATCTTTTTCTCTGTATATATACTTATCCTGTATTCAAGAACCGGCTCAATGCTTCATGAAGAATAAATTTTTTTTAATCATTACAACAGACTTGCAACTTATTTTAGTCTGTTTCCCAACTTTCCTTGAACGACCATCAAGATGACGTTGCAGTGAAGATTCCTGAGGTTTTGACAACACTAGTTTTGTACTACGCTGTATGAATTCTGCTGATTTTTTTTTATATTCACATCCTCCAGATAATTCTTCTAGAATATACATCTGTTGAACTGGTATCTCTACCTCTCCAGAATTTCTCCGCTTGAGTTCCTTGTAGCTGTAAATTCAACTTTACTGAGGCTGTCTCCACAGAGTTAACCATCTAAGCTCCTCTCCACGAACTTTCGTGATTACGTATAGTGAGACTAAGGAACATTTCTGTCCGCATGTAAGTTCCTCATCAATGGACAATTCCTCACGTCACTGGAGAACTGTTTAATGGACTCTTCAATTTCATGAAGATCCCTTCCACAGAGACTCATTAAATGTATCACGATAATACTCATCTGTCCAAATGTACTGCATAGTGAGCAAAGTTACAGATTATCACAAGCAATTCACTCAATTAGACAAACAATCACAATCCATACATGTATCAAATTGATTCAAAGAGAAACTTAATAATTACAAGATAAAAAGAACTTTTTATATACCATGCTTTTAAATTTTCTTATGAATCATATAAACTTGACAATTCTATGTATTAATAAATACTTTAAAAAAAATTTTTTGATGAATTATCCCATCAACTTGAAAGAAAATGAAGTTAATCGGAAGTTAACTTGCGTTTAACTTTTCGTTCCCGTCCCGGCCGATAGAGGGCTGCACCATTCTACAAAACAAAATTAACTGAAAAATAATTCAATTCTGCTTAAAGATGGCTAAAAGTATTGCAATAATGCATTGTCATTGTGTTCTGAGCTATTCTAAAAGTTTCAAAAGTCTAGCTAGTCGGGAAGCTAGTTAAAAATCGATTGCAAGATTTGTATTGGACAAACACACACACACACAAACAAGAAAGTGAGTTAATAAAAACATGGTAAAAAGATTTACAGTTGTAGACAAATAGATGGGGAACAAATTCAAACTTAAAAAAGCACGTTTCTATTAGAATCTAAAACTCATTTCTTCAGAATAAAAAAAGGTATTGTATTATTTAATTTTATTGTGATTGATAAACTTCATTATTTGAGCATCTGAACTGAAACAGTATTACATCACAGTTTCATATTAGTGATAATGCTTATTATTTTCATTTAAATTAATGTTTCATTTGCTTGGTCGTCATAATTAATTTAACTTATTTTCAAAGTAGATAATTGTACAATAGAGAATTCGGTATTATTAAATGTTTATCTTGATTATTGTCAGTTTGTTATGCATAGTTAACTTGTCCAGAAAACTGAAAGAAATGAAGATACATTTATTTTTAGGAAAATAAAAATTAGTATTACTTTCAGAAGATTATTTGAAATTTTTAATTCGGTATTTTTTTCAATGAATGAAATCAACAGCTCAATCAAGTTCACATTATTTTACAATACTAAGCTGCATTTGTCTAAGCATAAAAATAAAAATAATTCAGAGAAACTTGATGATATTTTAGTAATTACAGTGAAACACTGTATGACAGAATTTATTTCTAATGACAGTTTATATACATTTTTTACAGATATAGTAATGAATGAAATCACCAGTTTCATCCATAGTAATAATCTTCACAGACTTACACCACTGACTGTAAGTTTGTAAACTGCACAAAAATGGTCATACCCTGATTTTATAATGAATTTTAGATATCTTGCTTCACATAATGCAGGAGAAAAACTCTTCTGTTGGGGAGTTCCTTCAGTAGATTCAAATCCTGAAAAAGAAAAAAAATATATACAAAGGAAGATCAAGTGTTTAAATACAGCATTTATATAAGTATAATAAACAAGAGATTTAATAGTACAGTACAACCTTGATATATCGAACCTCGATATAATCGAATTCCTTAACAAATCAAAGTTTTTCCATTCCCCTTGAACCCGCCTAACACTATAATTCGAACCTTGGTATATCGAAATCCTCAATAATTCAAAGTTTTCTCATTCCCCTTGAGGTTTGATAAATCGAGGTCCAACTGTAATTTTGAATAGCATCCTCTTTTGCTGCTATTTGCAGTACATAATAATATAGCCTAATCTCACTGATTTTAGGTCATAAATGATTTTAGGTTAAATGAATTTTTATCTATTGCCTAACAAGGATTGTTTCAGAACTTGATAATTAGATTACAGCATTCTGCAACCCTCTCCCTTATTATAAAAGCATTAATGTTTTTATTGCTATTGTTAAACATATTCTATTAATACCCAAGTGAAACAAGAAGTTAAAATAAGATGGATTTAAAAATTTATATTTTTTTTGCATTAGTCAATGTTAATCCATTAAATTCTTATTACAATGATTATTTTTGATGTATTTATTATCTAATTTCCTTTCAATTAGAATAACTCAGACATAATGTATTTCACAATCAAGTATTTTGAACTAAGTTTATACCTATGGTGTTTGCTTGTTTGATAAATACCATAAATATCTTATACTGAAGGACTAACATAGGTAAAATTTAAAAGTAATATAAAAATAGAATAAATATTATAACCATCTTATACTGAAAGACCAACATAGATAAAATTCAAAGTTATACAAAAATAAACAACTAAATATAAAAATAAAACAAAAATTTTCTTCAATTAAACTTAAATTATGATTTTTGACCTAATTAAATGCAAATACATAACTACAAAAACATAAAGGTGTGGCTGTAGGGCATAAAATATTCTAAAATATATAAAAATGCAACCATAAATTTACAAGAGGGTTTACTGTAGAGTTTTTTTACCATTTAAAACCAAAAACAATGATGACTCTATTTTTACCCTTTATATATATCATTAAAGTAAATGGTTAGTTTAAAAAAAAATTATCACAGAATTCAGTGAAAACATATATTCTATGAAAGTATAGTGTAGCATTAAAAATTTTTCCTGGTAACTGAGATACTTATAGCTAAACACACAGCAAAAAACCTATAATAAACTTTCAACGTGTTTTTAAGGCAAACATATTTAATTTTTTTTTTTGTTTGTCAAAAATTGCAATACACACAGGTTAAATTTTAATTCTAGGTTTGTAGTGAAAAAAAAGAAAAAAAATCTAAATATTAAAATTCTCTTTCATTCATATTATAGGAGTCATTGGTTTATACTGCATGTCAACAAAAAAATAAATACTTGAAAACTACTACAGTCGAACCCTGTTATAATGAACTTCAAGGGACCAAAGATTTTGTTCGCTTTATCCGGTAGTTCGCTATATCCGAACCGTTAAGAAAAATGCTAGCATTCACAAAATGTATAACTCATTAGTTGCAATGTGTATTCAATAATGATGTATTAAGAAAATGATAAAATCTATTAAAAATGATCATTAATGAATTAAATCGACTAAAATTGATTACATTAAACTGACACAATACTAATTAAACTACATAAAATAGGAAAACAATGGGACCAAAATTTTCGTTCGTTATATACCAGGTTCGCTATAACAGGGTTCAACTGTACTTAAATTTATCATACTAGCTGCAGTTTTTTACTAAATATAAGTTAGAATTTAAATTCTTATTTCATAAATCATCAGATTAGTTATAAGTATTTTTTATAAACAAATTAATAGTTTAATAAGAATAAATGTAAGAAATATGTAAGTAACAACTACAACATATTTTTAAAGTTACTTATCTCTTTCAAACATCATTTATTCACTATCACTTACTTTTGACAGTAAAGAAACATTTAAATGAACTTAACTTGAATGGAAATAATAGTCATACTTAATAAAAGAAAAAAAATTCCTTATTATTTTCAGAAAAAAAAGGAATGTAAAAAGAAATATTAATTTAAAAGGACTAAGTAGCAAGACTGATAAAAAATATTCAACTAAGTTATAATATGCAGCATACCAATTAAAGCAAAGCAATGTATCTAAAAAAAAAATAATTGGGAAGTGCTGCTTATAATTTAAAACTGTACAATAAATTTACAAAAATCAGTAAGAAAAGAACTTTAGAAGTTTTAAATAGAAAATTCTTAATAAGATAAAAAGTAACAATGTTTCAAGTTGATTCACAAAATTAGATGTTAACTATAGCTATATCATATATTTTGATATACTTACTAAAAAAGAAAAAAAATCCATTAGATGGTTAATTAGGTGATAGATAAAAGAATAAAATAAAGTCTTGCACAAAAAAGCTAAACTTATAATTTAAACCTTAAAATATACAGGCACATCTAAGTGGTATATAACAGTCATTATATGTGAAATAAATAAAATGGTAAATGTTAAATCACATACTATAAAGTATTGATGATTAATTTTTTTAAAAATTAGAAGCAAATGAGCAAAAGTGGTAGTTCTTCAAACTCTACAGTATGGACACAAGCACATATAAAATAAATAAAATCGGGAATATTTGGATTTACTAATAAAAACCAGTATTAAAAAAAAATCTAAAACTGTCTCTTAAAAACAGGTGTTTGATAACAACTGTTTTAAAAATTGTAACATTCTGTTGCAAAATTGGAAGCGGTTCAGTGGTAAATTCAAAGAATAATCAAATAATCAGATGCATGGCTAAACATTACAAACAATTTTAATAACACAAAATAAATGGCGAACATAAAGGTTAAAAACCCAATCAAGGATACAAGCACCAAGCTCATTCGAAATTGGATCTATTGTCCCATATCAAAATCTTATTCTATCTAATTCAAATCATGATCTAAACCTAATATATTTGAGGTAAAGAGGGTATAAGATTATCTCAGTCAAGCAGCACCACCAAACATCATCTATAATCATTTAAACACAGTAGCACTACCTAACTGAAACTTTCTCAACAATTCATGCATTGAAAAGCCAGTCTTAAAAATCTTTTTCACATACAGTAAAATGTACGATAATTATAAAAGTACAATACCTGTTTCTAAAACATCTTCAAATTCAACTGGATCTTCTTTAATTGTTTTTTCTATTCGGAGATCTTTAACTGAGAAAAGAAAAACAATTAAATATGACAAGGATCACCAATGCACTAAAAATGGAAAATACATAATTAAATAATGAAAACATATAATGAAAAACTAAATGATAAATTTTAAAAAAAAATGTTTTTCCATTACCTGTTGAGTATAATGTATACATAAGTATAATAAAATTAATTTTATCTATGTAATTCAAAAAATGTTGAACAAAACAACTCAAATATCTTCAGTTTATAACATGAGTATTATTAAAAGAAATCTTTATGTGAGTGAAATGAATTATTTGCAGTAGATATAATAAATGAAATATTTTATAATTTATCATTTTTACCACCAGAAAAAGTCATAGTATTTTTTCCCAAATGCCTAACATGGAATTTAACTATTCTGCTGTTATCTTCTACTGAAATTTTAAATGATTGCATAAGGAAACTTAAAATCTTTACTTAAAATGTACAAATGGCCCAAATTCAACTTTTAATTGAACTCCTGAACCAGGGAACCTGCTCCGGGAGTATGTGGAAGAAGTATCCTCCATAAAGAAAATGTTCAGGAACACATAAATAAGGGTCTAAATAAATTAAGGCTATGATTTTGATAACAATTGAACAGGCTGATTTAGATGCCAATCCCTAGAGTATTCAACTGGAATTGAATATACTAGGTGAAAAATAATTACAGTACAATCACACTAAGTGATATAATAATTACTGGGAAATTAGTAATAAAAAAGAATCATATTTTTTAAGAAAACCTAAACATTTTTTCCCAAAAGAATTTCTCATCGAACCAGCGGTTCTCAACCTGGGGAGCACGCCCGCCTGGGGGCGGGAAGAATTTCAAGTGAGGCGTGAGTTTAAAGAAAAAGTAAAATAAAAAGCAAAGCTAACTGTCATTTACTGTACTCAATTTTGCAGTCACAATGTAACCGTAACATATTTTCGATATACGAACATGGAAGCGTTAATTGTTGTACGGCTGGGCGTTGAAAGTGACCCGAGGTATGCTTTGTCACAGTTACAACCTAATATTCAAAAACTTGACAATGACAAACAGTGCCAGACCTCTCATTAATGTTGACTGGTAGTTGACTGAAAGTGACTGGTATTACATGCCAACCTCACCTAGATCCTTGATTACCTCAAATATATTTGATCTGTATTTAATTCTTTAATTTCATAAGTTCTAATAATAATATGTTCCAAATTAATATATGTGTAGTAATATTAAATTTTGTGTATAATATTATCTATTCTATATTTTCATTTAATAACCTGTTTCAGTTTCAAATTCGGATTGTAGTACTTGTATTGACCACATATGGTGGTGGTGGTAGGGGAGGCGTAACCTCACATCAGTGTTCAAAGGGGGGCACAGAGCCTGAAAGGTTGAGAACCCCTGCCTTAAACTATGATGGGGATGTAACATGATCTTGAGAACTAAATTAAAATTTGAATCTAAAACTAGAAGTATTTGAAGAGGAATTGAAAAGAGAAATTTATGGATAAAAAAAACATACATAGACAAAAAAGAAGAAAAAAAAGAAATGAGAATTTTGAGCTTATAACTATACTTGACCTGCTCTGTATTTTTTACAAGCAGGGAGTCATTCAGATCACCTATGGATGCGTAATTAGTCTCAGACCTTGAAGATCGTAAACTGATTAATTTTAGAACACAGGATCAAGAAATGTTTTCCTCCTTACTGCAGTGAAACTTGAGAGAAAAGTTATAAAATATTGGCTGAATTTTAAATGCAACAGCTGGCAATGCATATGATGGATATTTTCCAAATGTTTCACACAAAATATGAGTTGGAGTAATTAAAAGAATTTTTGGAGAGATATTTTTACAAACTAAAGAATAGATATTAGAATATTTATTAACTTTGAATAAGCATTATTGACATACATTTTTAATAAAAAGCAAGTAAAAGATACTTTTCTGGTTTCCCCAGAACTCTGGTTCATTAAGGTTAACAAAACACATAAGGATTAAGGACTTATTTTGCCAAAATGTATTAGCATAAAACTGTTAATTCTTAAAATCTTAGAAATGCTTCAAAACAATTATGAGTAAGGGAGTACTGTAATAATAAAATTATGTGCATCAGAGAAGCACTTGCAATATATTTGTACTTTTAGATACTAATAACCCAATATACTGTCAAGAAACAATAAGTATAATAAGATTAAATGCATATAATTAGATTGCTAACTGATGAATTACTTCACATTTTCTTGTTATTTATTTTTAACACTTTCATAAAGACACAATTTCATAAAGCCCAGAAAAATTAACCATGGACATTTATGGGATGCATTGCATGAAGTGGATGATTTAATGAAAGTGAAATTAAGTACCTATATGTTAAAACTAGCTGAAAACCCACACTTCGCTATGGAGTACATTCAAATTAAATACAACGGTCAATGTATGCAATTAATGCCAATATATATATATATATATATATATATAATAAATACGATGATCAATGTATACAATTGATGTAAAAAAACAAAAAAATACATTTACAAAAAAAATCGTAAGGGATATTTTTATAGACAAAATAATGTAGAAGAAAATATTCAAATTAAATGTAATAGGACATACTAAAGAATATAGTACAGTTTGAGGAACATATCTTTTATTAAATTTTAATATGTTTTTTGATAATGTCCAATCGTCTGCAGCATTAGCATGAAAAAATTTTTTTTTTGTCTATTTAGTTGTTATGCATGTGGCGATAAATTTATTTAAAGTACCAGAAAAAAAAATCATGTGATCAGCTTTTATTAAATTAAATTCTAAAAATTAATCTTCAAAAATTTACCAAATATCAGCAAATGGAAGTAAAGCTTCGAAAAAAGATCTCATTTTAAAGGAATTTTTATGATCTATCTCGTGATATAAATTTTATAACCCTCAAATTATTATTTTAAATACAAACTTAAAAAAAGTTACTAAAACAGCTTAAAAATTTTATTTTAAAAAATCTAAGAAGAATTTTTCAAAAATCTTTCTTAGTGCACCCCGACACTATAAGAAGAATCGCCATACAAAATTTCAGCCCTTTAGGTCCAGCGGTTTTGTCTGTGCATTGTATGTCAGTGAGTCAGTCAGTTACGGAACTGTTTTATATATATAGATTACCATAGTACTTATAGATGAACAAGTGCTTATGTTCTAGATGTATTATGAAACATGGGAGCAATATTAAAACTGTATGGATGGTTAAACATATTTTCTTAATTTCCTTTCCAGTTATATTGAAAATAAAAAATTTATGCAAACTGGAGTAAAATAACATCATTTCAAAGGAACTATTATGATTCAAGAGCAAAATATTAATTTATCAAAATGGGATATACTAAAGATGCTCAAAAATCTTGGAATATTTAAAACATTTCTTTATAAAAAAAAAACTGCAGTAATTACTGACAAATGACATGCACGTAAAATAATCATTAAAATTCTTACTATTGTATGAGTGAATGATAATAGTTTTTACATCAGCTGCTTCTGACAAAGCTAAGACAAAACTTTGAGGATAAAGGCCAGTAGTGGTCCAAAATGTATCCGATTTCCTAAATAAAAATAAAGTTATTTTAATAATATATATTTATAAAATCTAAAAATTAAATATGACATCTGACTTTCAACCTAGTTAGAGGAAAAATATTTAAAATTTATTAGCTACAGGTTAATCAATAAGATAAAAATAAATAAAATTTATAAAATAAAGTTAAACTGGCATATCTTTAGAAAAGTAATTAAGATAATAAGGAGGGGAAATTTTATAAAATTTAGTAAAATTTTTTGTAATTTGACAAACATATTTGGGGTATTTATAACATAATCAATCTACAGGATCATATCTGAAGTTTTTACCTTTTTAATTTGAGATGGTTCCTTAAATTTTAGAGTAGCTGTTTTTTTTAAATAATTAAAACCTATCAAATTTCAGAAAAATGCTTTTTAAAATAAAAGAGCTATCACCATATCAGAACATCAAATCTGTCTTCCCTCTGTCATAATAACAGCTATACTACAGCTATAAAGCAGGATCATTTTGAATATACCTAATATTTCTATTATATGCATATACATATGTTTCAATACCTCATAAATCATAGTGTCCTTTAAATTTTCACCCTCCAGACTGTATCACAAAAAAAGGAGAACCCACATCTCCTGAAACAAACCATGTTTCTTTTTTTTTTTAAAGTGGACTATTCTAAATATTTTTAAATTTTTATGGACAGTCTATGGACTAACTCCAAAACCAGGACAAGTTATGTTGTAGAAAAACTAAATGGATCTTTCCTTGTTTCAGCTGCTCAATGTTCTAGTCTTAATGTTGAACTATTTGTGGTCATTGGTGCATTGCATCACATTGGAAGGAAGTTCAATTTGTATTACTGCCAATTTCTTGGAGGCTCTTCAATGTGTGCATCAACATAAACCAAATGACTATGTCTTTTGCATCAATGAAATTAGGGATCTTCTTTCTACACTGAAGTTTAAAGATATTACCCTACAGTGGGTCTCTGCTCATTTTGGCATTCATGGTAATGAGGTTGCTAACACATTGGCCAAATTATCTTTCAACATGGGCCTGAATTCCCCTTTTGTGTATACTCTAAGTGCATTAGCAGGACTTAGAGGGAGACTAAAGCCAACTTGTGCAAATCATGGAGGAATACTGGTAGTCAGAGGCATCTTTTTCATTTCATGAAAGAACCTTTTAATCTTCTGTATTTTGAAAAGGTTCCCAGACAGTTTGCAACTTTTACTAACAAAACTAGAATCAGCCCTGTTGTTATGGCATCCTACTTGCAACACTTCCACTTTGTAGCTACTGATACTTGTCTAGTATGCTCAAAAGATTGTGTGATTCTGGAACACATTCTGCTTTTTATACCAGGAAGAACTGTTTTAATAATTTACTGACTGTGACTCTCAAGCTATTTTTACTATTTTTTTCTGATCTTATTTATATGTTTGTTGCTTTTAATCTTTACAGAAGGCATTGTGAAATCGGCACTTCTGCACCAGATTCATGAGTTAAGTTGTAATATAAAACCTCATAATTACTGTCCTAAAAAATTCTCAAGCCAAGTTCTTTAATGATTAGATGTACTTTAATATATACAGCCCAACTTCTTTAAAAATAAGACACTACTCTAATTTTGCAGTTATATTTTCACAGATTCATTAAATTAATATAAAAATAAATTCATTTATATATCATGACCCTATCATATCAATTCCTCTGCAGAGTAACATAAGCAAATAACTTATTTACTTGTATCTAAGTTATCTGTATTTTTCCATTATATCAACCCATCGCGAACCTCTTGGTGTGGAAAAGCCTGTTAGTTCAAACTGGCATCCATATCCAAAACATGAAAGGTTCTGGGATTCATACAAGTGGAACAACAATGGGGAAAGAACAGATCACATTTAGATAGATTCGTGAGTTCATAAGGAGGCCTACTTTGAGTGAAGATCATTTTAAAGCAATGTTGAAAGGAATAATGAAATTTATGCCACTGAAAATAGAAATGTAGTTTTCGATATTTATAATTTAGCTTTAAAAAATGTGATAAAATATGCGTATTACCTTGTATTCATTTTATTACTCGAATTCGCGACATTATGATATTACAATTAGCAACCTCTCACGTGACGTTGGCGATGGGTCGGTATCATGGGAAAGTACCAAGTTATCTGATCTATTAACCAGGGCAACAAAACAAGCTCAATATATGCTGATATTTTAGAAGATGATTTCTGAAACATGGGAGTAATATTAAAACCAGATGAATGTTTAGATGCATTTTCTTTATTTAA
This sequence comes from Dolomedes plantarius, assembly GCA_907164885.2. Taxonomy (NCBI): domain Eukaryota; kingdom Metazoa; phylum Arthropoda; class Arachnida; order Araneae; family Dolomedidae; genus Dolomedes; species Dolomedes plantarius. The sequence goes on along the minus strand of OU015497.1, from coordinate 105,179,444 downwards.
TTTTCAGCTATATTGAAAATAAAATAATTTATGTAAACTGGGATAAAATAACATCATTTCAAAGGAGAGCTATTTCAAGAGCAAAATATGAACTTGTCAAAATGGGACATACTAATAATGCAATTTATTGGTGTAACTAAAAAATCTTAGAATATTTAAAACATTTATTCATTTAAAAAAAATTACAAAACACATATAATGTAATAAAATTGCTTTTATTTTTTATATCCAATGTTCTTTTTTTCTTTTTTTTTAACACATGCAGTTAACATGTACATTACAATAATAACTTGCATGTAATCTCTTATTATTGCCTGCCTTATTGCCATGGAACAAATTAGATTTAAAATAAAAATTGAATAAACAATATTTTACATTTAAACATTGTTTTATTTTGCTCTGACCACAACACATACATAAGGGTGTGGCTTCTAAATATTCCTAAAAACATCTTAAAATGAACGTAATTAATTCAGCAACTTAAATTTCAAAATGACACGAGTTTCACAGAAATATTTCTGCAACCCACAGAGAAATTACATACCTTTTAACTTATGGAGACCTCATTCTCATGGTAATAAATATCGCCTCAAATTATAATTCCAAATTTCTAATTATTAGACTCATAGCAAAAGTAGAACAGAAACCAATGCCTGGAATACATTTCTTTTTTATTACACTGAAATTACTGTAAAATCATAACATTCTAATACATGCAAGTTTTGATTTTAGATGTATTGTGTTATAGCAATATTTACAATGTTTAAAACCTCGAAAAGTTAAACTTAAGCTATACAACATAAACAACATGCCTTAGAGATTTAATAAATAAAAAAATGTATGGGAGTTGCATATGTCGCGCCATTATACGAACATCAAAGGTACATTACACAGAACATGAAAAATAATTAACTACACAGCGAAACCCCAAACCCTTCCCCCTTAACCAAACATTACACATTGATAATTTTATTAATTAACCATGCTAGCTGAAGCTTATACAAAAATACAAATGTAAAAATTAACGCATGCAATTACCCGTCCAAAATATTAGTGGGTGGAAAACGTGAATCGTTTGATGAAGCCATAACAATCTGAGAACCAGAGTTAGGTGCTGATAAATCAATCATTTTTCGGTTTATAAACAACTAAAATATATATTTTCTGGACTGAATAAAATTGCTTTTACAATTAAAACTCATAAGATATTATAGGAAAATTATTATTTACTGTTACTATGGAAACTGGGGAACACAAAGCTCCCGTTGCCATATATGTTATAGTAACTTGCTGTCCATCAGTAACTCGTGGTTTAGCTAATCGTGATTAAAATAACCAGTGTGATCTAAACAGCCTTTCCGTATACTATCATATTCTTCGTGTAAATAGATTTTAAAAAGTCAAGGAAAAGAGATCGCTTGCATCAACAACATTTATCTAGATGAGGCAAGAAACATTTGATACCATGACAAAACTAAACGTCCATAAGATAACCTTTTTTGAAACTGATATTTTAAAATCTACAAATGAATGGCGACCTTTTTTTATTTCCACAAATTTATAGATAAAATGTATTCTATGCAAAGTGATGAAGGCTAATAAAACTGCTGCGCTCTGCACATTCCCTGTTTTCTCATTTGTAAAATGTTTTAAATTAAATATGTAAAGAGCACATTTAAATTACGATATATTTAAAACTACGCCTAAGTAGTTAATAATTGTTAAATTTCAGTGAAATAAGTTTTGTCAACACAAAATATAGGACACCACAAATTCTAGTCTTTAATTCTAAAAAATAGCATCGTGGTTTTCAGATATGAGTGCTGATGTCATTGAAATATTTATGCTTCCGCAATAAGGCGAAACGTTTGAACGTCACAGGCTACGTCAGTTTTCGTCTGCTATAGATGATGTCACTATCGGGTGGCAGAAAACAGAAGCAGTTCCTATGCATTTGCATGTGTTTTTGGACGATACCTTCATTTTGAGTTAAATAATTTAAGTTTATTTATAAAATATCTCATATTAGTTGTATTTAACAGGTATTTTAACATTTTTTTTTAATATTTCGCAAGGTTTAAGAGAATATAATCCTTCTTTCGGTGAGAATTATTATTATTATGTTGAGATATGTATAGATATCAGGATAAGTTACTTCAGGACAGCGTCTTGTATCGTAACTCCAGTCTTCCTCTGTCAATAAATACGGCTCACATACTGAATAAACCTTTCCGGGCTGTACCTGAATGTTTAATTTAGTGATATACTTTTGTTTAGATACCGTATCTAAAGACTTTGCGTAATCTGAGAGCATTTTATTCAACAAGCTGTAAAAATGCTCATTGAACGCCATGTGAAATTATGCAATATTTTACCACTCCTCGCCAAACAAGAAGTAAAATCTGCAAGAGTTGAGATGTGACATGCTGCGAGACATTGCCCTATAGATATATTGATGCTGTAAAAAGCTACTGTAGCTGTGCAGAATTTTTGAAGTCCTATGTTGTTTGTAAACCTATCCATAATCTATTCCATGTAACAGACATCATGGTGTCCAATTTCAGCAACCAGGATAGCAATGAAACGTATGGGCATACTAGTGCAAAGTCCATGTTTATTAGATGTGTAGTGTCGGCGATGTTACGACTCCCTGCAGAGTGTCTGAACACCAAATCGCGCCTACGTCGGCCAATGAAATCCATTCCCTCCCAGCGCTCAAGGAGAGCGAAACAGACTCTCTCCCGATTCGTACGGCAGCGGACGCTGCGCAATATTTTCTGTGTTAAGTTTTCTTAAATAAACATTATAGTTTTTTTTATGTGGAAATTATCATTATTGATCCTCACCGAACACGCTACACCTTCACTAAAATGGTGAGTATGGACTTCTGCTGATTCAAAACTTTTTCCTGTTGATTCATCACTATCGGTTTGGAATACTTTCTTTTTCTGGACATTTCGTTAACCCTCGCAATAGCTGTACAATCGGCTGTAAAAATGCCACTTTTCAATTTAGCCGATCCCCATCAATGGTTCTATATGGTTGAAGCAACTTTTCAGCCTGTGACTCCGAAACCCATCACAGATAACAATCTATTCTATCACAGATAGGAAGTTTAATTATTGCGTATCCCTTCTCCCTCCCGAAGTTACTGCAACCGTTCGTGACGTCATCATTAACCACGACAAGGACGATACTTTCAAAATATTGAAAGAGGAAATAATTTCTCGCTGCGAAGAAACCAAAACGCAAGAACTGCCCCGTTTGCTGGCTGGGGAGCAACTCGGAGACAAAAAACCTATTGAACTATTACGCAGTATGCAACTCAGAGCAGAATCTCACAACATTTCGGATTCTTTGTTACTGGAACTGTTTTTAAACCAGCTACCATCCAACGTTCAATCAATTTTGGCTTCTATACCATCTTTAACTCCACTGAGAGCGGCGGAAGTATCAGATCGTATAATTGATGTATTTTCATCCGAAGTAAGTCAGATTTCCACCAAGAACTCTACATCTGATAATAATTAATCCGCATTATTGTCTGAAATGAAAGCACTTCGTAAAGAAGTTGCTGCTTTGCGAAAATCGAGAAGCTCATCTCGAAACCGAAACTCGTTTCATTTTTGGAATCGAAAGAACAGTGTTTCATCTTCTCCTAATAGAGATTCAAGAATTTGTTTTTATCACAGAAAATTTAAATTGAACGCAAGAAAATGTGTCCAGTCTTGTAACTATCAGGAAAATACCAACGGGCAAGAGTAACGGTGACTTAGGTCTTGCCGCCAACAAACTGTCGCCTCTTTATCCGTGACAGAACAACAAATGTTTCTTTTCTCATCGATACAGGAAGTGACTGCTCAATCATTCCTGCTGGTAAAAATGAAAAGAAGGTTACACTGATTCAGACTTTTACAGCTGCTAATAATTCTTCAATTAAGGTTTTTGGAAAGAAATTGTTAACTTTGGATTTTGGTCTTCGTCGAAAGTTTGTATTTCCATTTTACATTTGCGATGTTTCGAATGCAATAGTAGGTGCTGATTTTCTGTACTATTTTAATTTGAAACCTGACGTTAGAAATAGACGTTTAAACGATATTAATACTAAGTTAAATTGTCATAGTATTTTTAAACATTCTGAAATTGTTTCTATTAAAACTGTGATAATTTTTATATTAAATTGTTAAACGAATTTCCTCAAATAACGAAGCCTATTTGCTCTGACCAAATTATTAAACATAATGTTGTCCATCATATCGAAACTTTTGGCTCACCAGTTTTCGCTAAACCTCGACGTCTCGAAGACTGAATTTCAACATATGATAGATTTAGGCCATATGCGTCCATCTAAAAGTAATTTTTCTTCTCCTTTACATTTAGTACCTAAGAAAGGCAGTTTGGAGTGGCGTCCAGTATGCGATTATCGTACTTTAAATTCTTAAACAATTAAGAACAAACAGTGGCGTAGCTACATATTCAGCACCCTGGAGCAAGTAAAATCAGTGCGCCCACTTGTTTCTTGGAAGAGTTCTGGCGAAATTTGTTTTCTATCTACTTTTATTTCGATTTAAAACCTTACTTAATAACAATTTATTTGAAACTCAAGACAATTCAACAATAAGAAATTCAATTTAATAAATATGAATATAATAATAAAACAAATTATAATTCTTTAAGTACGGAGTACCCATTAATATTAATATTACATATTTTATAAACTCTATTGACAAAATGTATTTCAGCATGTTTAGTTTGCACAAAAAAAACCCCTTCAAAATTGTTGTTTTCTCGCTTTCTCGTTGGCAAGTCGGTCAATCATTTTCTCCAGATCAAGTTGACAAGCTATTGTTCTTTCAATTGATATCGTGGCCAAAGAGCTAAGACGGTGTTGTGAGATGTTGCTTCTTAAATATGTTTTGATTAATTTCAGTTTTGAAAAACTTCGCTCTGATGTCGCTGCCGTCACCGGTAAAGTTAAAAAAATCATGCATGCTGTAATAATGTCAGAGAAGCCACTTGAGGCTGCGGTGGGAATTAAAAGTAGTTCAGCAACTTCGCGTATAGAAGCAATTGGTTTTAATTGAATATAACAGCACATTTTAAATTGAAACAGTTGAGGTCCCAAACTAGGCGAAATATCGGAAAGATATGCCGATTGTAACAATTCTGATCCTTCCAGGATACTTTTATCAGGTGACGCGATGAGATATGCAGATGATAGAGATTTAAAAAGTGTACATAAATGTCGAACGGATTTCAATCTAATAGTTAATTGATTAATTATTAAATCCATTACTCTATAAAACACCTCGACTTTGAACACATTATTCACTGTTTTCAATGCGTTCATCTACTTGTAATTCATCAAACAATTTTTTCACACGACGCAATCTTTTTGGGAGAAAACAAGGTTCAGTATTCCATAGAGCTGATAACTCAAGGGCATCGTTTTTACCAAACTCCCAATTATTCCTTAAGTTCTTGAATTGGATTAGGAGTGATGAAAACATCTCAACGGATTTCTCTATATTTTCATGAGTACCTTGCAGCATTTTCGAGACTGTATTAATAGGTTCGAGTATTTTACTTTGTACACCCATCAAAATAATTGTTGAAAATTGTTCAAAATAATACATCAAATTTTAGGCTACACGTTGCTCGTCATAATTTTTTCCATTTAATGATAAATACACCCTTAGACATCCCCCCCCCCCAGAGATAAAAAATCGACGCACCAAGAAGGGGTAATGCAAATTGGACACAAATTGCTATGCATACAGGTTTCGACAGAAAATGCAAAATTTTAAAGTTTGGCGGCCAATGAATGAACATATGACGTTGCAACACATCTTAACTGCGCAACTGGCAGGCCATTAAAGAGGAGAAATTTCGATTCCAGGTCATAAATTCCTTGCGACTTTCATTCCGTGTACTCAGGTAGACAGTAACTATGATTCGCATACAGGTGCACGAACAATATGCGCAGATGTCAGCATTTGAGAGAGGACATGTAGTTGGGCTTAAAGAAGCTGGTTGGTCTAATCGACGAATCGTTCGACATTTGGATAGGAGCGATGCCACTATTAGACGATGTTGACAGGAATGGATGAACCATGGACGAACACAGCGTCAAGAAAGAAGCGGTCGGCCTAGAGAAACGACAGACGTGAGGACCAAGCAATCGTCAGACCGGCACTCACAGCCCCAGATTCATCATTATCATCGGTCGTACGTGCAACTGGTGCTTCAGTGGCCCCAAGGACCATTCATAGGCGGCTGAGAGAAAGGGGGCTGAGTTCACGGCGCCCCTTGCGTCGACTACCACTGACCTCTGTACACCGACAAGCCCATCTGCTGTGCTGTCGGGCACATTCGACCTGTAATGTTACTGACTGGAATAGAATTGTCTGATGAGTCCCGCTTCGAACTGAGCCCCGATGACCAGCGAATACGTGTCTGGAGACGCCCCGGACAGCGGTGGGATACCAATCTGACTGTCTTCCGCCATACGAGCCGACAACCAAGAGTGATGGTCTGGGGTGCCATTGCATTTCACAGCAGGACCCCTTTGGTTGTCATCCGCGGCACCCTTACAGCACAGCGGTGCGTCGACGCTGTTCTACGCCCCGTTGTGTTGCCCTTCATATCACGCCATCATGGTCTTAGATTTGAGAAAGATAATGCCCACCCGCACACGGCGAGAGTTTCTACTGCTTGTCTTCGTGCTTGCCCAACGCTACCTTGGCCACCAAGGTCGCCGGATCTCTCCCCCCACCCCATTGAGCACGTTTGGAGCATTTTGGGCAGGGATCTCCAACCAGCTCGGGATTTTGACGATCTAACGTGCCAATTGGACAGAATTTGGCACGATATCCGACAGGAGGACATCCGCCACCTCTATCAATCAATCCAAGCCGAATAACTGCTTGCATAAGGGCCAGAGGTGGACCAACGCGTTATTGACTTTTTCACTTTGTGAAGCTCTTTCTCTTGAATAAATCACCTAATTTTTCTCAAATTTTAATAATTTGTTTTTCTGTACATGTACATCACATCTACCGACTTTCGTCTCATTTGGATAACTCCGTCTTCGTGCACCGTGTTTTTTTTTTTTTTTTGTCTAACAGTGTATGTCAATATTTTAATTACATCAAAATAACGCAAATGTGGGACATCAAGGGCCTGAACACGGGAAGACAATCGTGTTGGACAAACTCTTTTTAATGTTTTTGCTAAGTTTGTTTGATTCGTTTCCCAACACCTAAGACAACTGAAAAACGCAAATTTTTTCTAGCTGTTCATAAAATTGTCTGACTTCCTGTACATTGCTGATATTGTCAATTCACTGTTAATTACCCATATCTAATCAAGAACACTTAAAAAAAGGTGTATTTTAATTTAATTAATAGCTAGTCTGGCTGTTAATTTTATTACACGTATCCTGTGACACACGCTACCTGGAGTATTGAATACAACTCTAAAGTCACATGTAAAATAAGCTACACCCCTTAAAGATTTTTTTTATATTTCTTAGGGAGCATCTAGGGTCTAAGAGCAACACCATACAAAATTTTAATTTTCTAGAAAACATGTACTAGAGGTAGGTTTTTGTTGTTGTTGTTTTGGGGAGATTAAGCTCCTTTTAACCCCTTAAATTTTGAATTTTAAAATAATATTTCTTTGTGCGCACCTAGGGTCTATGAGAAACTATCATACAAAAATTCAGCTTTCTAGGTCTCATAGTTCTAGAGATACAGTGTGTGTGTGTTTGTGTTTGTTTTGGGGAGGAAGATTAGGCCCCATTTGGCCCCCTTAAAATTCTAATTTATTAAAAAGATTTCTTAACCAGCACCTAGGGCACAATAGCAACCTCCATGCAAAAGTTAAGCATCCTAAGACTTATGGTTCTAATGATTTGAGTTTCTTTTAACACTCATTTGAATATTTTTTGTGTATTTCTGTTATGTCATTAGCCTGCAATTTTTAATTAGATCTAAAATTATTTATAATGAAAATTTAGTTCTTCCTCTGCCGATTTTTTAAAAATTACCTCATGCATGTTATAAAAATACACATTTGTATTTTTATAACATGCTGCTCCTGAAAATGTTTGCCACCAACTTTCAGCTATAATACGTAACTGTTAGGTAGTACCTATTATTATTTATGTTGCAACATCAATTAACACACTTCATAAAAAAATCACTTACTTTTAAAATTATACGTCGGTGAATCCAACTACACGCTGTAGATAAGTAATTTAGTAAAATAATAGTCATAAATTGTACGAAGTCACTGAAACAGAACAATAAATTACAATCCACAGTCTCAATAAGTTTTAAAAATTGTATAACACATTCATTCAAGAATCATCTTGAAATTCTTACACTGCACAAAGTAAACAATGGGAATATGAAGCGCTAAATACTAAGCTTGCTTTCAAAAAATCCCCGAATATTTGCCTCTATTCTGCGCCGATGTTAAGGCTGCTATGTAAAACAAAATCTTTGTTTGGACCCCTACATGTTTTTGACTCTTGTAGCGGGAGGAGTCAGTAAGTTGACTCTAGAGAATTCTACCCCCGCTCGTTTAGAATGACATTTGAAGGATTGTAATGACTCTCGCCATAGGGGGTGAAGATGCTCCAGCCATCTCCCTTTTCCTGATAAGACACTCAACTGGTAACGTTTGAGAATATCTAGTGTCTAACACCGGGCAAAAATTCAAAGCGCGGCCTTGCCTAGTTTTATTTACTTAAATATATTTCATTTATATTTTGTATATTTTATAGAAAAAATTAATCTGACAAATTAATTTAAATATTTTTTAATTTAAATCTGACAAATCAAAATTATTTATGCAAAAGTTTTCACAAATTTTTATTTCACTCTTTCAAATTTTGCGCCCCTCATGATTCGTGCGCCTGGAGCAGTTCGCTCCAACTGCTCCACGGTAGCTACGCCCCTGAGAACAAATATCCTATTTCTAACATCATGGATTTTACGATTGAATTGCATGGCACTAAAACGTTTTCTCATATCCATTTAATTAAAGCATATCATCAGATTCCTATCGCGCCTGAAGATATACATAAAACCGCGATTATAACTCCTTTTGGCTTATTTGAAAAAACGCGAATGCAGTTTGGTCTCTGAAATGCTTCTAGTACATTTCAAAGGTTCATTGATGAAGTCGTCAGGGGTCTGGATGGTGTATATGCCTTCATTGATGACATATTAATTGCATCTTGTTCTTATGAAGAGCATGAACAGCATCTAAGAGCTCTTTTCAATAGATTAGATTATTATGGTTTAACTATTAATCCTTCTAAATGTTCTTTTGGTCAAGATAATTTAAATTTTTTAGGATTTAAAATTTCTGAAAAAGGCTTAGAACCTTTGACTGATCGTGTTGATGCAATTTTAAAATTTCCCAAATCTGATTCAATTACTCAATTACGTAGATTTTTAGGATTATATAATTTTTATAGACTTTTCATTCCTAAAGCCGCTCATATTTTGTCACCTATAAATGTATAGGGGAAACGAAAGAATGAAGAGAAATGAAATAAACAGAAATCAAATAGATCATCTAAAAAGTCAGATCCACCATTAAATTGGTGTGATGAAACTAATAAATCATTTTCTGAAGCAAAACAAGCTCTCGCTGATGCAACACTTTTAAAATATCCAATACCTGGTGCTCAATTAAGCCTATGGACTGATGCATTAGATGTTGCAATTGGCAGTTCACTAATGCAATTTCATGATAATAAATGGGAACCAATAGCTTTCTTTTCCACTAAGTTAAGTAAAAGTCAAATAAATTGGTCAACATACGATCGAGAATTATTGGCAATATATGCATCATTAAAAAAATTTCGTCATATTCTTGATGGCAGAATTTTTTCCATTTTCACAGATCAAAAACCTCTTATTTACGCGTTCAAACAAAAACCATGGAACAAAAATCCATTCCCTCCCAGCGCTCAAGGAGAGCAAAACAGACTCTCTCCCGATTCGTATGGCAGCGGACGCTGCGCAATATTTTCTGTGTTAAGTTTTCTTAAATAAATATTATAGTTTTTTATGTGGAAATTACCATTATTGATCCTCACCAAACACGCTACACCTTCTCTAAAGATGCACCAGTACCGCGACATACATAAGGGGTTTGGGTTAACTTAAGTGTTGATCTTAACCCTAAATCTGCAGATAAATGCTCCCCGCGTCAATTAAGACACCTAGATTACATATCTCAATTTTCAACAGATATTCGCCATGTTAAAGGCAGAGAGAACATTATTGCAGATACCCTATCGCGGATTGAGATAGATACGATTTCTATACCTCCATCTTTAGATTTTAAAAAACTTGAGCAAGAACAACAAAACGATTCCGAATTGAACCAAATATTAAATTCAAATGATACATCTTTGAAATTACAAAAACATTACTTTCCCCTAGAAGATGTTAATTTAATATGAGATTTTTCAACAAAACAACCGCGACCATTTATTCCACAATCTTTTAGACAAACGATTTTTGATAACTTACATTTTTTTATCTCATCCTGGCACATTTTGAACCATAAATTTAATTTCAGAACGTTTTGTCTGGCCTAACATGAAGGTGGATATCAAAAATAAAGTTTGTTCTTGTGACAAATGTCAGCGAGCAAAAGTATTTAAACACACCAAAGCTCCACTCAGCACATTTTCTCAACGGGACGCTCGATTTTCTCACATCCATTTAGATTTCATTGGTCCCCTTCCGATTTCTGATGGTAAACAATAATTGACAGATTTACCAGATGGCCTGAAGTAATTCCCACGACTGACATGACAGCCGAAACAACCGCTCAAGCACTTATGCACGGCTGGATACCCAGACTTGGTACACCTGTAACAATAACGACTGATCAGGGACGGCATTTCGAGTCAAATCTTTTCCGTAAACTAACACAAATTTTGGGCAGTAATCATATCCATTTCACTTCATATCACCCTCAAAGTAACGGTATGATATAAAGATTTCACAGGCAACTTAAAAAGTTCAATAACAGCCCATGAAAATAACAAATGGAAGGAAGTTTTACCAGTAGTTTTATTAGGTATTCGTACAGCTTTAAAGGTAGACATCAATGCAACTTGCGCACAACTGGTTTACGGTAGATCATTACGATTACCTTCAGATCTCTTAAGCACAAATTCTTTATCTCTACCAGCAATAGAAAATTATGTAACAAATTTAATGTCTATGATGAGAAAATTAAACCCAATAGCTGCATCCACACACGGTAACAATAATTTCTATGTGAACCCAAATATTTAAAATCATGTTCTCATGTATTTTTAAGAAGTGACAAAATTCGTCCTCAATTAACAGCTCTATACACCGGACCTCATTTGGTAATAGATCGTTCTCATAAAACATTTGTAATTGAAGTTAATGGTAAAAGTACAACTGTATCAATTGATCGGATTAAACCTGCTTTCCAAATTTCTGAAAAATCAAAGCCCAATCCAATACCATTAATAATGGATCAGTTACCACAAACAAATGAGCAGAAACCCACTATAACCAGATCTGGTCAACGTGTACATTTTCCTAAATATCTAGTGAAAGAATATATCATATAAGTCATTGATTTTATGGAGTGATCTGTTTATTGTATGTCATTTGTATTTTGTATTTTGCATCTGTATTTTACATGTTATCTCTATTTTCCTTTCAATTTGCATTTTTATTTTATAATCATGTATTTCTTTTAACTGTTAATTGCATTTTTGTTTTAAAATTGGTAAGTATCCTGACTCTGTCACTGGAAAGGGATAATCTGCAGTGTCGGCGATGTTACGACCCCTTGCAGAGTGTCTGATAATTTGGCGAATGAACACCAGATCGCGCCTACGTCGGCCAATGAAATTCATTCCCTCCCAGCGCTCAAGGAGAGCGAAACAGACTCTTTCCCGATTCGTACGGCAGCGGACGCTGCGCAATATTTTCTGTGTTAAGTTTCCTTAACACATTCACTGCCAATCACTCTCAGCGCATGACGCGGTGCTATCACTAAGGGGCCAATCACGCGCTCGCGCGTGATGTGGGGTGATGTCTCAGGTGCCAGTCACGCGCTCTCGCGGGAAAATCCTCCTCTGATTATTCGTTCTCTAGTTCATTTGGCACGGCATGCAGGGTATTTCTGCTGATATTGGCGTGGAGTGAAGGTTAGAAACTAGCTGTAAATAATCGTGGTTTCGAAATTAATGTTTTATTTTTTATTGAATAAATAATCTTGTGATATGAGTTATACAGATGATAATGCAGGGCCTTTTCTTGTAATAAATTCATTTGTAATATGTATATTTGTTTGTAATACAGATTTATATAAAAATAACGCGTACTGTCCCTTATTTTTCTTATTTTGATTCACTTTTTACGTGCCACGCTTAGTGTCGTTATACAGACGATAATGCAGGGCTTTTTCTTGTAAAAAATTCATTTGTAATATGTATATTTGTTTGTAATACAGATTTATATAAAATAATGCGTACTGTCACTAATTTTCCTACTTTGATTCACATTTTACGTGCCACACGCCACCGCGTGATGAGGTATTCGGGGAAAAATTTGACATGTAGTGCCAATCATGCGCTGGCGCGTGATTAAAAAAATCCTTTAATGAAAGGCTTAAATAATACTTTGGTATCACATAATTATCTTTTATTACTATTTTTAAATCATATTTCGTATAATAAGTATGTTGGCATCTGGGTACAATCAACTTCCATGTCACGGCAATAACTATCAATGTAACTCTAGTGACTGGCAGTCAATGTGTTAAATAAATATAGATTTTTATGTGGAAATTATCATTATTGATCCTCATCGAACACGCTACACCTTCTCTAAAGATGCACTAGTACCGCGACCTACATAAGGGGTTTGGGTTAACTTAAGTGTTGACCTTAATCCTAAATCTGCTGATATAGCTAGGTTCTACGCAACGACTGCTATTTCCATCGAGATACGAATCTTCACCAAGTTAGAAACGGATGCAGGTTTCGCCAGAGATGAACCCACTAGCTTGCAGAAGTAATAAAAGGGAAACAATCAGGACGTCTATTCGAGCTAATGTCGTCAGAGGAATCTAGATGTTTTAAGAATCTCAGCGACAGAAGAACAGAGCAAACAATTAAACAGCGTGAAGCTAAAAATAATTCTATAATGGAAATGACGCAGTCTAGTGGAGGCTAGATAATGGTATACGGAATGATCTGCTGGCATGTGATCGAAAGAGACTGATGGCTCATTTAATTCACGACTTGAGACCATACCTTCGAAAATTTAAGAACGTTTTATATCTAATACTAGGATCTAAAACTAGATCTAATACTACTGTATTTTGAATGATAAGGGAACATTCAAACAGGACATTTCTATCTCTCTGTTTCTAGTATCGTCACTGTTATAGAATATCCTGAAGAGTTTCACGTAGGTTTTAGTCGCCCGCAGAGCCGTATGATGGTTTTATATTTTTAAAAGCTCTTTCACTTTCTTGTCTCATCAAAACTGTAAATCAAGGGATGATATTGAAAGAAATATTCAATCATAATCTAATCTACCATCTAATTATATGCTTTATGATGCCTTTGGGTCAGCGTAGGGGGAGAGAAGAAGGATATTTGCGGTTACGAAGTTTTCCAATGCACCAGACAAGGCCCAACATAATGATAAAACCATCTGCAGGAGAGCCCTAACCGATAGAAAACATGCAAGTGGGGACCATCCCACGCACTACTCCAGACAACACTATACACACCCAAAACCCACGGGACAAGCCCCACAAGGCAGCAGGCCGCAAGGATAGTAAAGATAAATAATTCTGAAGAGGTCCACTAAGCCAAGCTCCAATAGCGAAAAAAAGTCACCACTGGTACTTAGCCGCCGACGGCGAAATTTGGTGGGTGGCACGAAACGCGGAGGCCAGGCATAAACGATGGGCTGCAAAATTTTGTTCTCGGTCAAATATTGATCAGCTGTCCCTAATTAACTGCTATAGAGGTTAAGTTGGGCTACTATAACAGAACCGTCGTCGACTGACAGAGCAGAGTTTAGGGGAGAATTTTGCAGAGCCTAACAGCATGGTGTAACCTGCAGCGGCATTGGGTAGATCAGTGTTGCTTAGACTCCTATCACATATTAATTGACCCATATGTGACTTTACTAGGGGACTAATCCGTTGAAAGCTCAGATGGGGACGGCGTCTGTTTAATTTTTAAATGTTGGTTGTTGTGGAGTATGTGATGTGTTGTGTTGTGTTGTTCAGTGGCTGTAGTGATGTACATTCAGGGAAATACCCGGAGGAAGTCAGTTACGTTATCGTGTTGTGTCTATAGTGAGGCTGCGACCCTTATAGCGCTTGCTTGTAAAACAAGCATTATGTATGGGAAGTTTTGTAAAAATTAATTTACCCTCAGCTAAAACTGTAATTTTTAATTTTGCTTAATATCATCTTTTATTAACGCTCCCTAAAATTAATTGAAAATGCATATTGCTAGGGTTTGTAGAATTTATGTTTTCTATTAACATAATTTTGAGCTAAAAATACATTAACTAATTTGGGCAAAATATGTCAGAGCATTTTTTTTTCACTTAGCGTGGTCTTTTAAAAATTTGACCACCACTAAATTTATAAAAAATACATCTAAAATCATCATACTGGTTTCAATATGACTCAGTTATGTTAATTTATATATTTGTGAGTAAATACTTTTAAATGAGTGTATGAACGTATCTTCCTCTGTCTTGTTAAATCTGAATAACGATAAATCATAGAAGAGAAAAACACCGTCGGCTGTGTTAATCACACTGAATCACCGTAAAAAAAATTACTTTGTTGTTACATTTTTGTGAATTGTATCTCTCTTCATAAAAATAAGTATCAAAATTCTTATTGAAAATCTAAAAGCATGAAGCATGACAGCTACTTTTCTGGCTAACAAATATAGTTCTTCAGGCCACAGATTCTAAGAATCGTTATCTCTGCGGATGAATGAAAAATGCATGTGTGATTCGAAGGATTAAATCTGGGAAAAAAGGAAATCCATACCTAAAGATATCTGTTTGTCCGAAAGACGATGACATAAATTTATGCCCTCTGTTGTGGTTTTAGTAAGCTTTCAGATATATTATTATTCAACTACAACTTTCAGGTAATGCAATGACCGAAAATCATTTCCGATCTACCCATTTATTTATTATAATCCACTACTCTGGAGACAAAAAAAAAAAAAAAAAAAAAAAAAAAAAAAGATAGCGTTTGATTTTTTTCGTTTACTTTTTTTGGGGGGTCTTTTGGGATGTCCTGAAACTATCACCTTTAAACATTTATTCATTCTCTCGTACCCTCACCTCTCGTCTCATCACCTTTCTCGTCTCATCACTCTCGTCTCATCACCTTTATTCATTCTCTCGTATGAATTTAGTCATACAAATAAAATCTATATACATACAATTAAGAAAAACTGCAAATATATCATTGCGTGTATTAGATGCACACAAATGCTTCATAATCACACAAAAATATGAACAAGAAAATTAAATGTTAAATAACGCGATGATGAATGCGTTTAAATTTAAATACGGCAAGTGTGAATAAAATAACTAAGCCTCGATGCATGCACCTACACACATTATACAAAATTTTAAAAAATATACATTTTACATCATTACGTGTATCAGATGCTTATAAATGCTCCATAATTGCACAAAAATATGAACAAGAAAATTTTAAAAATAAATATAAAATAACATTAAATTAAAACATTAAATAATTTTAACATTAAATTTAAATTATAAATTTAATGTTAAATAAGGTAATGTTGAATGTGCTTATATTTCAATACGGCAGGTGTAAATAAAATAACGAAGCCTCAAATCTCAAAAAATTAATAAGAACACAGTTAAGTAAGGAACAGTGATAAATATTACCATAATAATATATATGTCCAATCTCATCAGCAACAGAATGGTTAAAAAAGGGTTATTATGTGTGTGTGTGTGTGGGGGGGGGGGTCCAGAATGATCACCCAGCTCATCGGGGCACAGGGACCAGCGCAACCCCTTAGACCAGCGAGAGAAGAGGGGCTCCGGCGCGAAGCAGAGAAGAGATTTGGAGGCGATAGAGAGCGGAGGCTCTTAGGCGTCTATGTTGAAGGAATAAGTTCCTAGGAGTGAACGGGGAAGACTTCCCGGAGATTTTGGCCTAGCGTAAAGCTACTGTGCCGAAGTGCAGGTGATTAGACCTGCTACGGATAGACGGTCCGGTGATAGGAAAGCTCCCATGTTGGACGGTTTCTGCACCAAACGACTGGTTTGTGTGTGAGCAGTCCTAGCTTGTTGTCCAAGCTTGTTGAGTGCTTGACAGTATTGTCATTACCCTGAGAGGTTAACTGTTGTGTGTTAAGTGTTACATGTCAATTGTGGTGTCAACGCAATAAATATTTGTTGTAATTGTTATCGAGAGACTGATTATTAGTCATCCTGAATTTAAGTTTATTGCATTAAAAGATTAGACAAACCGAACTAAATACCCTGAAGCCATTTCTGAATCCAATGAAGGTTTATTTGATTTATCGTGTATAGATATCGAAACTATTGCAACATACATTTTTATTATTGCGTAATAAATTTTTGCTGTATTGCAGAATATTGCATCATATTTTTTAATAAAGATGTAATAAATATAGGTATGTACTGTACATTCGAGGAACAGTATTTTTGAGACAAAATAATAATTTTTTTAAATTTAAAAATTTCGGCCGTAAATGCGAGTGGTCTAAGTCGAGGAATACCTGTATGTATGTATATATATATACCTTCCTCGCTTTCTAGCTCCCATAGG
Source organism: Dolomedes plantarius (assembly GCA_907164885.2). Taxonomy (NCBI): domain Eukaryota; kingdom Metazoa; phylum Arthropoda; class Arachnida; order Araneae; family Dolomedidae; genus Dolomedes; species Dolomedes plantarius. Next base: position 105,162,539 of record OU015497.1, on the reverse strand, counting down.
TTTGGTAAATGTGAGCTTTTTATTAGATTTGTGTCTTCAGTCCTGTATAAATGACCCAACCATCGAATCCTGTGGCTTTTTATGACCCCGACAATGTCAGGTTGTCTGTATTTTTGGTAGATTTCATGATTAAACACTGATCTCCAAACACCATTTTCGCAAACTGCACCAAATATTTTTCTTAATATTTTGCGCTCGAAGATCAATAGTTTATTTTCATTAGATTTAGTCATTGCCCAACACTCGCAGCCATATAGAATGATGGGTCGTAATAGAGTTTTATATATATTAATTTTAGTGTTACGGCCAATGATATATATATATATATACACACACAGTAACCGTTTTCTAGTCGGCTACCCCTCTAAACGGCCATATTTTGCTAAGAACCGATTAAATACACTACATTGAGCCAATGTTTTTTACCCCCCTTTTCACGGCCCCTCCCCTCAAACCGGCCTCTTTTTTTTATTTCGGAACCATGACTGACCACCATACAGAAGTTTCACTGTAAATGTGTGTGTGTGTGCGTGTACGCATCATTGTCGGATAAATATTTGATAAGTTTCGGAAAACAGAAAGAATGCATTAGTTACATAAAAAAAAGGGGAAGATTAAGGGATGGGAAAGCAGACAGTATGTGAGAAAGTTTGCGTGATGTCAAACCTTTTCACTCAAACTGGATCAGTTTCCTACTTCGAAGGTCAAACACTCTGCAATACGGCCCGAAAAGCACCTACACATTACCTCTCACCCACCTGAAAAACCTCGCGTCGGAGGTGAAAAACAAAAACCAAAAAAAAAAAAAAGCGAAAACGTTCCGAGATGCCGAGCCACCACGATGTTGGTGAACTAAGAACAGAACGGGTAACCGGTTTTCCTGGTTTCATACACGTCATCCAAGATTCAGTTCGCTGGGTTGGAAAGATTTCTGGTGGTCGCACAGAGAAAATTTTCGCTTGTTGGCTGACATCTCTCGTGGTTTTTATACGCACATTTCCTATCACAATGGGTAAGTCGAAGATAAACTTTACTACATTTTTGTCTAAAAACAATCGAGTAACGTTGTGGAAATTGATTGACGAAGTTTTGAATTAATCCGCCCTAAATGCGCAATGACATGTTTCAGGCATCTACGCCTACTATCGAAAGGGTTCGTTAGCTGTATTTTCAGCAGTTTGGCTTATCGTGTTCACCTTTTAAAGCGAAAGGCAGTGTTAAAAGAAATGTTTCAAAGATCTCGATATTAAAAATGATTGATATCAAAAATGTGTTTCAAAGTAAAAGAATCATAAATATACAAAAAAGTTATTATTTATCGAGAAATTAAGAGATTAAATATTTTAAGTAAAACTGAAAATATTTCCATGTAGATACTTTTGGACTTATTTTCTGTGTAATTCACTAACTATAAAAGCAAAATATTAATTAATTTTCATCGGGAACAAATTTATTTATCTCGAAATATTTTCTGCGCTTTATAAATGCGGTATTTTTTTTTAAATCTCAGATCTCTTAATTAGTACGAAAATATGTTCTGCTGCCAGTTTTTAATTTTAAGTCTTATATTGAATAATTCTATTGAATTGATTATGTTAACAATTAAAAAAAAATTCTGGTAACATTTGATGAATTAAACAGAGAACACATTCAATTATATAAACTGAAGGAAGTGCAACCATTAAACTAAAATGTTAAAGTAATAAAATTATAAAAACTTTATAAAATCATTCTATTCTCATATTTTAAGGATGTTTGTTGCTACTCGTGACTTTTAAAATTATTTATAATTAATTAAATCGAAAATGCTTCCATTTGTTCTTTCATGTGAGCGCTCACTTTACTTCTTAATGCATTATTAATGATTTAAAATTATAAATTAATAGAGAGAATATGATCTATCTCAAGTACCTAATGAATAATGTGTGCCTTAAGACTCAGTTAAAAACTTATTTCTCTTTGAAAAAATAAATGGCTGCAAGAAAATTAATATGTTTAGTAATCTAAAAGCTCTGGAAAATCTACGTAACACTTGAAATAAAAGTACATAAAATCACAAAGGCTATAAAACTTCAAAAAAAATTAAATGGGATTCAAGAATTTTATTTGAACCTCATATCAAGTAAGAAAAAAAAGTTCAGGTAGTCTCTTTTAATGAAACTATCGCGGGTTATTAACGTAGGATTACTTATCGTTGCTTACACCTTTTGTATGTATGGGTTATGTATATATGTATCTATATGTACGTATGTATATACATATATGTATGTCAAAATTTTGACACATTTTGGTACTTTTCTATTTAACTGTTTACTGCTTGTCCAAGTGATACAGACTGGGTTTGGCGTGCTGCCAAAATTATAACTCGCGAGGTACGGACGGATGGTTTTAGCGTCTGAAATTTTGCTTTCCGGAGGACCGTTATGGAGGAACGTAATCCTAAGTTAAAAAAAAGTAATCTATGTGTGGAATGTGCAAAGAAAAAATAAGTCAAGAAAATAGATTCAGTCTTTTAAAAAACCCTATAATGGACTGATTGTTTAGAAAAGTACCATTGTGACTAATACGCAACAGTTAAGTAGTATAGAGTAGTAACAGTTATATGCTATTCCCAGGTCTAATGGATATTAAGCTGAAAATGAAAAAAATTAATTAATCAATTTATTGCTTGTAAATTATTCACATTTAGAGGTCAAAGGGGTTACAATAAATCTGAATAAAGCCTACTGAAAAAGGTTAATAATATAAAAAAGTGAATTTTAACCCTCAAACGGTACAGTGGTTTGAGACGAAATAGATGGTACCGTCGGGTCGGACCCGATCTCTTTTTGGATGAGGTTTTTGGTAGAAATATGTACACAATAAGCATCTTTGTTGTTTAATAACATTTATTGATAATATTTTACTTGAAATAAAACCCTTTGTGTAGGAAAAATGACCCACGAATTGTAATTTTGCTAAACAAAGAAAATGTCTTTGGCATTTACATAGAATGTTGTATATTAGGTCTAATATGTAATTTAGTCTACCTAGTTTTAGAAGTTAGTGAAACCAACTTTCCGAGCACAGAAATGTAAAAAATAATAGATACTGACATTTTTGGCCTTCAAAATCGAAATAAAAAATTAAAAAATCTAAAATAAAAATTTTTAAAAATGACTAGTGATCATGAATAATGTTTTTCAACAAAGATACTCGTATTTACTTATTTCTATATCTAGTAGGGTGGTCTAGTAGGTCTATCTTGTAGGGTTCCTTGTCAACTCGATCTCTTGTAATGAGAGGGGAGAGTACGGGAGTGGAAGACACACCCTTGAGTCGGATCCGACCCCCACTGTACCGTTTGATGATTAAATAAAGGTGTTTAAGTTTCACTAACTATACGTGTATATCATTTGCATAGTAGCTGCTTTAGAAGCTGCTAAAATTGCTGTATTATAGGATATTAACATAAATGAGCAACACCAGACTCCATAAGTCATCTCAATTTTAAGTTTACTAGTTATATAGATAATAATGAAACTAATGATGGAGTATAAAAAATATTTTAACCACCCACAGATTAATTTATACTTTCTCACATAAAATATTACTTTCATATTCAATCTGATAATTTCATGTTTTCTTATAAAATGTCCAACAGAATATTATTAGTGTCTGTAAAAGGAATCAGTAATCTTTTTGTAACATAAGTTAAAACTTCATGATTGGAATGCATTAAACCAATGAACAGCGGGACATTGATTAAAATTACTATTATTGATATTTTATTAAAGTTGTGTGAGACGGGTATGCAATAATTAAAAATTATTTTACCAATTCTAGTTAAAAAAAAAAGTAATGCAAAATCACCACTTTAAATCTGTATGATCCGTCACATTCTTTCAGCGTTAAAGGTATTACAATTTTGTTAGAACAGAACGAACTAGTAGTGTGAATTCTTTGTAAGGGTAATGATTAGAATGATATCAAAATTCTGCGTATGAGATAAAAATTAAACGTTTTTAAAATTCTTCTTTCACATCATAGAAGTAAAATTGGCGGCCGTTTGAACATCTAGGGGGCCTAATCAGTATATATATATATATTTATTTTTTATTTATTTATTTATTTTTTTTTCCAATGTGAAGGCACTTGTCGTCAAACATTCGCCTATACTACGCCGCAATTTTGCTGCCAATTTTATTGCGGGGGCCCTATATAGGCGGACAACATTACCCCCTATGAAGGGACGACACAAACGGAGGCATTTTTGGTGGCGCGACGCCAGGATTCTATCCGAGCACCCTCAGCACCGAAAGCCAGCGTGCTGTACCACTGGGCCGCCACAAGCCCTTATATATATATATATATATATATATATATATATATATATATGCAGGCTGTCCCATAATGATTTGAACAAATTTTAAGGGGAGGTAGGGCATGTCAAAAGGATTCAAAATTGCATAGCAACCCATGGTCGCAAACGTCATGGGAAAGTGGTATCAGAGGTACAAGAAAGGAAGGAAGACAAGACAGAGATTATCAGAAATATTTATTGATCATAAATATTACATATGCTGTGGTAGATGATACCATTTTAAAAGGTTACAAAAGATACTCAAATTTTCTACCATTTCAGCGGTGGATCATGGATTGGCGGACACGCTCGAAAACACCTCTCTCTTGTAATGGTGGAAACTTTAAGCATCTTTTGTAACCTTTTGAAATGGTATCATCTACCACAGCATATGTAATATGTAGAAGTGAAAATAGTGTAATTCCCCACGGTGTGTGGACAATAAAGAATGTGTCATAAAGGATGCAGAGGCAGGGGCAAATACAGGATTGTAAAACAATAAAAAAATAGAAGAATAGCTGTCGGTGTGGCCAGTGATAGCGATCTGAAGTTTATATTTTACAAGATGGATGGTCGTTATTTTATGGCCCACAGTAAAAACGTCAGAGGAGAAGAATCAAAGTTGTTTTACAAAATAAACGTATGTGGGGGGAGGTACTATATAGCCTATGGGCAGAGGCGACAGAGGCGGTATAATAAAGGACCAATTAGGGATAGGAACCACTGAAGGAGAAACAGCCCACTGCCCAATGAAAGTGAGGGGCGTGCTAGAATGGCCCCCTGTAAACGGACAACAGCTTCGCTAAGGACGAGAAGAAAAAAAAAAAAAGGAGACGGTCTTCAGATTGGGTTCCTATCCCTAATTGGTCCTTTATTATACCGCCTCTGTCGCCTCTGCCCATAGGCTATATAGTACCTCCCCCCACATACGTTTATTTTGTAAAACAACTTTGATTCTTCTCCTCTGACGTTTTTACTGTGGGCCATAAAATAACGACCATCCATCTTGTAAAATATAAACTTCAGATCGCTATCACTGGCCACACCGACAGCTATTCTTCTATTTTTTTATTGTTTTACAATCCTGTATTTGCCCCTGCCTCTGCATCCTTTATGACACATTCTTTATTGTCCACACACCGTGGGGAATTACACTATTTTCACTTCTACATAATATATATGAGCAATAAATATTTCTGATAATCTCTGTCTTGTATTCCTTCATTTCTTGTACCTCTGATACCACTTTCCCATGACGTTTGCGACCATGGGTTGCTATGCAATTTTGAATCCTTTCCATATACCCTACCTCCCCTTAAAGTTTGTCCCAATCATTATGGAACACTCTGTGTGTGTAATCAAACTGCATGTTTGGAATGCATTAATCCAATAGATTGATAGGTAAACTATTGAAATTACTATGTTCATATCATACATATAAAAGAGAAAAAAAACATACTAATTTCTGCATCTTTTATTCTTCAAGTACTTAGAAGATAGAAGAAGGGACAAACAAAATTATCATACGTACATCAAATAAAGATATAAGTATTACGTTAGGTCTACTAAGGAGATAAAATGCTTTTTTACAATTCAATGAAAATATTTACAATATATCAGTATATAAAAATTCAGATTTTGGGACATCGTTCCTGTGTGACAGCTAAAATAAAATATATAGAAGATTCTTTTTAAGAGTCTTATCACGTTACATACATTATCTGCGGAAATCGACCCCAATACCTCATTTTTTATGGACATACGCAATCAAATAAGATGATAAATACTTCGTCCTTTAAAGTCATTTATTGAGAATAGTTGTATCCCTTTCAGCTATTTCTAACAACCATACCTGGTCAATTCCTACAATTTTCTATTCATGAAAATTGTGAGATTTCCAGTTTAAACGATCCAAAGACGGCTGAAAACACGAGACTAATTTGTCCGGTCTGTTTGCTCATGTCTTTAAGATTCAGACTTGCTTGGTTCTCACCTGGAACACTGCATAAATGAGCGTACAGCTTTATTTTTGTTATCCTATAGCTCCGGTCTTGAAGGTATAAAACTTTAGGCTGTCTCTTTCATTTATTTCAGCAGAAAGGAAAAAGAGCTGGAGTTAAAATTTTTATTTTGTAAAAAATATGTAGGATTAAAAGTTTAGATTGGAAGGTAATCTAACTATTTTAAGTATACCTGAGAATTTCTATTTCATATTTCAGAGCTAAAGTTGTTTAGTAGCCTTTTGTTGGGGATTTCAGTCTAATGAATATACATTGGATCAAAACTATATAAACTTCTGACTAAAAGTTCAACTTCAGGGACTAATGTCAGAGTTGTTTCTTATTAGAAACTGCTACGTTTGAAATATATACAAAAAAGTGTATATTTCAATACACAAATGCAAATGGTTGTGCATCAAATTATAAATGGAAATATATTGATGCTTTACGATAATGATTAGCATTCTATTTGACCACATTTGCTATACATATTAATAGTTTCAAGAAAACTCTTCTATCTAGAGTACGTTCAGGTTTCAATTTTATTATTTAAAAAAATTTGATTTTAAAATATGAGATTTGAGAAAAGGTGAGTAGTTTTGAGCTTCTCATTGCATCAGATTATTTCTATTAAATACATTTCGCATTAAAATTTTTTTCTTCTGATAAAGCATGCAATAAAGTTACTGTATTTCAACAAATGGCTATAATTGTTTTTTCTATTGGATTCCTTGGAGAATATAACGACAATCAGTTTTAAAATTAACAATTTAATACAACTAGCGTATGAATATAAGTTTTATTCCAAAAATCACTGCATATAACAAAACATCAAATATTTATATAATTCACTGATTTCGAATATTTATATATTTCAATAATTTAAAGCTAAAATTCATGAAAATCATAGAACTCTAGGAAACTTGAAATGAAAATAACAATTCTTTTTACATTTTGATATTATAAATTTTGCAGCACTATAATAGGACTTCGAAAACAATGATAGAATAATATCATTAGTCTACAGATGTGCATTACGGATTTATAAATATCCAGACACATCTAGAGACGGTTTTTTTTTTATAGCAGGGATGTGTTTTAACTTTATTCAGTTCTCAAAGCAAGCAGATGAGGATACTAATACATAAATTTTCCTCACATTCTGTAGTCCTAGATTTTGTTGTGGATTTGAATTATTAGATGTTAAGTATGTATGAAATATGGTAATTTTTAAATATACTTTGTTGTCACTTGTAATTTCCTATATTCATCTAATACATTTAACTGGCCGTTGTTATTACTTTATACAGTCTTTTTAAAATTTTATTATATACAGATATTTTATTATTCAAGTTATTAGTTCTTCATAATTAATTCTTTTATTTTATTCCTTTTAGGGAAGGTATCAATATTCTGTATGGTCCTTGCAATGGTAAGAAAGGAAATAAAAATTCCTATTCTTTTATCGTACAGTTTACTTATTTTAAGATTTTAGTAAATCTGAAGCATGAAGAACGTCTATTATAAAACTTTATAATACAAAGATATTTTTGGGACAGTGTTTATTTTGTAGAGAAATACAGCTAAGAATCAAAAGAAATGTATAATATAAATATTCGTATCATGTATCAGAAAACTATTAATTTGACGTCATAAGAAATTGTAAATTATCAGATTAAACAAATATTGCACTACTCAAGGTATAAAACCAAAATTAAATACCAGATTGGCCCATTTATTCTTCCTGAAACTTTTGTACTAAAATTGGCAACGATAATTAATGCTTTTACTACACAATCGTTTCAGAAACAAAATGTATTTTAAACGCTCAATGAATATCTTGAATAGATATTTTATAATAGTTTCAAGCTTTAAAAGGAAGGACAGTTTTAATTTTGACGATTAAATTCTGAGAAAGTCATAAAAGTCCTCAGAAAATATGAATTTATAATAGAATATTTCAGTGATTAAAACCTTGGATGAAAAACCTTCATTAAGTCTAAAAAAACTGTGCCCGTAATAATCTTTTTCAATGACATAACCTATCTGATTTTGAGTATACAATTTTACATTCTTTAAAACATTCATGTTCTGTTCTCCTGGACATTAAACCCTTTTCATTGTGAACTAGGGTTCAACGAACTTTCTAGGAGCTGGTAGCGTCTTTCATAGTTGATTGCGGAGAAAACAGTCGTATGCTGTAAAAAGGCGTTTACAACTTTCCACGTAGCTCATTACCCACTACCACTACCAGTAAATTATCATTAAATAACGAAAACGTTAACTATCATAGCTCCTTACCAAACAATGAAAGAATTCCTCAATTCAGATTTTATCCATTTCTTTGTAAAAGCTTTAAAGCTTTTGCTGTGGATTCATCTTGAATGGTAAAATATTCCAATTAATATGAAAGATGGAAATTTTACCAAACTATGAAATAATTCCTCAATTCAGATTTTTATCCATTACTTTGTAAAAATTTTAAAACTTTTAGCTTTGGATACACCTTGAATGGTAAAATATTCTAATTAGTATGAAAGATGGAAATTTTATCCAGCAAATTAAAAAAAATAATGCTAGGCATTCGAGGTACATAAAAATAAGAATACATATCAGTAACACATTTAACGTGATATTCTTAAGGCTACAGGCAGTTTTGAAAGATTCAGACCAGTTTCTTGAAACCAGTTCGTAGTGCTATTTTTTAGGTTTTTTTAACAGTGTCCTTCAAACTAAGTATTCAAAAACTAATTTCAAACTAATTTACTTGATTCTTTCTTTATTTAAACAAAGTTTATTTATGTTAAATTAAAAAATAAATTAACCATATAGTTATTTAGAATTCTTAAATTTTACAGTATTACCTTTCAGCTTAAGGAATTTTTTTTATTTAAAACATGCACTTTAAAAAATATTTTGACGTATAATTCTTGTTAATATTTTTATTCAACGTTTAGGTAATGCTGTAAGGTAATGCGGTAATTATATAAATACATTAAAGTTATTTAGATTGTTTAAATTAATCATTCTTTATAAAGTGTCAAATTTTATCAGAATCATCTCAAATAGGATTGATATTATAAGATTAGTTAATTCTAAGATCGGCCTTTTTCTCATTTAATGTGATGTTCATTACAAAACCTCTCAGTTACAAATTATATAACAATTCTTTTAATATTTTTATACAACATTTAAGAAATACTCTAACAGACAGAGTTTAAAATTATTTAGAATGTCTAGATTAATCATTTTTTATAAGATGTCTAATTTTATCAGAATCTTCTCAAGTAAGATTGGTATTACAAGATTAGTCAATTGTAAATTGATGCTCATTGCAAATATTTTCAGTTACAAAATATTAAAATATACTATTTTCAATATAAGTTTTTCAGTATTAAAAGTAAAATGCTTTTGTGCTTAAATATTAACATAAAAAGCAAATTATATTTGAGTGTAATTCTAAAGAGTATCGTAAAGAGTTGAGTGTAATTTTAAATTTATTCTGATGTTTGTATAATTCTAGTGGGATCTCTAGGAGGATTAAATTCAATCGAAAAAAATTTAACCACCGAATTTATTTGAACAATTCATATTAGTATTATTATTATTATTAAAGAAGTATGCAGTCGGATTAAAGTTGATTGATGGTAAAATATAGATTTTGTATGGAAGATGCTTATTCTTTTTTTTTTTTCTGTTGAATTATATCATGAGAATAATTAACGTTCTAGTAGAATTAAATTCAATAAAAAAAGTTATCCGCTTAATCTATCTGAACAATTATTATTATACGATTGTCTCTCATTACTCATGATTTCGTAAACATTCATAAAAAATCATCTATGGTTTTGTTGTGAAATTTTGTTTAAAAAATAAAACTGCTTCTAAGAAGGTTTCGCAAGACTTTGAAAGAATCGTGCCTTATTGCTTTTTATTCGTCTCAAAAATAGGTGCTAACTAGTATCTGCGCAGACATGATGCGCAAAAGCATTGTCTTCGACGAAAAGAACCCCAAGCATTTTTATTGTCCGCAAGAAAAACCAAAGGGAATGAACAAAATGATCGTCAAGGCTAGACCCATTGACAAGCTGTGTGAATTCGAAGGTCGCCCGCCAAAGGAGTTTAAATCCGACTGCTATAATGATATTGACGAGTCCGACTACGCATGCGCCGAGAAAGAAAGGATTATGGTAAGTGAAGGTTTTTCTTTTAATGTTACTCAGGTACAATGACGGAAACAATGCATTCCTTTCAGGGTCGTTTCGTCAGAATCACGTTTCGAGTTGTTTTTAGATGTTAGTTTGTTAAATTTTCGTGATCATTTCTTTTTCGCTACTTTCAATTTTAGGATTACACAATTTATTTCTGAGAATCCAACGCACGATTGAATTATTCAATTTTAGACTGCCATTTATTAGTAAATTGCATCATTAGAACTATTATATTAGTTTTATTTTACTGTCTGACGTAATATATTTAAAAATAATACCTGTTAAGCTCATTAAAGTACTTATAACAAGATTTCACGAAACTTTTTATATGATTTGCCTATGTTTATCTGCTTTTCTGGTTTCTTATCTAAAGTACGTCTTTAAAATAAAATGGTCTGAAAGTTTTTAGGGTAGAATACGAAATTACTTTCGCTGTTAATTATGCTAATGAATCACTCTATTATCGCATCAAAATTGAGATTAGATCTGAGAGAATTTTAATCTTTAAAAAATAAACGAAATCTCAGTCATAAAGATTATGTATTTTCCGGTTTAAATAACGGTCTACTCAAAGAAGTCGCTGTTACATCGATGTACTTCAACCAAGCCAAAAACTGTTAAGATTATTTTAATATACAATTGCTTGGGATCAGCAAACACAATTAACTTCTCTGTGGCAATTTTTTCTTTGTCTTCCTTTTTCATTTTCCCATCTTATACTAAATATTACATCACAGTATGACAGCTCTATGTATAATTTTACATTCAAGAGGACTTTTCTTGGTGAGTACTTTGCACAGGAGAGTTGTCCCAACTTACATACGAAGTGTTTTAATAAATATGTTTCCATGATTGCATTTAGTGATCAGAAATAGCATCAATGTTCCCATATTTCTCTATTAAGTAGCTTTAAATAAAGTTAACCACAACGGCGGCTCCAAGGGTGGGGGGGGGGGGGTAGGGGCGATTGCCCTCTCCCAAAAATGCCCGGCGAATTTTTTTTCATAGCCTAAAATTATATAATCCTAGACCTAATACTAAATGAGTTCAAATTCTAAACGAGAGGATGTTTATTTCTTTTATATATATATATATATATATATATATATATATATATATATATATATATATATATATATATATATATATATATACACACACACACACACACACACACACACATATATATATATATATATATAACCCTAAGATCTTCTTGACCGGCTTTCATCTGGACACACTATTCATTTTCAGTTGATCCCTTCCCATGTTGGGATTAACGGTAATGAAAGGGCCGACTTTTTAGCTAGGACTGCTGCTGAGGAGTACGTGAGCCCTTGTGAGGCTCTTACTTTCAGAGAGATTTACTCCCTTAAGAAGATGAACAAAACCATCTTTGGAGAACTCCTCCTTGCCACCCATGGCACTTTGGAAGAAGTCCGGGTGGGTCTTTCCAGCTCAAGCCCAGAAAATATCAAACAGCCTTCTCGCGCTTCATGAGTGGTCATATTAAAGCACTCACTTTTCGGCAGGGTCAGAAGATCTTCCTGGAGTGCGACTGGTGCTCTGCCGACATGGCCTCCCCTGCCCATCTTTTGGCTTGTTTAGGTTTTACAAAGGACGGATTGTCTAGCCTTGCTAGACAATCTGGGATTAGTAAAAAAAACAAAAAAAACCCCAAAAATCCTAAGAGCCGACGTTGCTGCCCCTCCTCCCCCCCCCAAAAAAAATCGCTGGACTGGAGCTACCACTGGTTAACCATGCGAAATTAATTTTTTTAAAGATGGAGGGAGTAAGAGAAAATAGAAAAGTACCATGTCAGAATTCTAGCACAATGATTCGAATAAACCAACATAAATTACAAAACTAAGAATCTGTTTTATAAAACAAGCGGGGAGACAAAATTCTGTCTTTTGAATATTTCCGTCAATGTTCAGCAGCTGTCAATGAGCTCTGTCAAGCATTCATGTGTTTAATCAAAGGATTAAATTGCCAGCGTGACTTTACAAAACCTCAAAGCGTTTTCCTGAACTTCTTCCTGGCTTAACCCCAAAGCAATCCACGCAATGCCGGGGACACACGTGTCGAAACCCGGAACAAGTCCCAGGAAAATAAATATTTTATTTATTCAGATACTGATCCACTTTCCGATTCCTACGTGTTTACTTAGCCGATGAGTATTTACATATTCATGATGGTATTCGCCACAAAAGGATTTAAGCTCAACAACAATTTATCTTGGAGCCTGAACAATACGTCGCTAACCATGCGTTAACCCCCTCCTTTCGCTCTAACTTCTGACATTTTTATACTTGCAGCATGTGACGTTTGTGACGTTAGATATGAGTTATTGGAAATTACGGAAAACAACCAGTAAGGAAATGATGTTTTTTTCTTTCCCTTTTTCGACAGGTACGTGGCAGGTATTTTGACCTGAGGTCATTGATTCCTCCGCACCGTGAATCCGTTGACTACTTTATTATGGGAGCAGCATATAGGTTAATCAACACTGCTCCGTATAAAAGGACAGCAAAAGAATTACCATTCCTTATCCGGAATTCGAATCCGAACTCACTTCGTGGAAACTCGAAATGCTAATCATTATACTATGTGGGTGACTATGGGAAATGGCGCAGATATTAGACTAAATAAATAAATAAATAAATAAATAATCTCTAAAGGAGTGAGGTCATATGCTCAGTGTGCCTTTGCGCAGATCGCATTGTCAGCGCATTTGCCCAGACTAGATTTTTTTTCATAAAGTTTTTAACTTGCTCAGAAAATTGATCACAAAATTTTTTAACTTTGTTGAAGTATTTTTCCGGGCATAGTTGTAATTTTGTATTTACCATTGCCTGAATTTATTTTATGGTGAAGAGGGAATGTTTTGCTTTGGAATTTTAACGAGGAAATGACTTGACGATATACAACGTAATTTAGACGTGATTAAAGGATAAAAAGACTAATGAAGATTAATAAAAACGATTTACCTTCCTATGGCATCGCCTTGTGGCGTTGAATATGACTCGAAGACAAGTAATATATTCAGTTTAAGACTCGACTTGTATTTGCTTATACATATTAAAAAAGAAACAACAATTGCAAGAAAAGTATCAATCAAAAGCCAATTTTAATTTCACAAATTGTATTAAACGATATAAAATCTTTTGATCTTCTTTTAGTTCTTTTTATTTTACTAATTTCCCTAAAGTAGTTGCAGGAAAAACTGACTGACATTCAGAAATTCTTATGTAACATTTAAGTTTAGAAACGTTTAGTAATAAATACTGTGACTGATACATTTACAATGTACTGATTAAACAATTTTCGTGACAGATGAATTATTTTGAGTAATACTATAAATTAAATTCTCACTTCCAATATGACTTTGTTTTCCAGATGAGACTGAACCCTCCTAATGACACAGAAACTACCACGATGAGCACAACGACCGCTAAGACATATCTGAAGACGAAACCCAAGAAGCAGTAAATGAGGCGACTGTTTTCTCCACAGAACTGCATATATATAATATATATATACTTTCGATGGCAGCTACTTGAACATTTTTATTATAATTGAAAAACAAGCCCTGTGATTATTCCGTCCATTATTTTAACATTTTTATTTTAATCATTCCGTTTTTAACTAGTTTTTGTGTTTTAGTTTGTGTAAAGTTACTTATTTATTGCTAATAACAGAATAATTATGTGGTTTTATGTTAGACAATTATTGCACGAGTTTTGTAAACATTTATTTTTGTATGCGTTCTTGGTTAAGTTAATTATACTGCCATTTTTGGTTTGAAAGGTTGTTGTCTTAATTTTTGTATATCATTTGGGAAAAATATTTATGGAAAAGTACTATTTTGATGTTTCAGTGTGTGGTACATAATATTTAGTGAGTGTTGTATTTTGCTGTGCTGTTCCTGCAATACAAATATAAAAAGTTTTGATTATTTAAGTCAACTGAGTTTTAGTTCTTAACGGTGTCTTTAAAATTAAAATTTATTGAGACAGTCTTGGTACTATGCTTTATGAAACTTCTTTGGAGAGTTGTGGCACATGGTTAACTACTAATGACTACTGTGTGTATATTCTCCAGCAAATTAGACATGAGTTATGCAAAACATTTAGCTCCAGTTACGTTCAATATGGTAATTTTATATAATTTTATATGCATCAGGTATGCAAAATTTTAAAATACAGACATAGTTCGCAATTTTTTTTTTGTGTCAAACTCATTTTAATATGGTCACCATGCACTGAAACATTAAAACATAGGTCTAAAACAAATGGGTTGTATATGTGAAATAAAACATTAAATAATACAGTTTTGTTTGTTTGCTCATTTTTAATAAACAAATTTTAAAAATTATCCATTTAGGGTTAAACGATTTTCAGAATCGTCCCCAATAAAATTTCTTGATGAACACAAGCTCGACTTTTATAGTATCAAATGTACATGCAATTCCCAAAAATTGTAAATTCTATAGCCCCACCTTTTTAAAAAATAAAGTACACATTTTGCATGCAGTTTTATAGAGTAAATCGCTCTATGTTCATCTTTATCTTATTCTCATGAAATCGTTATACACTTCAGATGTTAATATCTGAAGAAAACATCGATCTTTTGACAAATGGTAATGCTATAAAAGAGAGCGAGTGTTTATTGTATACAATATAGTATGATACCAATTTATTATTAAGGGCTGATTTTATCCAATAAATTATCAGGTGAGACCTAAAGCCAAACAGCATTAACAAAACCAGGTATCGTTTAAAATACACCTTCTATAATATTAAAAATGTTATTATAAGACGAAAGCTTGATATTAGAATTAAAAGAAAATCTGAAACAATTTTCTTGTGGCTGATTGAACTGATTTTTATTTTCTTGCTATTTTGAATTTTTCACAAATGTAATCTATGACATTATTTACAAACGTAATAATGCATTTACACCACATGTACATCTTTGAGTGACATATTTTTGCAGAAATATCACGTTTATGACAGAATAGCTGGTTCTTCAATATTAGGAAGATTAAAACATCGCAATTCCTTAATGTTGCTAGTTGTGCTAAATGATATTTGAGGAAAAAACCTTATTTTCCCTTTATCTTTCTATGTCATGTGTATTTTCAAGCTAGATCTGCATTTGAAATGCATCCAACTTACGGAAAATAATTACACGATAAAAATAACTTTTTATATACCATGTTTTTAAATTTTCTGTTGAATCATATAAACTTGACAGTTCTATGCATTAATAAATACCTTTTTAACAATTTTTTTGATTAATTATCCCATCAATTTGAAAGAAAATGAAGTTAATTGGAAGTTAATTTGCGTTTAACTTTTCGTTCCCGTTACTGACGATAGATGGCTACACCAGTCTACAAAACAAAATTAACTGAAAATAACTGAAAGTTAATTCAATTCTGCTTAAAGATGGCTATAAGCAAGAAGTATAAAAAAATGCATTCATTGTGTTCTGAACTATTCTAAAAGTTTCAAATGTCTAGCTAGTCGGGAAGTTAGTTAAAAATCGATTGCAAGATTTGTACTAGACAAACACACAAACACACACACAAGCAAACAAAAAGCGAGTTAATAAAAACATGGAAAAAATCAAGGGTAAAAACTATAGATATAGTTTTTACCTTTGACCAGCTCATCTAATAATATGAATTATTGTTTTAATTATCCCATCACTTAATTTGCTTAAAGTCTATGAATTGTTTTGATACACGAGAGAGTTTAGGATAAAGTTCACATACATTTAACTTCCACAATTACTAACACAAAATGCAATATTATTCAAGATCTATCATCCTCTGAAACAGATAAGTTGTTTATTTTAAACAATTTTTCTGCTTTCGTAACTAGAACAGGGATACGTAAGGCATTAAAGTTGTCTCAGAATATTGTGTTATAATGGAAAAAAAAGGCTTTTGATTGAAATTCAAATGGATTTTTTGACTTATAGATTACAACTCCAAAAAAAAGTATTTAAGGTTTTATTTACTTTGTAAAACAAATAATTTTCATAGAATATAATAAGAAATGTGAAACATTAAATTAATCAAAATTTTTAGAATTTTTTTCTGGTTGTATCATAATTCATAAGACAACTTAGTTTAGGACAAACAAATTCATTTAAATTTTGTCAACAAATATTTAGAATTAGGTTCAGCAGAATGAGTTAACCATATTTAAACACTATGTAAAAACATTTAAGAAAAAAGGAAGCGGTAATTGGGGAAAATAAAAACTAAAATAATTTCAATATAATATGATTAAAAACGATTTAAACATTTAAGCTTCTTAGAGGCATTAACTAATTAAATGGATTTGCAATGATATACATAAATACGAAATTTATAGTCAATGCATTGAGTACTGCTTTCTAAATCTGACGGATTTGAATCAAGAACATAGTTTTAAGAAAAGGACGAATGAAATTAAATGCATCTAGAAGGTACTGAAAAGGAAAAAAAAAATTTTTTTTGAAATACACTTTTTTAAATATAAGTCGAAATTTTATAACATAGACTAAAAATCAAATTTCAATTTTTTGAATGTTAATGCATGACATTCTCTAATAATCACACAGTGTAACAATATCTGGCGAGTGGCTAAGGCTTCTGATTGATTTCGTGGCAAATAGTAAGCAATGCCCGAGTGGTTTCTGATAATTAAATAAACAGGACAGAAATTTACTAAAACTGTACAAATTTAATATGGAACCAAAACTTACCAGATTGAACTCCGCTTTGAACAATTTTAAGCTGAACAAGACATCTGGTTTCAAAAGATTTTAACAGCGGCTTATCCTGCCAACTAGTTTAGTTTTTCGGCAGGCAAAAATTTGTGTTGCCGCTCAAGTCCAGATCTTAAGAGGGCTCTTTCGAAAAAAAAACAAAGAGTCTGGAAATACAGTCGAACCTCCATATATCGAACTTCCCTATATCGAAATTTTCTATATATCGAACTCTTAGCAAATCTCCATGTTCATTACATAGAAAAATTGTTTCGATATATCGAAAAAATCTCTATATATCGAAATTTTTTTCAAGACAAATTGGGAAATTTTATTCCACTTTAGAATAAAATCTCCCAATTTTTGTCATTTGAAACAATACGTCGTGGACTTCAATTCTCGGATAATGTCAATGATGAAGTTTTTAGTGCACTGAATAAATACGAACATTTCTTTGAACTTTCCGCAAAACTAACTGTTCAGCAATATATTCGTATTTTTTTTTTAAAGAATGTAACTTTGATCATTGTAACCACTGTCTGCATTATTGTTTTTTTAAAGATATGTAGTAATTAATAAATCTTTCATATTAATTCATTTTTTAGTTATTAACTTTCATTTAATGGGATTCACATATAAATTAGAAATGGAGTTTCGTATGCGAAAATTAGCTTTAATTTTTTTTTTTTTAAGGAGAATTATGATAAGACTAAGCTCTATTCTATATATCGAAATTTCTATATATCGAATTTTTTCGCGCATTTTGCTACTTCGATATATGGAGGTTCGACTGTATATATCCTGCTGAGAATTCATTCGCTGCGACGGAGGAGTCCTTCTGGGAGTCCTGAGAAAACGCTTGTTTTCGAGAGAGGGTCGTAGGATTAACTCCCGACGACAGGCCGCGTCTTGGATCGGTTCGAGGGATCGAAGTGAAAACTTATGTCTTCTGTAACGTCAAAATCTCTGAATAACGGCCAACAAGTGGCAGGTTTAGAAGCCCCAATGTGATCGAGGATTTTTAACGCACATATTTTCCCAAGCTTTCGGGAAAGATGAGACACATGGGCTTAAGACCTCAGGCCCAAAGAATTCGGTGTGGGGGGGGGGGTTCAATGATCATTTGTTCAGCCAAAAGATGTTTTCTGAATCCCCTGCGGCACGTGATTGTCCACAAGGTTTTACGTGCCATTTACAATGTCAGGAGATTTCTGTTGTGTGTCATATTTAAACGCATACGAAAGTTATACGAAAGTATAAATTTTGAACCTAAATTTTTGTTGGAATCCAAGTACAAAGTAAATAATCTGTTTTTAGAATACACAGTTTGAATTATACTCTTATTAAGTAATTTAAAAAATAAAAAATAACAAATCTGGTAAAAAAAATAAATATACTTGTCCACTGAGAGGTATTTGTCCTCTAAAGATACTTTTCTACATTTGAAAGTTTCCCCACTTGTTAAATGGAATAATAAAGGACAATTAATATATGAGGTGGTGAAAGGCAAAGTGGTGTATGTCAGTAAGTCAAGTGGTGTAAGTCAAAAGAGTTTAACTGCATTAACTACAAAAAATTCCACCATAAATTGAACAAATTATAATTCATAACGATTATTACGAATTATTACTCGTACAATATTGCAAATAATAAATATTTACAATTCCACTATAAATTGAACATGGAGATTACATATTTGCCCCCAAATGAAAAAAGTTGAAAATTTGACTTACGCCGTTTTGCCTTTCAACGCCTCATATATATATATATATATATATATATATATATATATATATATATATATATAGTCGAACCTCCATATATCGAAGTAGCAAAATGCCGGAAAAAATTCGATATACAGAAATTTCGATATATAGAATTGATCTTAGTTTTATCATAATTCTCCTAAAACATTAAAATTGAAGCTAATTTTCGTAATTTCGCTTCGAAATATTTTCGTAATATTTCGAAGCTAATTTTCTTTCATATATTGAAAACTCCATTTCCAATTTATATACGAATTACATTAAATGAAAGTTAATAACTAAAAAATGAATTGATGTGAAAGATTTATTGAGTACTATATACCTTAAAAAATAACAATAATCCAGACAGTGGTTACAGTGATCACAGTTACATTCTTTTAAAAAAAACTACGAATATCTTGCTTTTGCGAATAGTTCATCAAAGAAATGCTCGCATTTATTTAGTCCATTAAAACTTCATGAGGGGTCCACGAAGTATTGTTTCAAACGCCAAAAATTGGGAGATTTTATTCTAAAGTGGAATAAAATCTCCCAATATGTCGCGAAAAAAATTTCGATATATAGAGATTTTTTCGATATATAGAAACAGTTTTTCTATGTAATGAACATGGAGATTTGCTAAGAGTTCGATATATAGAAAATTTCGATATAGGGAAGTTCGATATATGGAGGTTCGACTGTATATATTGCTTTTGTTCGGGAAATAAAACCTCTTGGATTTTAGAACGTCCTGTTTAATTCTCCCTGACTATGCAATGAATTAGTCTTATGATTAAAAAACGAAGTGTTATGAATACATACCATAATGGTATAATAACTTTAGAGTACACTTTGTTGTGGTGTATTGCTCTAGAGCAGTGGTGCGCAAACTTTTTTCGATCGTGACCCACTTTCTTAAAAAAAAATCACTCGATTCCCTTAAAAATTTTTTGTTAGAAGCAAATTTTTTTTAAAAAAATAGGAAAATATTAACAAAAAAAAACAGAAAAAAAGAAATTAGCAAATCTTGACAAACTATTCTAAAAATCAATGAACTGTTCATTTTTGGTGTATATTTATTTTCCATGTCTTGCTTACTTTCTACATTTGTGTTTGGTAAAACTTTTTCAAGCCTTATTTAACCATATCATATTTTTTTTAACGTATAAAAATATAAATTAAAATATTGAAAATATGTAATTAGAGAAAATTCAAAACATTTTAGGTGTTTAGATACAGAGAAATTTCAAGGAGCTAGGATATCAAAGCGTTTTATTAGATTTAATACATTAGACAACATATATGAATCAAGATTTATATCGTGTCATATTTATACTGTTATTTTGTAGTTTCAGTAACGATGAAATCCAATTTTCTTAGCATTAGATGGAAATACTATTCAATGGTATTTAAAGAGAAAATAAATTCCCCAGTACTATCGTAAACATTTGATAAGGTAAATTTATTCACGCTAAGTTAAAACTTTAAGACATCAAAGTGGTGATTATAAATAAGTGCGTCAGCCTGCGAATTCAAAAATACATTAGCGTACAAATTTGGGGGAATTTTCCTCTAGAGTGTATCGTGAGAGTTATTTAGTTTTCGTTTGAAGGGGAATTTAATTGCGAAATGTATAATGACGCAAAATATAACCAGTGAAAGGTTCCTCAGCCACAGAATGTAGCCTTTTAAGAGAAAATGTATTCCCTGCTTCCATTTGATCTAATAATACAATTGCTACCACTACCATTTCCATCGGGCATTATTAAGTTTTGTAAATTTGTGTTGAAGCTATATAATATTGTGATTTTTATTAACAAAATAGCACGATGGCAAAATTCCTTTTTACTTGTTTAGATAAGTTTAACTTATTCCATCGCAACTCTGCCAAGCCACCGTAATTTGAACTCTTCTGCAGTGGTGACTCCCTGGTGATTTTACACCTCCCTGTCCTTTCTTCTACCCATGATAATCTCTGAACAGGATTCCTCGATCCTCATGGGGTACTGAGAGCTAGAGATTAAAACCAACCTGTTCGGTAACTTTAAAAGAGGGGAGTGTTTTCATAAAGCATGTCGGAGGGGAACGAAATTTAATTCTAATCCTTCTCCAAAGCGTAAAAGTATGATATTTGAAAAGCGTAAACTTGTAATATTCGGGAAAAAAAAACCCACCCTCAAAACTTTTACTACGCTCTTATAATCATGCGCGGGATATTTGGCGGAAAGAAGTGTAGCTGCTCAGTGGAAAACCGCTTTTACCACCTTGTAAGATAGTGAAAAATTTCTCTTCCAACCCTCATATTTAACAGGACATTTAGCTTCCAAATTATTTAGGGAAAATGACGGTACATTTTTGAAAGTATATGAAGTGGAATTTAGGGGAATGAGTGTAAAACTGAAGAGTTAGACCTTCAGATGATTAAAACTTCGAAAGTAAAATGGGGGTATAATTATCCCAACTTGATTCTGATTTTGTTGGGGGATTGGGAAGGATATTAAAACTTTTCCTTTAAGTTACCAGATAATGAACCCAGAAATTTGCACAGATGAACTATGCCAAGCTGAAGCATCAAAGCTTCAAAAATGAAATATGGATGCAACGAGGAAGTTGAATGGCGCTGAAAGATCAGGATGAATAAATAATAACTGAAAACAGAAATTTATAGCTTTTCTATAGAGTAGCATATTGGAATTCATTCAATGGTAGATCGAATGCATAACCAACTGTTTCTTTAAAAAATTATAAAACTCCAAATATCTAACTTTAATTTGGATAATCATTAACATTATTTAAAATCTATAAGCTCAACCCAAAAACTTTTTTAAGTTGTAAACGTTACCAACTTAAAACGCTTTTTTAAGTTGGTGAATGATTTTACAGTTTTCATAATGAATCAGCCAAACTGAGTTTTAGATTGAGACTGTCAATGAAAGAATGGAGTTTTGGAAAGTGAATTATTATAATCCTATTCGTACTGTAAATGTAATTACACATCAGTAATGTAGGTGCGTAAATAAAAGGATAAACATTATCAAAGAAGACTTTAGATAAATTATTTTAAGGGGTCGCCCACATGGTTTGCGTTCTGAGTTGCCCCGCAGTGGGCTTGGGTTCAAATCTCGAATAAGGGCCTGTCGTTTAAGTGTCATCCGCCTCATAGGGAGCAATGCTGGCTCACCTAAATTAGGGTAGGGTGCTCCCATAATAAAGTAGCCTGCAAATCGCGGTGAATGACAACAGGCAAATGCCTCACTACAAACGGGCCTCCGCATTAGACAGCAACAACCAAATATATACAGGGTTAGCACAAATGAATGACCGGATTTTAAATAATAATATTTTCGAAACTATCACACATATTACAATAAGTGATGTACGACATTAAAGAAAAATATACCAAGTTTTATTTTCAGTTACAAATGTTCGATGTGGGACACTTTTGTTACTCGACAAACATTTAATCTGTAATCAAGCTCGTTCCACACATTTTGTAGTATCACACTGTCAATGGTTCTTAATGAGGCCCCAAATGCGTTCTTTAAGTTCTTGCAGTGTTTTCAGAATCGGTGGTGCATAAACAGTGTCTTTGACATAAACCCATAAAAAATCACATGGCATAAGGTCCGGGGATCTTAGTGGCCATGTGATTAAGGGTAAATCACTGTCACCCGCACACCCCCATCCATCGGTGTGGAAGCTCCTCGTTTAAGTAAGCACGTACATGCAAAGACCAATCGAACCCTTGCATACATATCATAATACGCAGAAAACTCTTCTCTGTCATTGTCGCCATTTTTGTATTTCAATCACAGCGTTCTATGGATGTGCTGCCATCTATTGATCGACGGCGGAAAAAAATGGTATATTTTTCTTTAATTTCGTGTATCACTTATTGTAAAATGTGTAATAGTTTCGAAAATATAAATTTTCAAAATCCGGCCATTCATTTGTGCTAACCCTATATATTTTAAGTTCTTTTTTTTAAGCTGAATAAAATATTTTATTAGACAGATTTCATATTTTATTCCTGACTTTTGCTGTGTTTAGACATCGTATGTTCATATTTAAGACCACTATTCATAATGACATTCTTTAGGGAATTAGAATTTTTAGTGATGCCGCGAAGAAGAAACAATTCTAAAAAGATTACCCAGTTGTTGCTTCAATCTTAAATTTACCGTTAAGTTTTAATTATCTGTGACTGTGGCTATCAAACTTCAACTTTTGCTGATTTAACTTCTTCGGATTTGATTATTTGTCAGTTTGCCATTGAAAGTTAACAAAGAAAATTTTTATGAATCACAACCAACAGCCACACTAAAATTACTCTATATTATAAAACATGTGAAATAAATACACTGCTGGCCACTGTAAATGCAACACCCTGAAGGAAACATGCAAATAACATGAAATTTACAACATGCATTAGCGGAGATGAGATATGCAAATGATTAGAATTTCAGCGCAGACGCACATCACGCTCGCCTGTGGCGCCACTTCAAAGCGCTATTTAAGGCTTGGAGATTTCGACGATTTCAAGTTCGACAATTGTGTTTTTCTTGTGGTTTTTTCAAAAAAACGATCAATTATGCCTCGTCGAAAACAGCGATCATCTTTTGATCAAGTATCCGAGTTCGACAGAGGAAGGATAGTGGCCTACCGAGATTGTGGATTATCTTTCAGGGAAATCGGTAGTCGTGTTGGACGAAACCAAACAACTGTAATGCGGATATGTGATCGTTGGATGCAGGAGGGTACGGCGGACCGGCGCGTTCGATCGCATCCACCTCAGCGCACCACTTCACGTGATGACAGGCAAATTGTGAGCATGGCAGTGACGGATCGCTCAGTCACATCACGAACCATAGCACAGCACATGCAGTCTGTAACGCATCATCCAGTGTCTGCGCGTACCATTCGACGCCGTTTACAAGCAGAGAGGTCTGTCCGCAAGACGTCCATTGCTTTGTCTACCCTTGACGCAGAACCACAGACGTCTCCGCCGCCAATGGTACGATGACAGAAGGATGTGGACGGCAGAATGGAACGAAATTGTCTTTACTGACGAGTCTCGCTTCTGTCTGCAACACCACGATGGTCGCATTCGAGTCTGGAGACACCGTGAAGAGAGGATGCTGAACAACTGCGTTATACACCGCCACATTGGTCCTGCACCGAGTATTATGGTATGGGGCGGTATTGGATATCACTCTCGCACACCTCTAGTACGCATTGCCGGTACTTTAAACAGCCAGCGCTACATCTCCGAGGTGTTGGAGCCAGTTGTCCTTCTTTACCTTCAGGGCTGGCCCACAGCCATATTTCATTAGGATAATGCGCGACCACACGTGGCACGCATTGTCCAACGGTTCTTCGTCAATCGCCAGATTGAATTGCTTCCCTGGCCGCCTCGCTCTCCGGATCTTTCGCCGATGGAAAACATGTGGTCCATGGTTGCTCTACGATTGACCCAGATTCCATCCCCAGCTGCCACAGCAGATCAACTTTGGCAACGTGTGGAAGCTGCTTGGTCTGCTGTACCCCAAGAACTCATCCAAAGTCTCATTGAATCAATGCCGAGGCGTGTGGCAGCGGTGACCTCCAACAATGGCGGCTACTCTGGCTACTGATTTTGGCAGGAACCACACTTCACAGAAGTCTATAAATTTAATCATTTGATACTTGGTCAACATGTTATCTACAAAATAAATTTTGTTGTGATATCTCTTGTGTTTCTTGGTGTTGCAATTTGGGTGGCCAGCAGTGTACTATACAGGTGTATTTAATGAATAATAATAAAAACTACTGCTAGTTAGCCTGTATAATTCCTTTCATGGTTAGGCATAATGGTCAATAATTATTGACCATTATGCCTAACATTGTTGACTCATTTGTTAACTGTGTTCATTTGTTAACTAATTCATTCTTTAACTCTAAATATTCAAACGTTGACAATGGAATAAACATAAAACATTAAAATTATTTTTCTCAAATGCTCATATGAGAAAAAAATATGTTAAAATCACTCATAAATCCTGATCCGTAGCCATTGCATGAGTACATGAAACAATCAGTGGCATTCGAGGGAATTAAAGTCACTTTCGCCCGTAGGATCACTAACGTGTTTGGCTTAATTGCTAATAATTTATATGTAAGACCTCTGCGTGACATCCTAAAATTATTCAATAAATCCATTTCGCGTTGCAGTCCGTAGTTATCCGTCCGGATTAGGATTTATGAGTGATTTTAACATTTTCGCCGAGAAAGTCAGTCCAACACAGGAATACGTCACATCGTAATTGAAGCTATTTATTAAATCCAGATTAATATCTTTTTAGTTCCAGGAAGTTCATCTTGATATTTCCCTCATAAACTTCAACCTCTCACCCGCGAAACAAACGCGTCCTGGCGCTTTCGATCTCTACATTCTTCTGCTTTACTATTAGAATCGCATAGTATGTTATCACACTACCAAAGCGCGTGGCTGTTAGTCAGAGATGACTCACAATCCTATGACCGGTGAATCAGTATCGCGTGGTCTCCGTCGCAAGCTGTTTTGAAAGCACATTGTACGTTTTTTCAATCCAGAATCTCCCGTATGGTGCCGTCATCTATTGCCATTTTTCGTTAAATATTCTTCGAAAACCCGTAAATTTTATAGTTATGATAATAAATTTAATTAAGTCAATTCAACTAGTTTAATCACCCTTTTGGGCATTACTTACACACACACATACACACACACAGAGATATATATATATAGATATATACAATGAATATCTTAGAGTAAAAAGACAAATACTAAGTCACTTTTTTGCTTGCTTTTGAACGAGTTCACCCTAGCATTGAACTGGGTTCGTCTGGGTAGAGTTTGTGCGTTGAACATTACACCATCAGATCCAACCAGGATTTTCCTTAATATAAACCAGAAGGAATGCAAGTCTTGCGTCCATTCTGACATACTTATACTGTTAGGGTTAATCGCCTGTTTCTTATTCTCATTTCTGTCATACGTAATGTTTACAATATCCAGGTTTACTGACGATTGTTACAAAAACGAGAAAAAGGTTATTTATATCCTCATAGACAGCAATGAATCGATTCGCACGAAGAGCAAAAAAAAAAGGCAAACGTTGCAAAAAAATAACACTTGACAGATAGAAAGCATCAAAGGAATTTTTCTGGCCGTGAAATAGCAGTTTTCTTATTTTCTCCTGGAAGTAATCACTCATGTTGCGATAAAAATGTCAGGAGCGTAAGAATCAGTGTCATTTGCTGAGGCTACAAATTTTGCCATGAATCAACCATAAAGCGAAACAGAAAGGAAAGAATAGAATCACCATTTGGCAGGAGCCAGTATAAGAAAATATGAATTGGTTTCATCTCCAATTCCTTTAGTTACTGTCAAACAAAGATGCAGTTGCATTCTGAACGCTTGAGAGTTTTTGCTGTTGAAAATTGCGAGATCGTTGGTGATTTGAATGCACCAAACTCATTTAAATATTTTATCTCTAAAAATCTGTTACATTTGGAAAGAAACAAAATTGGTATATCCGACAGTAAACTGAATTATAAACAGATGTTAATTTCTTATCATAAATTAGTATACTCACGGATTTCTATCTCAATATTTTCTTTCTCGATGTTTGGAATGGTTAATGAACAATATATCCAGTGATTGTAGCTAGCGGTAATATTGTTTAAAGTTAACGTAGATCGAAGTACTCCGTCTAAAGTTGATTTTCTTTTGTTTCATCCTAAGTACTCGAGTTGTTCTAAGGTATTTATACCATATCAGTTTTATTCATGAGATACTTCAGCCCGAATTTGCATAGATTAAATGATAAAGTTATACATCTCGAAGCAAGCATTCTTTTGCTATGAAAACTAGTATACGAAATTAATACGAAAATAAAAATTGTTACTAAATTTTGAAAAGTTTAATAATTATCAAACTTGAGTTAGAACATCTTTTATTCTGAAATATATATATATATATATATATATATATATATATATATATATAAGTAAAACTGAAGGAAATATTAATATCAGATAATGCTCTTTTTGGATCGATGCAACTAAATATTTTGCATTCCCATCGATATAATTCCTTGGTATCATTTTCTGGCAGATTAAACTTCGCGTTTTCAGCTGTTGATTGTTGAGTTTGTATATAAACTGCTTGTTGTTTACAGCTTGGGAAATTGATGATAAGTCTGCCAGAGAAATACGTACCACATGAGTTCTTGCATTATCCTTGCTCAAAGTGGTGTCTTGACCTAAACCTACACAAATAGATACGTAGACCTGTATATATATGTAGGTAAATCGTATCTATTCACTGAAAATTCTCCTTGCAACCTCAAAATCTAGCAACCAAAGGGGTTGGCGTGCTACAGGAATTCTCCAATAGAGCTTGACGCTCATCATGTAATGAGATGTTCATGCTTCGATGCGCAAATTGAGGCGACACATGTACAGTAGAAAAGGAATAACGCTGTCATCTACGGTAAGGTTCCTAGATATCTGTGTTGGAAGGTGAGGCTTTTGTTGCCAATTTTCGCAAAATGAAGTCATTATTTTGATCTGATACTTACAGAAGCGTCCATTTCTTTTTGAGTATTTTCTTAGGTGATCGATTTTACCATAGAAACTAATATGTTTTGAGTTTTTAAAGTTAATAGGAGTCGGAAATCTAGAATTATATGCCTCTCAACATCCTCCAATTCAAATCAATCTCCAGCAAAGTTTATTAAGAATTACTAGTATGTTTGAAAGATCTTTTACTTTGAATAATATGTGAACATATATGTATTCGCCTAGATACAAGAGTTAGTATTAAGAAAATCTGTTTCTAAGCAGTTATTGACTTCTTGACTTCGTCATCTTGTATAACAAAGGTTTAGTTTGGAGCGCTACGGTCAACTTTTTGCTTCGCGAGGGCTAATTAGACCGGGATCTACAGTTTAAAGCCGATTCCGAATGGCTACACACATCCATGCCAACAATGAGACTCGAACCCACAGGATCTGTAACCGAATGCCAGCGCCCTAGCCATTCGGCCATCACCTGGCTTGTATAATAAAGGTATCACGGGACGTGTGTTGGTGAAATTCAGAAAGAAAATGGAGGAAATAATTACCCAGAAGTGGATATTTAGGCGCTGTAATGTATTGCAATAAAGTTCAACATTGTCAGGAGGCTACAGTTTCCCCTCTTTAAAAGTAGATTTACCGTACTGGTCAAATTGACTGTTTTTGGAGGGTTTTAAAGAATTTGGTTAAAATAATCATGGTCAAGATGGGAATAAAGCTGAAAAATTCATTTCGATCTGAATCGATGGGATAATCCTTACAAAAGTACTTTTTAGTTTGTAGATTATTCTTTAACATACGAAAATTATAATACGAAACAAAAATGATCGGCGTCACTTTTGTTTGCGATCGAATACTCTCCAAGCATTTTAGCGAGTTGAGCAGATGTCGACAAAACCGCTCCAAAGAGGGGTGAATACCATAACCGTGCCGATAAAATTGGTATATTCTAATCGTTGATAGCTGTTGTGTTGATGGTGCAGGTTTTTACATTAGGTATTTGCCAGAATATATCTGTGGCGTTATGGCAGATGTTGATATGTCCGAAAAATTCAATTTTATGTTTCAAGTTGATATATCCCACGTAAAATTGGTTCTTTAATGTGGCAAAAGCTGATACGTGGAATTATGAAATAATAATAATTTATTCGTAATTTGGCAAAAGTTGATATGTTTTCTTTTTTTCTCAACTCTTCCCAAAATTTTAGTCCCTAATTGAAAATTTTCCTCGAAGACCAGACATATGCTTGAGGTTTAATATGAGTAATAACTAAAGAATATTTGGAATGAAAAACTTATTTGGGCGATTTTATATTTCACAACAAAAGTTACTTTTTTACTTTTTTTGGCGAAAACATAAAAAATGGCATATTAACATCTGCCATAACTCCACAGATATACGAGGCTTTGGGGTGGATGAACATGCCTTACTTATCTATATACATTTGTGTCGCGTATGCCAACTAATTTGACGTTAAAATTTATCCTATTTGAAAGTTTCTTTCAAAGACTTTCTGTCTACCAAACAAGTGTGTTTCCCGATCGGAACATGAGTCTGTCTAAAAACGTCTGAAAAATCCTTATGAATTGAATAAAAAATTTCTAGACCCTAATAACAATGATGTCCAGTAATAGCTTTTCCGTTTATACTTTTTCGAATCAAATTCTTACTATAGTGAAAGTCGGAAATGACAATTTCAGTGAATTCTCTCAAACAAAATAAATGATAATGCTATATTCACACGCTCTGTTTCATAACCATATTTATAGAATTTTCCCCATCTAATTCTGGGAGGAAAAAGAAAAAAAAACTAGATACTTGATCCACTCAATCCCATTAATAGAGTGGCTGCCGTAACGCAGCCGTGATCATCAATAACAAAGGGAATTTTTATTTGCGCTAGATAATCTCAGGTGTTATTGAAAAACTTCTCATATTGACTAGCCGAGAGAAAAAAAACACAGTCTCAGCATTTCTTGACGGCGAAAGATGTCGTTGAAGTAAATATATTACTTACAAAGGTAGACTGAAATCGATTAGCTCCTGTAATGATGTTATTCAATCAGCAATGAATTGCATTGCACCATGCGATGTTGCCATGAGTAAAAAATATGTCTTTGTGCGGATACCTTTTTATTAATGACTAGAAAGTTATTTATTTGAATATATGAAAATAATTTAGATTAATCAGTTCTCATATGATTTAACATTGTTTTACAAACGTAAGTGTATTTTTAAGAAAAATATTTTATTGGAGAAAATAATTCAAGAGTGATATACCGTTGAAATCAATTAGCTCTAGTAATAATGTTATTCAATCAACAATGAATTTAAATGCATCATGCGGTCTAACCATGAGTAAAATATATGTATTAACCATGAGTAAAATATATGTATTAGTATGGATAACTTTTTATTAATGACTAGACAGGTATTTATTTGAATATATGAAAATAGTTTAGATTAATCATTTATGATATGATTTAACATTATTTTGTAAATGCAAGTAAAATTCTAAGAAAATTTTTCCCTTTATACCATTGAAATAAATTATATCTCATAATGATGTTATTCAATCAGCAATGAATTGCACTGTACCATGCAATATTACTGTGAGTAAAAAATATGTCTTACTTATAACTTTTCATTAATGACTAGAGAAGTACATATTTATTTGAATATATGAAAATAATTTAGACTAATCATTTATCATATGATTCAACATCGTTTAGGAAATGCAAGTGAAATTCTAAGAAAATTATTCCCTTTATACCATTGAAATCAATTAAATCTCATAATGATGTTATTCAATCAGCAATGATTTGCATTGTACCATGCGATGTTACTGTGAGTAAAAAATATGTCTTACGGATAACTTTTCATTAATGACTAGAGAAGTACATATTTATTTGAATAAATGAAAATAATTTAGATTAATCAGTTCTGATATGATTTAACATTGCTTTATAAACAGAAGTGTATTTTAAAGAACATTATTCTCTTTATTCTATTGAAATCAATTAGCTCTATTTATGATGTTATTCAATCAGTAATAAATTGCATTGTACCATGCGATGTTACCATGAATAAAAAATATGTCTTAGTACGGAAACCTTTTCATTAATGACTGGAAAAGTACATATTTATTTGAATATATGAAAATAATTTAGATTAATAAGTTCTCATATGATTTAACATTGTTTTATAAACAAGTGCATTTTTAAGAACATTATTCTCTTTATACCATTGAAATGAATTAGCTCTATTTATGATGTTATTCAATCAGTGATTAATTGCGTTGCTGGTAATAAAAAATATGTCATAGTACGGGCACTTTTTCATTAATGACTAGAAAAGTACATATTTATTTGAATATAGGAAAATAATGTAGATTAATCAGTTTTGATATGATTTAATATTGTTTAATAAACTCAAGTTTATTTTTAAAAAATTGTTTTTTTTTTTCCGTTTTTTGAAAAATATCCATGCAAAATACCTAAAATATACGCATATCTTCAACTGCCTACTACATAAGCCCACTAAGTTGGCTCAATATACTTATTTATCATTCAAGCAGTATATTTGTGTTTATCCTATACACATATCGTACCCAGGCAAGAAAAGTGACACAAGTCAAAAAAGGACAATTTTGAGGTTATGTCATTGAAACATATGTATGAAGTGCCCCATCGTGCACGAAAAGCGACACATCTCTATCCCGCAATTTATCCACCTGAGGGCAGTTGTATCAGGTTTATTGTTGGCTGGTTCAAGCTTTATAGTATTTTTATTACCATGTTTTTATTAACTTGCTTTCTTGTTTGTTTGTGTGTTTGTCCCATACAAATCTTGCAATCGATTTTTAACTAACTTCCCGACTAGCTAGACATTTGAAACTTTTAGAATAACTCAGAACATGATGACAATGCATTTTTAAATACTTTTAGCTATGTTTAAGCAGAATTAAATTAATTTTCAGTTAATTTTGTTCCGTAGACTGGTGCAGCCATCTATCGGCCCGAACGGGAATGAGAAGTTAAAAGAAAGTTAACTTCCAATTAACTTCATTTTCTTTCAAGTTGATGGGATAATTCATCAAAAAAATTTTAAGAAAGTATTTATTAATACATAGAATTGTCAAGTCTATATGTTCAACAGAAAATTTAAAAACATGGTATATAAAAAGTTCTTTTTATCTTGTAATTATTTAAGTTGGTTTTTCTCAAATGCTGCATTTTTGAGTTGTGTCACTTTTCTTACCGGGGTGCAATATGTTCTCACATAAAAATTAAAATTTGATAATTTTTATCCATATATTATACACGTGACAAAAACATAAATTCTAACTAATTTAAAGCACCAAATCTTGAACACAATTTTTCTTTCAGATGAGTCTGAATTCAAAATAATCCACACAAATGAAAATTCCAAATAATTTTTTTAGACGAGTAATTTCAATTTGTGAATTATTTACACGTGGGATATACATATGAGTGCATAAAATTTTATTTTTAATATGAAGTGTTGCATCTTATTATTTTATATTTCATCATTTCTTCCAGTTTCCTCTCTTTTGAATACAACAGGAGTGACTTACATCACAGGTGCCAATATACCCCCTCCCCCCCAGTCAAAATAGACCCGATTTTGACGAATGGCTAAAAAAAATATGAAAGTTTTGAAAATTGGTGGAGATGTTTGTTTAGGCATGCTAATGAACATACTAAAAGTCCCCACCGATCAGACTTGAGCTTTCGTCGCCATCTTGGAAAATGTGTACACTTTTTTGGTTTTTTGGAAATATCTTTAAAAATATTGATTTTATAAAAAAATAATTAAATACAAAAATTAAAGAGCATTAAATTATGAACAAAAATCATTCATAACATTTTTTTACATGTCTAACAGAAACAAAGATAATTGACTTTGAAAAGAGCGCACTATCACACCTGGGACGCGCAAGCGCGGTTCCCCATCGCGGTGGAGGGAGATAGCCGCGCATGTGCATACCATAATTAGCCAAATTAGTTTTACACTAAATGGGAAGGTTTTTGTATTTTTTCGAATAACTAGGGAAATATTAACATTGCGTAAAAAAAGTTTATTTCAAAAATTAAAAAACATTAAATTATGTACAAAAACGATTTTATACATTTATGTCGTAAACCTAACAGGAACGAAGATATTGACTATAAAATGCGCGTTGATAATGGATGTAGCTTCTACAAAAAACGATGTACAAAAAACACATATTATATTTTTTTATAAGTCTAACACGAACAAAGATAATTGTCTTTGGAAAGAGCGCAGTATCACACCAGGGACGCGCATGCGTGGGTGCCCATCGATATGGCTGGAAGACACGCGCATGTGTATTCCGTAAGGCGCCAAATCGGTCTTACCCTAGTATTTTCCTAGCCAGTTAATACACTGAAGTGCCACTGAATTAGGGATACCTACCTAGTAACGAATTGGGCCTCCTCTGGCCTTGATAACGGCTGCCACACGACGAGGCATAGATTCAACAAGTTTCTGGAAACGTTCCACGGGAACGGCTTGCCAAATATTGGCTAAAGCTGTCCATAATTCAGTAAGGTTCTTTGGTGCTGTGTGATGGCCTTTCACGCCTTGTTCCAAAACATCCCAAAGATGCTCAATAGGATTTAAGTCTGGGCTTCTAGGTGGCCAATTCATGACAGAGAAGTCAGAGGAATGCTCATCCAACCAGCCAGTAGCCAACCGGGACTTGTGAGAGGTACAGTTGTCTTGCTGGAAAACTCCATTACCGTGCGGATAACAGAACAGCATAAACGGATGGAGGTGATCACCCAGCAACTCTACGTACCGAATTGCATTGAGGGAGGTTAGTACACGCACCAAAGATCCTACACTGTGCCACGAAAAAACACCCCAGACCATGATTGAGCCACCATGCCCTTGTACAGTACCAGCCAGGCATGCAGGATCCATGGCTTCATGAGCCTGACGCCATATTCTCAGCCTCCCGTCGGCGTTAAGTAGTCGGAATCGAGACTCATCACTCCATGCTACTCGTTTCCAGTCCTCTACACTCCAGTCTCTGTGCTCTCTTGCCCAGGCAAGACGTGCAGCCCGATGGCGAGTATAGAGCAATGGTACTCTCGTAGGTCGACGGCTCCCGAAACCCATACGGTGAAGCGAGCGTTGCACAGTCCGTTTACTGACTGTACGACTGGCACCGTCATTAAACTGGGTGGTAATTTGAGCTAATGTTTGGCTTCGCTGGCTACGTACAATACGCCTGAGCCGTCTCTCACCACGCACTGTCAAGGCTAATTGTCCTTTGCAGTTTGCCCGATCGCTAGTTTTTTTTCCACCATCCTTTAATTTTTGTATACTCTTGACACTGCCGACCTTGAAAATCCTAGCTGTCTGACGATTTCAGAAATTGAATGGCCCATGCGTCGCGCACCTACAATTTGTCCGCGATCGAAGACGTCTAAATCAGGCAGTTTACCCATACTGGCAATTCCAACAACTAATTCAGAACAACCACAGTACGCGCTATATATGCAGTTACCACAGCGCCCTCACTTGCGCATACATGATGCGCAGCGCTACACAATCTGCATAGGCTTTGCTATCCCTAATTCAGTGGCACTTCAGTGTAGTTAGTCACCGTTCCGTGTGCGTCTGTGAACAATAGCTGATACGGAACTATGTTTTATATGTAAAAAATTAATGTCAAATGATGATTTCGGGAATGTAGGAGAAAAGGGGATCGACGCTTTAAAGAGAGCTAGTGTCCAAAGAAAAGACAATAAGCATGAACAGTTGGAACATTTAAAATCTGTTTCGGTTCATTCGTTGTGTCGGAGAAATTACACCAGACCAGGAAGTATAAAAGTTGATTTAAAAAGAAATGCAGAAATCGTGTCAACATCCCAAAGTGAAGAGCGCGCGGTAAGTTTACGATCTTTTTTACCTCAGTTCAATTTTCGAACAAAATGTTTCTTTTGTACGGCAGTGATAGACGAAGAATTCAAAGCAAGACAAAAGAAAAAACCAACTGACAGGCGAAGAACTATGTACGAAGTTAGGAGTCTTGAAATGAAAAACAAAGTTCTTGAAGCTGCAGAGAATAGACATGACCAGTGGGGAGAGGAAGTTCAGTGTCGTATAATAAACTTTGCTGATTTAGTTGCAGCTGATGCGATTTATTACCAAGATTGCTTCATGACTTTTTTTCTACACACTGCACCAATCAGAAAGAGAGGGCGGCCTGAGTCGGATTACGTCTCAGCAGCTGTAGACGAAATATCCTTTTTCCTTGATAATAATGACGAATGTCAATTCTCACTACCCGAACTCAAATCTCAAATTACAGGGCTAGTTCCAGACGACATCACTTTGATAAATAAGGTGAAACAAAAATACGGGGATGGCATTATTTTTGCTTCAAACTCCAAAAAAGTTACTGTCTTATGTTTACGTAATACTGGAATGAAAGTCTTATCAGACTCTTGGTACTACAAAAGGATACGAAATGATCGTGAGGAGCGTCTACGAATAGTACAAACTGCTGCAGCCATAATAAAAGAAGATATCCAGACACCAGTTTATGACACTCATTGCTACCCTCCAAGTGATAACTTTTCAGAGATGTGAACAAGGGCATTGCAGAAAGCCTAAAATCTTTTTGGAGCACTTGATTATTAAAAAAAGACTGCTAAGGCAGAAAAAAAATCACTTCAATAGCTCACGTCATTATATCAGCGCTAAGGCCACGATCATTTATGTCTCCTCTGCTCAATGGTCTTGCTTTATTTTTGTACAAAAAGTTCTGTTCCAAGAATTTAATAACAATGCTCTCGAATTTGGGATTTTGTTCTTCTTACTATGAAGCCCAAACACTTGAGATGTCAGCCATAAATCATCCGCAACCCCAAATAGTCGAGGGATCATTCTACCAATTCGTATTTGACAATGTAGATTTCAATGTGTCGACAATCGATGGCCTGAATACGTTTCATAGCATGGGGGGCATTGCTTGTTTTACTCCAGCGTCAGCAGTGGAACCCGGGACGAAGATAAAAAAAAATAACCGAACTTACATCCGCATCGACCGTAGGCAAAATGGGAATCATTCCTCTGGAAACGTTTGAAAATTTTCGAGAGCCTGGGTTAAAAACAATTACTATCGAAGATTTGAATGTCTTAAATCCTTTAGCGGAAGATTTACCACTGCCTAAGCCATCTGATATCTCATTGATGTGTGCTAAATGGTTAGGTCTTCCACAGATACCTGAATGGAAAGGATTTTTCCATTGTATAACCAGAAACCAGCCTTGTGAAAAGACCAAAGTAATACCCCCTTCCATTTGTTTATTCACCACCAAGCAAGTATGACACCAGTTTCACTGTGCTGAAATATGCTGCAGTGTGTTAAAATGCACCAAAAGTCTTGCATACTCACGTTTGACCAACCACTGTATATTAAAACTCGAGAGATAGTCGCAGCAACATCCAATCCATTATTATCAAGTTGTATTGTGAGGCTTGGTGGATTCTATCTTTTAATGTCATTCTTAGGCTGCATTGGGTACATAATGGCTGGAAGTGGGTTAAAAGAAATACTCACTTTGATTTATGCACCTACGTCAGTAGAAAAAATGTTGCCTGGCCATGCATACGCTAGGGCCGTCCGAGCTCATTTATTGACCCAAACAGCTTTAGCAAAAATAATTTTTGACGGCATGGACATATCGGATTAGGAATGTAAAAATCTCCGTGAGTTGTTTCGAGATTTTGCTACTGAACCACTATCGCAAGAAACCTTAAACGCACACACTCAAATACGAGCCATAGAAATTAAAATGAGGAAGACTTTGGAGCACCTGAAAAAGAAAGGCCCAACTGCCTGTGTGGCTGGAAGCGTCAAGAGAAAATTCTTGTGCCCATCAAAATTATGGATGCAATAGCTCCCGATTCAGTTTTAAACATGGTGTTTTGCAACTGTAAGACTGACTGTGGAGTAAGATGCTGATGTCGAAAAGCATGCATCAACTGCACAACGGCCTGCAATAATTGCAATGGGGTATGTCAGAATGGCATCAGCCCTGTTGATGATGACGATCGAATGAAAGAAGTTGATGAATGGGCCGATGCTAGCGGATCCATAGACAATCTATACATGCCTGACGAAGGGGAGAATCCCATACCGAAAAAAGCACGTAAATCCTGAAGTAGGTAAGTTTGAACTATTATTCGCAATGGAAATCTGATAGTGAATACCCCCAAGTTTACTACATTCATGTATAAAATTAATAATGATTAATTATCTACATTGCCCAAAACATTAAAGTCTATTTTCTTGTGTTTAAAGAATGCCGAAATGTGGGAGAGGTTAGAAATTCAAAGAAGAGCTCCTGCAACGAGACTTTGAAGCTACCTCCATTATCAACGCTCATTTAATAGTCAATATCTTCGTTCCTGTTAGGTTTACGTCAAAAATGTATAAAATCGTTTTTGTACATAATTTAATATTTTTTAATTTTTGAAATAAACTTTTTTTGCGTAAAGTTAACATTTCCCTAGTTATTTGAAAAAATACAAAAAACCTTCCCATTTAGTGTAAAACTAATTTGGCTAATTATGGGATGCACATGCGCGGATATCTCCCCCCACCGCGATGGGGAACCGCGCTTGCGCGTCCCAGGTGTGATAGTGCGCTCTTTTCAAAGTCAATTATCTTTGTTCCTGTTAGACATATAAAAAAATGTTATGAATGATTTTTGTTTATAATTTAATGCTCTTTAATTTTTGTATTTAATTATTTTTTATAAAATAAATATTTTTAAAGTTATTTCCAAAAAACCAAAAAAGGGTACACATTTTCCAAGATGGCGGCGAAAGCTCAAGTCTGATCGGTGGGGACTTTTAGTATGTTCATTAGCATGCCAAAACAAACATCTCCACCAATTTTTAAAACTTTCATATTTTTTTTTAGCCATAAAACCTATTTTGACTGGGCTAATAGCAGCTCCACTTGGGAGCTGGGCGGTATGGCAGACAACAAGGGATACTTTCATAAAAACTGGAACTAAACGACAACACATATTCAACTTGCGTCAAAAACGTTATCTACAGAAGATTCAAATTCTGTAACTGTTTAAGGAAAATAATAAGGCAGAGGTATACATGAGGTTATAGAATAACGAGAGAGTGTTTACATCATACGCAAATTAATACTATTTGTTCTTAAGGAAATGCAGCAGTAGGGTTTTGTCCTGAACTGCCTTTCTCACAAGTCATTGATGACACAATTATGAATATTTCATTTTTATATTCTGTTGAAGAAACTGAAGATCAGACATTGTTAGTTGCGCAGTTTATTAAAATTAAGTTATATCATCGAAAAACACTAGAGAGCTCGGGGACTGATGGCTTAAGAGCTAATGTCTGTGGCATTTGTAAATAGCAAACAATATTAAAATTAAAGCAAATATTTTTGTAGGGTTTTTTGGGGAAGACAGTAAAATCAACTATATAGCACTTGCCTAAAGAAATTTAGAAAGAATTCATTTATATTTTCCCCCAATTGTGAGGCTTGCATTAATTTTTTTTTCGTAGTGATTAATTTATAATCTGAATTGTGCTGGGGTTGGAAAAATAAGGGACTTACAACACAGCATAATTTTATATAGTGTCCATCTCTCTTTAGCTTAGTTTCATATGTCAGAGAGGATATTTTACTCACTTTTTATGAACGATTAGATGACAGAGTGCTTTCCCATTTGACGATATGTACTTAATCGAAACTGTTCAAGTGGTAATATATTTTTATGTGTGAAAGAGTAATCTTTAGGCATGTCTGAGCAAACTAATTTAATCGAAAATAAATGAGCTGAATGACTAGTTATTAAACAGTATTCAGAGATCACTATTTCAAACAGCTAAACACAATGTGCTATGGAACCGGAATCCACAAACCTAGTTACGAGGGCGTTCCAATTTTGATCCATTAGAAAGGTCTGAAATTCGTTTCACCCACTTGCAGAGAATTTTTAAAATCCTTGAAATAGTTATTTTTCAGAGGTCCTTGCAAGTCACGATGAAGAAGTAACATCAGTTTTCTTTTCTTTTTTTTTCTCTTTTAATGAAAAACGTAAGCAGGAATGAATCATAACTCCAAATGGGCTTAAATATTCCAGGCGGATGCATATGAAGCCATTGTAAGGTTTGAATTAACATTCTGGGGGCTCTAATTTACATTCTTGCTCTGCATTCAATCGATTCAGACCACATTTTATCATTGTTCGTATAGCATTCCTTTAACATACATTTCTTCGAGAACACGATCCACATGTATTCCGTACCGTAAACAATAGATTCTTCTTGACCGGCTCATATCGATATCTGCTAACTCAACAGCTGGCACTGGCGCGTAACGGACACTTTTATTGGCTCCTTGAGTGATTACTTCCACTTCACAAGAAGAAAAAAGAAATGTTTGTTCGCGACTTGTCGACTGCTTGTTTGTCTTCTGAGACCAAATCTCATCTACGCTATTTTGTGGTTTTCTCTCGAATTGGGAACAAAACAGAAGGTAACTTATAAGTACAAATCCTTATTCCACCACACAGCATGATATTGTTCATGGGCGCTTAATACATACTAGTTTCCGGTTGTTGCACTCATACACGTTTTGTGGAATTCATCTCAAATATTTCAGTAGAATATGAGGAGGTAAGAAAAAAATTAGTGTTACGACTGCACAGTATATATAAATTATTTAGTACTTTTTTGTGCATTGCATGTGGAGGTTTTGACTATTGTATTTTTAATATTGTACATACATGCATTTTTACTATTGTACATACATGCTCAGCACTAATAAGTACAAATAACAAGAAATCTACTGAAAGTACGGAAAAAATACTTGTTGTACTGTCGTATTAGTTATAAATCATTAATTATTATTATATTACCTGTCAAACAGTTAAGTAATTATTCAGAATAAATATTGGATGCAATTAATTAATTATTATTAATATTTGTTATCACTAACAATTTGTCATTTAATTCATTTATCAATAATAATTGCAATAAAAAACCTTTGCATGCATTAATAAACGTATACCTTACCTTCTCCCACACTGGTATTTGTTAATTTGGAAACTTAAGAAGAATAATCTGTATATTGAAAAGTGTTCACGCTTTTGAGTACGTATGTTTCAGAAGTAGTTTTAAATTGGATTGTCTTATAAAATTTAGAAGTAATTCTTCAAACTTGTAGTTAAGTGGTATATAAGAGCCGCAGCAAGTTTGATGACTCCTATTTAAAAACAACAGCATATATTTCTCCAAGTGCTTTTAAATTGTGAACAACTTATATACTCGTTTTAAGTATATACAGGCATTCCATGCTTTCCTAAAGTTAGCATTAGGGCTTTTTGCTTTCATAAAAGACCTACATTTCTAATGTCCAATGCACCTGACAGGGTCCGACATAGCAGCTAGGGCCTTTCGGGATTGAATCCCTGCCAGTGAAT
Source organism: Dolomedes plantarius (assembly GCA_907164885.2). NCBI lineage: Eukaryota > Metazoa > Arthropoda > Arachnida > Araneae > Dolomedidae > Dolomedes > Dolomedes plantarius. The sequence continues at coordinate 105,122,342 of OU015497.1, read as the reverse complement.
AGGCTGCCTCCGAGCATCCCCAGGGGCGACATCTGGGGGGGGGGGGGATGGTACTTTCACGAGTGCCTGCTTTTGTCAAACCATGAAGCTGTAGCTTCATGTGTCAAACATAAGAAACCGGTTGAAGATATTTCTCAAACAAATTTTTCTCATACAAATGAATAATAATTGCTTCTTTATTTTACGCTATCTGGACTTACGAAATTTTTTTATTTCAGACACGGAGGTAAACACAATAAACAAAAGTAATCCTTGTTTCTAACATTCGGATCTTATTTCTCACATACTTTTTAAACTTCCTTAAAATATATTTCATGGGGAATTTACTCAGTTTATTAATTTAAATCTTAGCTTTAATAAGTTAATCCTTTTCCCGTTTAAAATTCCTTTGCTAGCTTTCAGGTTCATTTAAATAATACTGGTGAGTTGACAATATCAGTTATTGAATATGTTTGGAAGAAATATACTGCTGTTCATTGAAATTGCAACACCAAGAAAAGAGTTGTTGAAATGACTTGAAATTTAGCAGACGGGTAGTTAATTAAGCTAAACGCAAATGATTAAAATCTCTTAAGGCTGAATAGGAGTGAGCCATGTTTTCTGAAGTAGTCTAGATTCAATCTCGAGAACCATTACCGCTGGATCCTTGTTCGCAGATACTGTGAGGAACTGGTCAGTGGGGTCTGTCCAGGTTACATTGTAGAGCATCGTACTGGTATTTACACTTAGCAGAATAGTTCAAGATGCTATTTCGTTTCATTCACGCTCTCATCTTGTTCAGGTCGCAAGTACCATGAGCAGCAGTACATCCTAGAGGTTTTGGAACCAGATGCCCGACCCCTCTTACAGACTCTTCCTGGAGTTATCTTTCAGTAAACAGGACAATGCTCATTCCTATGTCGCCAATATTGTCAAACTTTTCATGTGTGTCACCACCTACAGTCAAAACTGAGGAACCGTGGATGTGTACTGGATATGTGTGAAACGAGATTTCACAGCCATTTAGGATCTTTATCTCTCCTTGACACGCCGTATGCAAACAATGATAACTGAAAGAGGTGGATACTCAAATTACTGATTTCAGCATGTTCCTTTTGACTGACAGATCTACAGTTTTAATCTTTTATACCTGGTGCCACATGTCATCGTTCAAATTTATTTTATTGCTGTGACTCAAATCTTTGTTAGTGTACAATGAACAATAAGATAATATCAAGAGAAAAAATTAAAAATGAATTCATCCCAAAAATGTTCATCTTTATGAATTCATTCTTTAAAAATTGCTGAGCATAGTAAATTAAACACTTATTTGATCAATACAAAATAGTTTTATTTATAACTAAAGTTTGTTTCACATGAGTTACTGAAAGAGTGTCAAGGTAAAAGAATTTACTAAGGATGTGAAATTACCAAAATTTTGACTTTGGACAAATTTTTACCTAATCAAATGCACAAAGATAAAATCACACATAGAAGCTTTTTCATCTCAGAGCCACTAAAATAAACGAAATTAGTTTCCCACATGCAATTAATTTTGATCTATTATAAATGATAGAAATATGCTAGATTTTTTTCTTAATGAATTTAAAATGAATTTAGTGAGCGAAATATATTTACTTTCAAGACGATTTATAACTACCACAAGTTTGTTTAAAATTTGCTGCAACTCATGCCTGAAAATCACAAGCAAGATTCATTACATGAAATACTCGATTAAAAAATAATATGTATACTAGTGATAAACAGTTTCAATACATATATATTTATCCCTAAATAAACTCCTTTTCTGAGATGCAATTTTTAAAATTCTTATTCAACCCCTGAAAGAGCGAAGATTTTCTTCTTATATACTATACTTTACCATTAAAGAAGCTTGGAGTTTCAGTTAGTGTAATGTATTTCTTGCATTCGAATAGATAATATTGGGATCATGTCAGGTTGGACTGTTATTGATATTTCTGAATAGAAAAAGCGATTTTCCTTTCTTCTCCGGTAATTGGCATTGATTGTCTGAGAATTATGCAGTGTCGAGAATGATACATTGGGGGGAAACAATTGTAGGTTCCAATTCATCATGTCTGTCAAACTGATGGATGTATTTTCGAAATGGCCTCCATAGGTGACAGGGGGTGGCATTAGAATTAAAGAATTGTTTGCAGAAGACTAGAGAGAAATATCAACGTCAGAGCCTTTGGAGAATATTCTGTGAAAGGTTAGGTAAGGGTGAAAAAGATGTTTCAATACGGCGCTGGATTCGGGATTATAAGCTTATAAGCCGAGATAAATTGTTTTTAAGAAAATAGAATTTAAAATATTTATCAAATGTTTTATTAAAAACTATTTTTCAAACTACTGGATTAAAGTAAAGATGGTTAAAATGTAAATAGTTAAAAGTGTTTTGCTTTAAACCATTTACAGGCGTACATTAAAAACTGTTTATGACCCATTACCCCGCCTTCCAAAATTTTTACGTTTACGAAATTTTTACGAAAGATCTAGATTAGTAACTGTGTCATAAATTCAAAGAAAGCTGAAATAGTGTTCGTGATTTGTTTTGCAGTAAAATAGTGTAGACTTCACGGATTTGCCAGTCCATATGAAATCAGGTGGAGATGAGTTGTTAACTGATGACTCTCTTCATCCATTCATTACACCTCCGTTTCCTTTACAACAACCTAACAAATTCCGTCTCCATTATAACAGCCTAATAAACCGTCGGCATCATCACTTTAAGCCACTTTCAGTGATCCTGAATTCACAGTCTTACTAAATGAAAAAATTCTGCAATTGCCTCATTTCTGCGTTATACACAGTCCAGTCATATTAATGTGACCACCGCCTACTTTTGACGTCAACGTTAAATAACCAATCGCAGAAGGCACTTGTCATCAGCAAATTTTGTGGATATATAAAGTGTGTTGTAGGCTGTAGAAGCGGAATGGTATAATTCCCCACGGTGTGTGGCCAATGACGAATATATTGTAAAGGCTGCAGAGGCAGGGGTAAATAGGGGCTTGTAAACCAGGAGGAAATAGAAGAATTGCTGTCGGTGTGGCCAGTGATAGCGATCTAAAGTCTATAAATATTGCAAGATGGATGGTCATTATTTTATGGCCCACAGTAAGACCTTCAGATGATAAGTGTCAAAGTGGTATTGCAAATGAAAATTATGGTGGGGAGGTACTTCGTAGACTATGGACAGGGGCAGTATAATAAGGAACCAATTGGGGCAGGAACTACTGAGAGAAAAACAACCCACTGCCCAATGAAAAATAGGGGCGGTCCAGAATGCCCCCCTGAAAACGGACAACAGCCCCTCCAAGTACGAAAGGAATAGGAGAGGAGGTCCAGATTTATCTCAGACTTTTTTCTTAGAGCTCAGATGATAGAGAATCTCGACTGCCTCAGAGTCTAGGAGAAGTGTCAGTAACCTGCCAAGATGTTCCTGTATATGAGATGATTTTGGGTCCCTGACGTCGATGCATTTTTCATCGCTGCATACTTCAGCTGTAGTAAGTGTCTCCCCATAGACTCTAAAAATCATTACTTTGACCATATAGTTTGCCTCTGCTTCTGAGTTCTCGTATGTAAAATGTTAATATGAAAGGGAATATTGTGCTTGTAGCAATTACAATTTAATTGAATTTTGTGATTGATTGAAAAATGTATGTTAAAGGCTAATGCTCTGTCTTCCTTACTTGCTTCTACACACGCATGCATCCATTGTTTTAAGGTTATCAATTGCCTACATCGGCATTCGTAAAACCTTTCAGTTCTTGCATTCATGCAGAAACGGTGCGATTTATCCGACGTTCAAATGGGCATGATCATTGGCTTTCGGGCCAAGGGTGAAAACATTTCAGAAACGGCTAATTTTGTAAACTGTTCACAGGCCGCCGTGGTAAATGTATAACGTGCATATCAAAATAGCACTATCCAAAATCAGCGACGTGACAAATGTGGTGCACCACGGGCCATAGATGGCAGAGGTGAAGGACGGCTGCGGAGATACGTTCGGGCGAATAGACGTGCAACCGTTGAGCAACTGACCGTCCAGGTGAACCAAGGGGCTACCAACAGTGTCTCCACAACGAAGGTTCAGCGAAGGTTGCTGCGTACGGGCCTCCGCAACAGACGCCTGGTTAATGCAACTATGCTGACTGCTGTTCATCGGTGACGAAGGCTGGAATTTGCATGCCAGTACCGCAACTGGACTTCCACTGAGTGGAGACAGGTGGCTTTTTCCGATGAATCACGTTTTATGCTCCATCGGACAGATACACGTTGGTGTATAAGGCGTGACACGTCTGAAAGCAAACACCCTGCAACAATTGCCAGAAGGGTCCAAGTTGGAGGAGGGAGCATTATGGTCTGGGGAATGTTTTCGTGGTAATCTCTGGGTTCACTCATCATTGTGGAAGGCACGATGTATCAACACAAGTATGCATCTATCCTTGCGGACCATGTTCACCCCTACATGCGAATTGTTTTTCCTCAGGATGATGGCATCTACCAGCAGGACAATGCGACGTGTCATAAATCTCGCAGTGTACGTGCGTGGTTCGAAGAGCACCAGGATGAGTTTACCGTACTCCCTTAGCCAGCAAATTCTCCGGACTTGAACCCAATCGAGAATCTGTGGGATCACCTCGATCGGGTTGTTCGCACCATGGATCATCACCGTAGCATAGCGTAGCTGGCCACGGCACTGGAGTCGGCATGGCTCAACATCCCAGTGAACACCTCCAGGAACCTAACTGACTCTCTTCCTGCACGTCTCACAGCGGTCCGCTCTGCGAAAGGTGGTTATTCTGGATTTTGACAGGTGGTCACATTAATGTGACTGGACTGTGTATAAGCTGTGTATTTACTACATGTTAGTTTTAGCTTTTATGCGTTATTTGGGATGATTTAGTACTGGAGTTGGGAAGGAGGGGGTCTGAAAAAGCTAAGGTATTTTACTCAAATAAAAACCTGGTTTTTGTTTTCGCTTACGTCATTTTGATTTGCAAAATATTTCATATTAACGATTTACTTTTGGATAACGGGGAAAACCGATGCCTAGCTGAAATTTACTAATTTTAAAGAGTAATAAACAAAAGAAGCATGTTTTTTTGCAATGAGGAGGGGGGGGGCTTTGTTTCTTTATGAAATTAACTGTGAAATTAAAATTCTTTTCAAAGGGTAGTTTTTGCATTCTTACTAAGCTACATATATATTATATATACAGGGTGATCCAAAATTATTGAGCACATTTCATGTTTTTTTTTTAAAAAAGGAACAAAATGAGATACGGAATTAAAATAATTGAGTCAGTCTGCAAAAATGGCTACCGTACAGGAAAAAGCAATGTGCGTTTTGTTATTCCATGAAAGCAAATCCATTGTAACCCATTTTGTTCTTTTTTTTTAAATTTGGACCATCCCAGGGTGGTCCAAACTAAAAAGAGAACAGAACAAAATGAGTTACAACGGATTTACTTTCATGGAACCACAAAACGCACATTGCTTTTTCCTGTACGGGAGCCATTTGCAGACTGACTCAATTAGTAAATTTTTCTTGCGAAATGTTGTCGCGCCATCTACCGGCTTACATGGAAGGTATTTAATGATTAAAATTTTGTTGTGTAAAACTGTTTTAAATTGTCTTTCCAAGAAAACAATAAACATGTAATTACCTCATTTTGTTCTTTTTTTCTTTTCAAACATGAAATTCTCTCAATGATTTTGGACCACCCTATATATTATTTTATCAGTGTTATTTGGCAGCGTAAGTATACCTTTGAACAGATTAATAAAAATGTTGCATATAAACAGCTACAACATTTCTAGTCATTTATATTATCTTTAAAATTAAGAGAAAAACTGCACTTTTTTAATATGTAGAAATTTTTTTGAAATATTTTCTATTTTACTTTAGAAATAATATCATTATATTTGACTCACTATAATCTGTGGATAAGTTATTTATATATTAATGATATAATAACAGAGAAGCATCAGATATTAGACATACAACTAAAGACATATGTCTGAAAATCTAGTAGACTAGTAACTAATGGTAAGATACTGTATTTGAAGCAAATATTTACACACGAGGGGCAGCAGATAGCTAGACGTGTCAAAATATCGATAGCAGCATCTTTGCGCCAGATTGATGGCTAACTGCTATTACATGGATAACGTGCTAAATAATTTTTTAGGATAACGTGCCATAAATCTTTTAGGCAACTAATATGACAGCATTAAAAGTGGAATTACATTAATTTCATCGGTGTCTGATATTTATATAAATCATTTCTTCCCATTTACTTAATCATTCTCACATGTAGTAACTTCCTTCAGACAGATATTTCAAACCATTTTCTCGGTCATTACATAAGGTTAAAAAAACTTGCTTTATATTTTAGAGATTTTCCGTCCAGTTTCTTTTCAAATTACTGAGGAGTAATGACACTTATAAGTAAAACGATTAGATAGAACTGACGCAGTAGCGAATTGGAAATACGGCAAATGAATCACTTTTTCATTTCCCCCTGAAGATATATCCCAAGTAGCCAATATACAGTAGAAGCTAAAGGCATTGTATTTCACGTCCTTTAATGCGTTAAATATGCCGAAGTCAAAAAGATGGTAAATTAGGCAATGTCAATAAATCGAAGTTAATGATGATGCACATCTTTTCTTTTTTAATCGAACGTCGTAAACAGTTATTTTCTGCCTCAACATGGAGCTAAGGTTAAAAAAAATGAAAAGAATTTGTTTTCATTGTCCTAATAGTGAAAAAATTACTTATTGTGTGGAAATTTAACTTATTTTCAGAACTTTTAAATGACTATACTTTCACTAGAATTGCATTCCTTTTGAAATTCACTAAATCACCAGTAATACGTTATATAAATAGACTGGTTATTTTTAACATGTTAAGTTTGTTTACCATTGAATTCTGTTACTAAAGCTTAAAGAAAACAAATTATCTATATTTGAACTAATAAAATGTTTTGTTCCCTAGAAATTGTAAAATAGGGTAATTTGTTTAACAGAATAATTCTTTTCCTAGAATCTTTTACTGAAACTAGCATATTTTAAAATTGTAAGTTAATAGAAATTTTTCTTTTAACGTTCTTTAAAACTTTCTTTTCGTTCATTCTACTGTAACGAAAGGAAAACAAAAACCTTTCGCCATTGATAAGAGAAACTCACTGGCCATATCAACAAATTTATTTTGTTTTAAGTAAGTTTTTTTTCACTTTAAAAAATTACCTAAACAAAAATTACTTGGTCTCAGAACAGTTTAATTCTTTTGAAACGAGCTATTTTGAGTGAAATTTAGAGATAAATCATCACAAGTGAAATACTGTAACGTCTTAAAGTGCCAGGAGACTAAAATAGGGCTTAGATTGGGTTGAATATCCATAATACCTTTCAATTTTATACATCATTTTATAATTGAAAACTGCCATCAAGATCATCTTGACTTCAAGCGAAAATCATCTGAGCCTAATTTCTTTTATCTTGTCTGAAATTTCTTGCGTTTTCAGATTTGTTTTTAAGTAAGGTTACTCCGTATTCTTAACTTTAACACCATCCAAAAAAAATAGCTGAACAAGATTTCTCTACTTTAATCCCCAAAACGGCCAGATAAACTGGAGCTAAGGGAATTCGTTTCTATCGTAAAAAACTTCATTTTCTTTTTTCAAAAGTCTTCAAAGTTTCTTCAAAGTCTTTTTTTTTTTCTACAGATTTTAGTTATACACATTGTAGCAGGCAGCCCTGTTTGATGCCATTTCAAATACAGTGCTTCAGAAAACTGTAAAAACGCAGCTAGTGTTCGACATAAATTATTATCATACTAGCTGTTTGCCCGGGTAATTTGGACATTTTATTTCTCCCCCTTTCCCCTCATTTCGATGGGGCTGAACTTGGACTTAAATGGCATCGGGAGTATCACCATTCATCTCAGCGACCCCGAAAACTATGGATTCGACACTAATCTCGGTTTTTTTAAAAATGTCACCCACCTTCCTTCGATTTGCGGGGATCGAGGTAGCATAGTGGTAGCGAGTTGGCTGACGGTGCTGAGGGTGCTCGGATCGAATCCTGACGCATGCCATTAAATATCTCCTCGTCTCCATACGTGTATAGGCTGGATATGGGCACGTTAAATACGTAGACCGGAGTCCCTCTATGAGGTCAGAGAGGGTGGGAAAGGGTACGATCTCCCTAGATGCCGCCCGTGGAGTTGCCCGGTCAAAATTGCAATCGGACTCTGACCCTTGTGGCAACATTATAAACCGGAGCCTCAGCTCGAACCCTATCCGGAAAGCAAGTCCGGAATAAATTCCAGCCAGGGGGTAGTAGAAACAACAACAACATCATTTAGATTTGGAACAACAGTCAAATAACTGATGAGTCTATTTGGATATATAGGCGCTTTACTCCTACTTTAATGTTCCTATTTCTTTGGAAAAATATTGTTGATAGAGCGTTCTAACTTAAAACAATTTGTATTTTATGCCAATTCTGACCGCCAAGTCATTACAACATCTTAGCACCCTACCATTTTCAGAGCCACATATTCAAAATAACTGCAACTCCCTCTTTAAAAAACTTGTCAGCAATTCTTTTTCCTAATGCGGAGGTATTTGTCGCTAGACAACGTGTAGCGTTAGTAGGTACATTAAATAGATTCGTCGCAATATTTAGATCTATGAAATTTTAAGTACAGGATTATCAGGAAGGAATCATCCGATTACAAAATTTAATATTTTCCATAATTTGAAACAGAAAATTGTAATTAATATGTCATTGTAAAGGAAAAAAACGTTAAATTTTTAGTTTGTAACATTTTATTTTCTCAATTGGTGGCAGCACTGTTATCATTCAGGCGTTTTAAGTCCAGGGCAACCAGGTGTTTCAGCAGAGAATGTTGAAAGAGTGCCAGAGACTCTCTTACACAGTCCGAAGAAATGGACGGTTCGTACTAGTAATGAAGTTGGGATATCTCAGTCTACCGTTTGGACTGTGTTGAGAAAAAAAATTGCATTTTAAGCCTTACAAATTACAAACCATGCAAGCACTGGAGCCTAGTGACGAAATTTCTAAACAGAGAACTACCACATCATTGGATTGGTCGCAGGGCAGCCGATGATTTGGTCCTACACAGCTACCCTCCTAGGTCACCGGACTTAACCGCATGAGACTTATATGTCAAAGATCTTGTGTTCATACCACCTTGTAGAGACAGGCGAGTCACTATAACAAGGAATAACGCCCCCTATCGTAGGGTAAGGGGTACTACGCAGAACGCTGGGGTAATTGCAGACTCCAGACGTATCTGATAAGCTGTCACAGAGAACGACGGAGGTGATTGCAGACTCCGGTCGTGTCTTATATATTTTTAGAGAGAAAAGTTCGGAGGTGATTGTAGACTCCGAACGTAGCTGGTATTTGCTTTAGAGCGTTGAGGTTATGTTAATAATTTGTTCCTGTAAATATTGTTCTTCTACCTGTTATATATATTGTCTCCTGTACTTGTCCGTGATGTGCTCTGTCTTATAGTAAACTATATGCTTTAAAAAGAGCTGGTTGTAGTTTGAAAAAAAAAGGACTTTCAACTCGACTTCCATCATACACCTTTGCCTACAAGTTTGCCCGAACTTAAACAACGAGTTTGGAAAGAAATGGCATATCGCAATGATATTATACAGTTAACTAAAGGAAGTCATATCGAACACCTGTGAAGAAAAATTAACATTTTTCGATTAGAATGACATATTAATTATAATTTTCTGTTTGTAATTATGGAAAATATTAAACTTTGTAATCGGATGAATAGCGCCCTTTACACGTACGCTCTTTCGCGAGTGCTTGGAGCGTACGGGATTGCGCGCGGAAAAACTTGCAGTACGCTCCAAAGCAGCTTTCCTTTCCTCACCGACACCTTCACACATGCACTCAATCACGCCGGATTGTGGTTTCACGCGGGAAAGAGCGTACGTGTAAAGGGCGCTATTCTTTCCTGATTGAGAACTTATTTTTTGTGTGCACACATTTCTGTAGTTTTTAGCGTATTCTATACCGTAAATATCTATTGATTAAAAATAACCGAATAAAAGTATTTTATCTAAATAACTACTTATAAAAGTACGTTACCTTAAGAAACTGATCTCCCCCCACTTGGTTCTTTTATTTATGATTTCCATCAGCAACATATTATGTCCCTTAATTCTTAGACAGCAGATTCAAGAAAGAGAAAAATAGGTTTTATTTCTTCATTTTCTGTCAACAAAATCTTATTTTGCCCGACATAATATTGAGAAATTTAGTTACATGTCACAGCAAAGTTGACATTTTTCCCCCTCCATGAACTCTCCAGAGATTTCTCTGAAAAATAACCGTTAAAATTCTATTTGTTCGAAATGTCTGTTCTTCCAGTGGGCAAAAATGCAATTAATCTGAGTTTTATATTTCCCGCAGACAGACGCGGTGCTTTTATCCAAAACTTTCTTTTGCGGTTGGTTAGTACAGAAATATGTTGTCTCAGCATCTGACACAGTTTTGTGCGTGAGGGACATTTTTATAGCACACTCGAGTGATCACTTATGGTTGTCAGTAAAAACTCTTGGGCTCCAGTTTAAAAAAAATCATTCGGAATTTTAACTTTTCTGGCCCGGTGTTTTGCTTCATTTAGTAAATTTCTTCTGCTACGTGGCTGTATTAGAAACAGTAGCGTTTAAAAATAAAAGGATATACTTTTTATATATATATCTGGTTTCAAAGAGTTTTTAAAAGCATTTTTATTAAATATGTCACGAAGTATATTTCAATGGTTGATAAAGAAAATTAGTTTAGTGTTACATAAAGAAATCAGACATAATTAACACGTGTGTGGAAACATTGATAGATGAACTAGCTGATGTAAATTCTGCAAGATAAACAACAGGCTAGTGAAAGAAACCCGAAAAGTGTAAGTATTTAATTACAATCTCTTACACATCACTTGGAGCAGGGTTTACCAAACTTTTCCTGCAATGGAACACTTCGTAAATCTTGAAATTTCAACGGAACACCTTGTTTATTTTGCAGGGTATGTAATAACACATCATCAATAAAATTTAAAAAAATGAGAAATAAACATTTTTATATAGCATTAACATTTTTTAGACATTTTAGAATTGAATTTCTTGTAGCCGTTGCAGGATATAAAATAATTCCAGGTTTTCGTGGAACACCTATTTACTTTCCGTGGAACACCAGTGTTCCGCGCAACATAGTTTGGGAAACCCTGGCTTAGAGTATGCCCGTCTAGATTCCTAGGGGTAACTTTTATCATAGTATTGCAGAAGAACGATCATATATATATATATATATATATATATATATATATATATATATATATATATATATATATATATATATATGAACGATCCATGGCATACGAACAATCATATATATATATATATATCCTATATATAATAGCCGTTGTCTCTGTATAACACTTCCGGGCTGTACTCATCTTTCAATTGAAGCCCTCAGTAAACAAACCGCCCGTTAGGCTTAATTTCAATTTCAGATGTGGATCAGAATTTTTTCTTACCTAAAAACAAATATCTTCTTCATCAAATCACGTTTGTTCAGCCTATTTTTCTATAAAACATTCAGAACTAAAAAAAATTGGATTTTTTAGCTGTATATTTAACAGTTTTTAAAAATCTGTTTACTTTTGCGATGAATTCTGAAAGTAAATAAACTTGAATGTGAATGAATCGCGTAGTGAACTGTAAAAAAATGGATGGCAGTCTACTACTCCAATTGCATGAAAAACTAAATAAATAAAAAATAATGATAGGGTTTGCTTTTACATGTTGTGGATTAAATGCAATATTGTTAGATAATTCGGGGTATTTTTTAACTTAATATTTAATATTTTGATCGAGTATATATATTTTGATTAATTTTACATATACTTTTTTCTATTGGCAACATGAGTTAATATTTTGATTTGACAATCCAAAAACGTGATTTACATTCTCAGAGATTAGCAAACTTATTTCAAATTTAAGTTATATTATAACAGTATTATAATTAGTATTATAATTAAGTATTATAATAACAATGTACGAGAACGAAAGTCCCTCTCAAAAAAAGCGCCGGGAAGCTAGAGAACGGCAACGGAGATATCTAGCAAGGCAAAGCCAAGAGTCGCGAGATAGATTGCGGGTGACTAATGCTGCAACCCAACGTCTTCGGATTCAACAAGAGTCGCCAGAAGAAACTCGAGTACGCCGAATAAGAGATGCAGAAACCCATCGCTTATCCCGAGAGCGTCAAAGGCGAGAAATTAATTTCACTGCTGAAATAGATGAACACTATTGTGGACCAATAAACTTAATTTGCCAGTTTTGTAGTTCTAAGAATTTCAGTGCAGAACGCCCGCCTGATGGAAAATTTAAAAGTTGCTGCCGGAAAGGAAGAGTTAAACTGGAGAAACCCATAGATGCTGAGGGAAATGTGTTGTCATACCCCATTATTTTGTTTAACTTACTTTTGGATCCGAGCAATCCTGATCACAAGAACTTTCGCGAAAATATTCGCTCATACAACAGTGCGGTTTCATTTGTATCAATGGGAGCAAAAGTTCTTGATTTTAATAGTAGAGGACCTTATATTTTCAAAGTCCATGGTCAAATTTGTCATCGTACAAGCCACATTCAACCACTGAATGGCGAAGCTCCCCAGTTTGCTCAGCTGTATGTCATTGACAGTACTCAAGCTACTGATATAAGAGTTACTCATCCAGCTAATGAGCAATGCTTCTCGCATGTTTTAGATCAGATTGATAGATTTTTCAGGCAGCACAATCGGCTAACAAATACATACTGCATGCTTAGGGAGGTTCAAGCTCGAGCAGTTCAAGAAGCAAGTGAAGCAGGAGCGGATATTCCGATCGTAAATATGGTGTTCCGACGAGACCGACACTCTGATCAGCGCCGATACAATGCACCAACCGCCAATGAAATTGCCATGGTCTTTGTGAATAGTGACGGAGAACCTCCATTTGAACGTGACATCCGTGTCTATCCTTTCAATCCAGAAAATCCTTTGCAACCATTTATTAATATTAATATCTTGAGCCCAAACTTGGATCCAATGGCTTATCCCATTTTGTTTCCCTATGGCGAGCCAGGTTGGCAACCGAACTGGAGTTGTGAAGCTTATGATGGAGCACAAGCAAATCGCAGCAGAGTGAATGTTACAATGCTTCAATACAAAGTTGCTTTGACTGCCATTCGAGATGAATTTAATCCAATAATTAGTGCAGGAAAACTTTCTCAGCAGTGGATTGTTGATTCATATCTTCAGGTAGAAGCAAATAATCTCAATTTCATCAAAATGCATCAGCAGCAGTTAAGAACTGAGCTCTATCAAGGACTTGCAGATCATCTTGAAATTGGGAATGAAAATGCTGGAATGCGAGCAGAAATTCCAATAATTTTGCCTTCATCATTTGAAGGATCACCAAGAAATATGAGAGAACGATGTGCTGATGCCATGTCCATATTTGCTAAATTTGGTGCACCAGATCTTTTTATAACATTCACGGCGAATCCAAAGTGGCGAGAAATCACTGAAAATTTACGACCAGGAGAACAAACACATGACCGTCCTGATTTGGTGGCACGAGTCTTTAAGTTGAAACTAAAATCTCTTATGGAAGATCTGGTTGTTCACAGTGTCTTTGGAAAAGCTACAGCTCATGTTTATATTGTGGAATTCCAAAAACGAGGACTGCCGCATGCTCACATTTTAATTGTTCTACGAGTAGAAGACAAATTTTCAACTGCTGAGCGTATTGATCAATTTGTGTGTGCTGAGATTCCATTGCCTGATCAAAATCCACGCTTGCATGAAATTGTAACAAAATGCATGTTGCATGGACCATGTGGTATTGATAATCTTGGAGCACCTTGCATGGAACATGGGAAATGTAAAAAGCAGTTTCCCAAGCAACTTCAAACAGAAACAACTATCAACATTAATGGCTATCCATTGTACCGTAGACGCTTAAATGTAACAGTTGAAGTTAGAGGTAGATCAATGGATAGTAGATATGTGGTTCCATACAATCCATATCTGTTGCTTAAATACAATGCACACATTAATGTTGAAGTTTGTACCTCTATGCGTGCAATTAAATATATTTACAAATATATTTATAAGGGATTTGACTGTGCTAATATGATTCTGACTGCAGGGCAACTCCAAATCAATGAAATTGCTAACTACATTGATGCTTGATATGTAGGTGCACCAGAAGCAATGTGGAGATTGCTTGAATCAAAAATGCATGACCGTTCGCATGCAGTGATGAGACTGCCAGTACATCTCCCAAACCAGCAACGCCTTATATTTACTGCTGGTCATGAAGTAGAAGCAAGCTGCACGATCATCACGAACAAAGCTTGAGTCATGGTTTGAGTTAAATAACAGAGATACTGATGCACAAGCATTGTTGTACACAGATATTCCATATCACTATGTGTATATTCATAATAGCTGGCAAAAAAGACAGAGAGGGGGTAATAAAATTATCTCAAGGATGTACCATGTTAGTGTAAAAGATGAAGAGAGGTTCTATCTCCGCATATTGCTGCTTCATGTCCCTGGCGCTATAAGCTTTGAATTTCTGCGAACGGTTGACAATGTTGTCTACGATACTTTCAAGCAAGCAGCTTTCCATCGTCACTTGACGGAATCAGATGAAGAGTGGGATTTGTATTTACAGGATGCTGCCATTTTGCAAATGCCAAAGCAATTGCGGCAATCATTTGCATTTATCCTTTGCTTCTACAATCCGACAAATGCATTAGAGCTTTGGAATAAATACCATATTAACATGTCTCTCGATTATTTGGGTATCAATATTGAAACAGTAGCTTTTAACTTTGCTCTACATGACATCAATGAAATTCTCAAACAACATGGATTGTCATGTGCTTCAGCTGGTCTACCTATTCCAACAGGAAATCCAATCAAAATTCAGGATTTCAACCAGTCTGACGAAAGAGAGGCAGCTGAAAGATATATAATATCTCTAAATAACGAACAACTTTCTGCATTCATGAAAATTACTGCAGCAATTGACAACATACAGAAAAATGATAGATATTTTTACTTGGATGGTCCAGGAGATTCTGGAAAAACTTATCTGTATTCAACACTGTTGTCTTTTGTTCGAGGAAAAGGAAAAATTGCACTTCCGTTTGCAACGACTGGCATTGCTGCAACATTGCTAAAAGGTGGTCGAACTGTTCACAGTGGGTTCAAGTTACCAGTTCCTCTCCTTGACACATCGGTTTCAACAATGCGAACAACATCTCCAGAAGCTGAAAATCTACGAATGGCTGTGCTGATTATCATTGATGAAATTACAATGCTTACTAAAGATGGTCTTCGTTGTATAGATATATTGTTGCGTGAAGTCATGTGCAATGATAGGCCATTTGGAGGAAAAGTAATAGTACTTGGAGGCGATTTCAGGCAGACACTTCCAGTAGTCCCAAGAGGTACTCCAGCTGATATTATTGAAAGCTGTATAAAATCAAGCCCACTCTGGAACAAATTTACTCACCTCAGCCTTACTATAAATATGCGTAGCATCGGCCAAAATCAACACAACACATGGCTACTGAACATTGGTTTAAGCAATCTTCCTCATATTTTTGGATTACCAGTTAATTCTGTTGAAATACCTGAGATTGTTGAGAACAGTCTAATTGAAGCCATTTATGGTGAACAACTGTGTAACATGCCAGTTGAAGAGCTTGCAAAAGGAGTTATTTTAGCTCCAACAAATAAGAAGACTCTTGAAATAAATCGTACCATCATTGAAAAACTCGAAGGAGAAATTCAATTATACTATAGTGCAGATTCTATCATATCTGAAGATCCAAATGATTCTCTTAATTACCCATCAGAATTTCTACATGAACAGATTCCCTCAGGTATGCCACCACATATGTTGATGTTGAAAAAAGGAGTCATAATCATGTTGCTTCGAAATTTGAATCCAAAGCAAGGACTTTGCAACGGCACTCGCCTTACGGTCGCCGGACTTGACGCTAACTTCATCACTGCAGAAATAGTTTCTGAATGCAACCGGGGAGATATTGTAATTTTACCAAGAATGGATTTAACACCAAGTGACATTAATCTGCCATTCATCCTCAAACGCCGGCAGTTTCCAGTCATTCCAGCTTATGCCATGACTATAAATAAATCACAGGGACAAACATTCGAGCATGTAGGAATTTATCTTGATGAGCCTGTATTCTCACACGGTCAACTCTATGTTGCACTATCAAGATCTCGAAATCCCCACCAAATTAAAGTTCAAATTAAAGAATGTCAACTACAAGGAAATTTGCTAAAAGACAATAGATATTTTGCGCAAAATATTGTTTTCAAAGAAGTATTTTAAAAATTCTACAAGAAATGTAAAAGGAAGTTAATATTATTTTAATAATTTACAAAAAAGTTCAAAGATTTGTTTTTTAGTAGCAAATAACCAGACATGCATAATATACACAAATGCCGTTTGTGGAAAGTTTTTCTTCTTTGCGGGGGAAAAAATGACCAATGATGAAAGGGTTGGCAATTTAGTTACCTGACTACGATACAATCAGCAAAGACAAAAATTGTAAAAAAAGATTTTTTTAAAAATTTAATTTTTAAATGTTTAATCATTAAACCAAATATTCAAATACTATTATTTTTTTAAGAAATAAAATGTCTACAGAATATATCCCTCAAAAAATAGAGGTAGTTCTTGATTCTTTTTTCTAAACTAACTAAAAATGCACCGATAATCATACATCCCTTGCTAATAAAATAAAATTTCTATCTACAAAATGGCAATTTGTAAATTCCAATATTCTAAAAAGCTTTTTTTCATTAGTCATGTCACAAAATTTTGGTCTTTTTCATTGAACAGTGTATGCAAAGTTGCAGAAATTTTTAATCAACTGCACCTTAAAACTTGCATAATTTCTTTGTAAAAATGATTGGAACATTTCATTTCTTTGGCTGAAAACAAACCTGTTAAACTGTTGTGAATACATACAATGCAATACCAATAGTTACTTATAAAGCACTTTATTCCGCATTCAGTATCCTAATTTTTTCTAAGACTGAAGATGATTACAAAAGATAAATACTTCAATGTATAATACTCAGCGGCAAAGATAAACATAGATCTGAAGAGAATGTCTTCACATTTAAATTTGCAACTTTCGTTAATCGTGGAAAAAGTCATTTCTAAACTTTAATTAATTTAAAGAATTTATTAGAACACAAGGAGTTAGCAACATGCTTAATAAAAGGGCTATAATGAATTTGCTTCGAAATTCAAAAAAAAAAAAAAAAGAAGAAGAGGACTTTGTAACATGCTTAAAAAAAGGGCTATAATGAAGTTGCTTCGAAATCAAAAAAGGACTTTGCAAAAGCACTCGCCTAATGGTCACTCGGGTCAATGCTAACTTCACCACTGCAGAAATAGTTTCTGAATGCAACTGGGGAGATAATCTATTTTTACTAAGAATGAATTTAACACCAAGTGACATTAATCTAAAACATCAAATAACTAATGAAGCTTTTCAATGCTGCTAATGCTACTCCAATTAATTTGCAGAAATTATTAGAACATTTTAGGTTTTTGGTGACAAATCTACTCGCTGTTTGAATGTAATTTAAGGACTTTCTAAACTTTAATTAATTTAAAGAAATTATTAGAACACAAGAAGTTTGCAACATGCTTAATAAAAGGGCTATAATGAAGTTGCTTCGAAATCAAAAAAGGACTTTGCAAAAGCACTCGCCTAATGGTCACTCGGCTTAATGCTAACTTCACCACTTCAGAAATAGTTTCTGAATGCAACTGGGGAGATAATGTATTTTTACTAAGAATGAATTTAACACCATATGACATTAATCTAAAACATCAAATAACTAATGAAACTTTTCAATGCTGCTAATGCTACTCCAATTAATTTGCAGAAATTATTAGAACATTTTAGGTTTTTGGTGACAAATCTACTCACTGTTTGAATGTAATTTAAGGACTTATTAATAAGTTGATAAAGGCCTCCATTTCTACAGTCAATATCCCTATTCCTTAGTGAAGCTTGATAAGAAATCCTTGCAACATTCTTGACTTCTCTTTTATACCCTCAGCAATAACATAAAAATAAATCTATGAAGGATATTTCCCCATCCTTTTTTTTAAATTTCTAAGAAGCTTTGGCTGTATTAAAAAAAATTTCAACATCAAAATTTCTTTTCTATGGTATATCGGGAAGCAGCTAAGATAATACTTAATTTTTCTGATTTTTATAATTCTTACACGTCAAAATGACGGGTTACCTTCTAGTATATATATATATATATATATATATATATATATAAAGGCATGTTCTACAGTCTAACATCAAATCTATCTTTGTTTACTTTCGCAGAGGAGATTATCTTCGAGTTTATTTTTTGATGATAAGACATTTTAATCCAACACTAAAATATTAAATTTTATAAGACATAGAAAGACATTCTATAAAGCTGTGCGTGTATCAATGATACTTCTAAACAAATACAATTCATGTGTTTCAACACATAACGTAGTGTACGCTTTCGGCATACTTCCTCCTCTCTCTACTGCTCTTCGTGTGCATGTCGGACTACATTCTTAACGTTGAAAATTCAAATTTATAAATCCCATTCAGGCAGTACAGTGTATTTATTATCACTAAGCACGGTTAAGAGTGTAGACCGGACGTTTGAAGGGTTCTAAAAATATTCGTGGTAGTTCCATATTTATAGGTTCTTGCACCCCAAAACCCTGCAAATGGGAAGTATGACTGTAATTGATTCCGAAAAAGAATGAGCTTATTCTTTTTCGGATGTGCAGATAATCTCTAACTTCATTTGGAAGTAGAGCCTATCAACTTAAAAAAAGTTTCTCTATACTTTAATCCCCTATAATAAAAAATGCCACTCACGGTTTGTGGAAAAAAACTCTGTACCTGTTTTTTCAATTCTTGATCACCCGAGAAACCCATGGATTTTCTTGTGCTGTTCTGTAAATAGTTTCTGAGGTTCATAGTTCAATTTTCACTGCAAGCTGCTCCAAATTAATTTACCGTAGTCTCCTCTACGATTTCTAGGTTCTGAATGCACGGTCGTCTGATACAGCTAGTCTGCTTCTTTCCTGTCTGTTTAACGTTTAATGTTGCTTGAACAAGCATCCGCAATTTTTAAAAATCTTTTCTCTGAAGGTTTACTTTTTATCCCGAAATGATATTTTGCTCTTTTTTTTTACCGCACCATACACTGTTTTTGCTTGTTTTGCTACAACTAAAAACGAACTATGAATAGACTAATAGAACCCCTCATGTTGAAACTATCAACTGTTTATTGGCTAATATCTGTTATGTGGGCTGTGTATTTTATCCACTGATATACCGTGCCGCATCGTTGATCATCTTTATATTATGTATCCCCAAAAGAGAGCAGGAAGATATAACTGTCGTCAAAATAACTTATTTTAACTCAATTTAACAACTGTAACGGCTTCTTTACTCATAACAACGCATTATTTTTATTTCTGTCATTAAAAAAAATATTATGTACGTGGTTAATTCGCACCCAACATCTTTGGCATTCCGGTTTGATATTCTATTCACTGACCTGCGGTATCATACCGTTTATCATTCTTACACCCTTAAAAATAATTTGTTTGTCTATATCCAAATCTCTCGCTTTTCGAAAAATAGTGCCATTTTTTGTCAACCATGACATTACTGTCCAGGCAATAACATTCTCTGAAGAACTTCTCAATTTTAAGCACTGTTTCAAAAGGATTAGGATGCCGTGTATACCCCCATGGGAACAATTTCTACGTTTTAGAATGTGCAGTTTAAAATATAAATGAGTTATCACAAATAAAAATCTCATTATCTTAAAATGCACAATTTACATTTACACCGTAATTTGAGGTGGAAAATTTGTCCTTTTTAAAAAACTTTATCTTTTGTTTCAACGTAAATGACACAATAAAAGTGAGAAATGTAAATGTTTTTAGCTAAAGACAGAAGTATGAGTAACTTGTAAACAACAAAGAATGGACAAAATGGTCTGCCTAAAGAAAATTAAAATTATCCTTGGTGAATAGCACCTGATATAAAGGATCATATTTATTGAGATTTAAATGGCATTTAATGTGATAGATGCACTTTCCGTCCATACTCTGAAAGTATAAACGATATAGAATGCTACCTTGAAAACCTTCAACTATAATGACGAGTAACATCGACTATTTGCAGCTGAATACATCCACGTTTATAAGCTTTATTTGTCTGCTGTAAATATTTGTAACATTGGATTTTGGAGTTGCAACATTGATGTATTAGATGCATTGCATAAGATTAGCAGTTTTATTGAAATTGTGCATTTCGATTCATGGAAAATGATTTTTTTTCTGCTGATATCTAGATTAACTGCAAATCATAAGTTACCAGTGGACATTTTGAGAATTGTGTCTCATCTAGCCTACAGAGGCTGTTCGAACATTTTTTAGACGATTTTGGTAAGCGGTAGTAAAAAATCGTTTGCTGCAAAAGAAATAATTGCAATTGTACTATGTTTTTAAAAGTCAAAATTATCGTCTGCGGCTTGAAAGTTTTGTTTTTATTCAAAATGGCGTTTTTAACAAAGCAGTGGTTCGAAGGCTACATTTATGCTCTTTCCGAAGAGAAATATGCATACTCCGTTATCCAAAAACGATGTGAGAGTCATGGTTTTGTGATATCTAAAGCGTCGATAGGTAATATCGTCAACAAGAAAGGAAAAAAAACGTCAAATTGGAGCCTCAAGTGGGACAAAAATTCCAAACAAGTATCCAAGGAAAAAACGGACATCTTCGACTATTGCAAAGGTACGTTGTTTAATGTTAAAAGAAAATCCCCCTAGTCAAAGGACAGTTGCAAAATCATTAAAATTCTCGGTGTCCACTGTAAACAAAATGATAAACGTTGATTTAAATCTTAAGAAAGCGAAAAAAACGCAATGTGCATCGTCTTCTTCCAAATCATATCGCTGAACGCAGGACACGATGCAGAATTCTATATGAGAAACACTTATCCAAAGAAAAATGGAAAATAATTGTCACAATAGATGAATCATGGGTGTATTTAAATGATTGCAAGAAAAAAAAAGCCATTTATTATCATAAAAGGGGAGAAAAAAATTTAAGTACATGGTTCAAAGAATCGAAAGAAAGTTTTTCTAAGGGATTCATGATTGTTCTTGGTTTTTATTATAATGGCAAGTTAAAAATAAAGAGAGTGGAAAAAAATGTCAAGATTAACTCCAAATACTATCAGGAACATATTTTATCGCCAATTTTTCTGAATGAAATACCATCGCTTTACCCACAGTGCCATCAATCTGTGAGACTCCATCAGGACAAAGCTAGCAGTCACACATAAAATCCACTGTAAATTTCCTAAAAGAAATGGAACAAAAAACTGGTATCAAGGCCATACCCTTCACTGATATCCCTACTAAATCTCCCGATGTATCACCTATGGATTTTTGTGCTTTCGGACTTTTAAAATCTGCATTATCCAAACGTCGTCCCAAAATCCTTACAGGACTCTGGAAAGCTGTTCAGGAGGAATGGGATAGAATACCTCTTCTGACACTTCAAAAGGCATTATTATCCTGGAAATTGCGGTGTCGAAAGATAGTTCAGAATAAGGGATTTCAAATAGAACATTTAAAACACAAGATTTTTATGCAATTTAGCTTTGTGAATACAATATACATCGTCTAAAAAATGTGGGAACAGCCTCTGTATTATGTTCTCCTATGCCATATTAGATTCCATGACATCGAAATTTATGCCCATGGATGCTGGCGATACCTAGTTTTAGTCCTATATATCCCACAAAGGTGTGTTTTTAAACCGGTTTTACAAAGTGGCAAAATATTTGTAGGATAGAGTTCATAGTAGGGTTTTTCATAGGAGAATATAGCTCCAACTTATTAAGTTTTGAAAAGGTGAAAATAAAATAATAATAATGTTTGAGGAACTTCCCAATCTTTCGGGTTTTCACCAATGCAATCTCAGACGATTTCAATTATTTAAGTGAATAGCTTACAGAAAACTATTCGGGACTCACACGTCCGTTAAGCCTGTGGCACATTGAATAGCAAACTGAACTGAAACCACTAATTAAGTGTATATATAATATAAATAGTTGTATTAAAGATCCAAATGCACCATTACGCATTAGGATCTGAAAAGAAAGCCTAATTTAATGGAAATAAGCGTGCAACCTCATTATAAGTTTTTTTCCAATCATGTATCTAGCAAGAGTCGTCACAGATTAATTGAAATATAACTCATGATTGTATCTTGAAATAAAAAAACTTTTTTTGGCTGGAAAATAAGAAAATAAATTCCATTTCAACCGTGAGAGTTTTCATACCTTTAAATAGTTAAGTTTAAGAACTTGTTAAATTTAGATAACACTACATCTTTATTTCTCGAATAGATTCAGAATTATTGTTGAAAAGTCCTGTAGTGAAGTTCTGCCAAGTCATCAAATTATTTAATCAATCAGCAAATAAGTTTTCATGAAAATATTTTAAAATGCTCTAAGATGCAATTTATAGGGGAAATCTTGTTATAGATATACGTCAAATATCATTTTATATTTAAACTTTAAAAATTCTGGAGGAAGGGCATTGGAAAATAAACTTTATCTCATAACTAGAGTAAAAAATCTATCCTTAAAGACAGACATACCGTCAACGAAACACACTAATTAAAACTAAGTATAGAGCAAACAGTTTGTGTTGCAAATATATCGTGTTATCACATGACAAAAGAGCGTTATTTAGTGAGAATTACTCGTAAACTGATCATATTTTTTTTTGTAACCCTGTACGCGACAAGAGTCCTCCCAGCTTAACAAAACTCATAATTGTATCTTGTTTCGAAATTAACTTTTTCTTTCCGGTTGGTTACTGAATCGTTAATTCAATTTCATCCTTGAAAGTTTCCATTCCGTTAAACAGAAAGGAAACTTTACTTGGGAATAAATCCAGAAATGAGGATATCATTTTTTCTTCAACAGATTTCTTTCCTTTTAGTATTGATTTTGAGTAGTCCAGCCATGAAGATATGATAAGTCCTCAAATTATTTAATAAATAAATGTTAGCCATATCAAAGTTCAAAGTGCTCATATATGCAAACAATAATATTTTTATATTTTTTTTCAACTTTGCGTATCTCTCTCTCTCATTCATATTCATATATATATATGTGTGTGTGTGTGTGTGTGTCTGTCTGTGCGATAATGCCACACCAGTTTTAATTCTATTTCAACCTTCTCTTTCACATTAAATAACTGCTGGATGATAGCCGAATGGCTAGGGCACTGGCTTTCGGTACCAGAGTCTGTGGGTTCGAATCCCACTCTTGGCATGGACGTTTGTACTGTCCGACCACGGAAGCGAGGTCCCTGGAAGCTGTTACGCATGCGCGAGAAAAGCTAGTCTACTTAGAAAATAGGGGAAAACGTCATATTTTCGGATGTGTTTGTTTATGAAATACGGAATGTATTTCAGACTGCTTTTTGTCCGCAATTTTAAAGTTATTTTTTAAAACTTTATTTTTGATCGAATATTTGAATAATAATTTCAAAATAATAAAAAGAAAGAAGCGAAGCAAATCTATTTAAAAATAGGAGTTTTATAGGAGTGGATACTTTCGGATTACATCACAATCAAAATTATCTAAAGCTACGTTTTCGGTGGTTCTTTTTTTCTGACGTTTCCTCGGAGATTCAAATTTTAGAGTTTCTTCACCCTTTGCTTCTCTGCGTATTTTTTTTACTCTGGACATTGATATCCCGGTCATTTCACTAGCTCTCTTTAGGTATTTCCAAAGTGGAACAATAACATTTCCTTCCAGTGCTTCTTTATCACACAATTCAATTACATTGTGTATTATACGTTCACAATCACTACGGAACGGCTTATTCCGAGCAGTTGTGTTGGGTAAAGGATCCATTAATTTTAATATAATAATCAAAATAACAGACGAGGAAAAAGCAAGCAAGCGCAGTTAGTAACCGATTCTAAAGAATGTCGAGAGAATACGAGACTTTTCCCCCTCCTTCCTCAGCAGCCTTACCTACAGAGTGAATAGAATCGTCTTGGCACTATGCCAACCGTGGTTCTTCGTACTGTGGTCGGACTGTAACCGTTCGGAATCGGCTTTAAACAGTAGGTCCCGGTCTAATTAGCCCTCGTGTAACAAAAAATGACCGTTGCGCTGTAAACTAAACCAAACCACATTAAATGATTAACTTCCGCGTTCTTTCTATACGCGCCTGGATGTCGTCTGGGCATATGGCACCACAGGGGGCCCCGCGGTAAACCGAAACTCAATTTAATATATACTGTTGCGAGCGTCGGTTCTAGGAACTTAAAGATTGAATCAGGGACTGAGTGGACGTTACAATACTTTCACGTAATAATTTGAGTTTAAAGAAATATGATTCATTTCCCTCAAAATTGTTTTCTTAAAAAACCCTACAACAGGAAAAAAATGTTACTTTGAAGATTTTCAAAACTTTTACCAACTTATATATATATGAGAAATTATGAAACTGAAACATTATTCTCGTCACTGACGTGGAAAAATATATATTATTACATTATTTCCGTAATAACAGAACGAATAAACATTCATATGTCTTTTTAATATTAATTATTCGCTCTAAATGCAATTTGAAATAATGCGTAAATTATTCAGTTTTGAGATGAACATACACATACTGAAAATATTTACATACGAATTCATAATACATTTCAGTATTATGTAATATGACAGGTGCTGTAAATAACGTTATGAATTAATTGATACGATAATTTTTAATTTAAAGACAACAATATCCCAATGTTATATATAAGGTAAATATTACATCTTAATTATTTATAAAATATATATGTTTAATGAACGAATTGAAAATGTTGTTCTTATTATAAAACTCCCCAGCATTCCATATTTATGCCTCTGATTCTTTTCAAAATTGAAATTAACAAGTTAAAGGAATATTTTGATAAGGATTTAGGTAATATGAATTGAAACTCAATGCTGCAGAGTAAAACGCAAAGTCATCTTCATTATATTGCTACAATGAAAAATTATACTAGTTTTAAAAATCTAAGATCCTACTTCTTAAGATTAAAAGTTTTCAATTTGCAGATAAATTTAGTTGAATTAAAGTTTAAGAAATTAGCATTGTTTCAACTAAAACTTATATAAATAATTCCTTTTCATCGAATTTAACTGAAATATTAACGAAATTAAAAGAAAAAAAATGAGAAAAGCTAAATTACTCTTTATATAGTACAATAAAACGTCAGTTATTCTAGAAAATTAATTTGTCATAAGTATAAGAATTTACAGTCAACGCGACTAAATTGAGGGAGTGATAAATTTAATATTTATTAATTAGGCTTAATGTCTGAAATTCAGTAAAATAAATACTTTACTCACATTTTTTATTCATAAGAAACGGAAATTTAAAATCTACCAATAAATCACTTACAGGAAACGGAAATTTGTAATAATAAAATAATTCTACTTACAGAAATTATCATAGGGATTACCATATTTCGAATTTCACACACATTTTTAAACTGTGAAGGTCTTTTTAGCCTTTGTGTGATAAATAAATAAAGAAAAAGCTCTTAAACCAACTATCCAATCAACCTATCTAAGTAATAAAACGGATTTGTAATTCTCTGAAGTATGACATAATTTACTTTTTGAAAAACGCTTAATTAAAAAAATTTTCAACACATTTATAAAGATCGAAACCTTTCATCTGTAACACATTTTTGAAGCTGCAATACCTTGTCGAATCTGACTCTCCTTTATCGAGAAAATTCAGTTGTACTGAAATTATTTTACGTAATATAAGATGTTATTGTGAATATTATTATACTTCAATGTTAGGTTCCGCAGATAATTTCGTTGTGTAAAGAAGACTTCATTAAACGAGTATTCGTTACATGGGAACTCAACTATATCTATATATATAAAACAGTTCCGTGACTGACTGACAGATAACGCACAGACCGAACCGCTGGACCTAAAGGGCTGAAATTGTGCATGGCGATTCTTCTTATAGTGTAGGGGTGCACTAAGAAAGGTTTTGAAAAATTCTTCTTAGATTTTTTTAAATTAAATTTTTAAGCTGTTTTTGTAACTTTTTTTGTCTTTTAAAATAATAATCTGAGGGTTATAAAATTTATATCACGAGAAAGATTATAAAAATTCCTTTAAAATGAAATCTTTTTCGAATCTTTACCTCCATTGCCTGATTTTTGGTAATTTTTTAAAGATTAATTTTTAGAATTTAATTTATTAAATGCTGATCACGTGAGTCTTTTTCTGGTACTTTAAATTAATTTATCGTTACGTGTATAACAACGAAATAGACAAAAATATATTTTTTTTGTAACTTTTTAAAGTTTGCATTTAAAATAATAATCTGAGGGTTATAAAATTTATATCACGAGGAAGATCATAAAAATTCCTTTAACAGAAAATCTTTTTCGAATCTTTACCTCCCTTTTCTGATTTTTGGTGAACTTTTAAAGATAAATTTTTAGAATTTAATTTATTAAATGCTGATCACGTGGTTTCTTTTATTTTTGTGATACATTAAATTAATTTTGCGGCACGTGCATAACAATGAAATAAATTGAATAAAAATTAAAATACGGTAAAAGATAAAATTTAACCACTAGACTAATTGAGATGAAAGTTTTTTAAGAATTTAATTCAAATTAGTATGTTTTATGGATATTAAACATGCAAATTAATTGCATACATTCACCGTTGTATTTAATTTGAATATTTTCTTCTACATTATTTTGTCTATAAAAATATCCGTTATGATTATTTTATAAATATACTTTTTGTTTTTTGGTGGGCATTAATTGCATACATTGACCGTTGTATTTAATTTGAATGTACTCCGTAACGAAGCACGGGTATTCAGCTAGTTTATACATATATAAAGTACATGTTAACAGATATCAGAATTTAGGGATAAACCTACAGAGTTCGGCAAATTTTTTAAGAACTCTTTTTAATTTTAGAACGTGATGGAAAAAAAGCTATTAGTAGAAAAAAAAGGATTTGAGGGAGAATTCAATTAAAGGAAACTTTTTGAAAGAGAAAAAAAAAAGAGTGTTCAATAGACACATATCACATTGTATAAGACACCATTAATTTAGATGACTGTGTGGTGACACGGTCTTAAGAGAAAGACACTTTTGGGAAGTGGGGGGAGGCCATCCCTGAGGGCCACATCTCCCAGCAAGGCAGTGAAGAAACCAAATTAATCAACTACAGGCAAGTCTTAACAGAATCTCCTATCTTCCCGAGTTCCCTCGTGAGCTCTTGGACTCCTTGAATTTAATTTACTTCGGTGCGGATTTCGATTTACTCAGCCCTCCTACCAGTGAGATTGACACGGACCTCGCTGTGGGCAATCGAACCGAATAAAGCGCACCGTATTGGCTCTTACACTGAGCTCAGGCACATTTGAGCTCTTTCCTTTTGCAGAAATGACACGGAAGAAAAATCCATACGCAATAAACGTTTAGATGATGATCTGTTAATTCATCTGTCATGTGTAAAAGTAAAGATAAAAAGAACTTTTTATATACCATGCTTTTAAATTTTCTGTTGAATCATATAAACTTGACAATTCTATGTATTAATAAATACTTAAAAAAAATTGATGAATTATCCCATTAACTTGAAAGGAAAAGTTAACTTCTTGTATGAAGTTAATTGGAAGTTAACTTGCGTTTAATTTTTCGTTCCCGTTCCGGACGATAGATGGCTGCACCAGTCTACAAAACAAAATTAACTGAAAGTGAATTCAAATCTGCTTAAAGGTGGCTAAAAGTATTAAAATAATGCATTGTCATCGTGTTCTGAGCTATTCTAGCAGTTTCAAATTTCTAGCTAGTCGGGAAGTTAGTTAAAAATCGATTGTAAGATTTGTACTGGACAAACACACACGCAAACAAAAAAGCGTGTTAGTAAAAACATGGTAATAAATACTTATTGAAAACCTAAAACCATGAAGCATGACAGCTACTTTTCTGTCTAACAAATATAGTTCTTCTGGCCACAGATTCTAAGAATCGTTTATCTCTGCGGATGAATGAAAAATGCATGTGTGATTCGAAGGATTAGGGATAAAAGGAAATGCATACTTAAAGATATCTGTTGGCCCAAAAGAAGACAAAACAAAATTAACTGAAAATCTACAAAACAAAATTAACTGAAAATAACTGAAAGTTAATTCAATTCTGCTTAAAGATGGCTAAAAGTATTGCAATAATGCATTGTCATCGTGTTCTGAGCTATTCTAAAAGTTCCAAATGTCTAGCTAGTCGGGAAGTTAGTTAAAAATCGATTGCAAGATTTGTACTAAACAAACACACAAACACACACACAAACAAACAAGAAAGCGAGTCAATAAAAACATGGAAATTAACAAGTTGCTTAAATTCAAGATATTCGAAATACTATAGTCTCCTTACCATTGTTAATTTTCTCTTAACCTATTCTCTTGTATCACAATACTTTCTTCACAGGCCCTGGCTTTGAACTTCATATGCCAAATGCGCAAAACTTTAATAAATTTTGTACAGTTAATTTTTTTTCTCTGTGATACATAAAAATTTAATTTCTGAATTGCTTTGATTTTTTTTGAAAATTTGTTAATTTTTTGTTACAAGTTTTGGATTTTAAAAGTTTTGGGTTTCCCGCCTTCTAGGACGTATTGGTACTTAATTATGAAAGGGCGAGTGGACCTCCCTATCCGAACATTAGGTCCATCTTAGATTAGAAGAACGTATATACCAGAAAAGCTCTTAATCATATATTCTTCAAAACTCATGTTCTTCACTACTAGCAAGTTCCATATATCTAACGGCTAGGTGCTAGCCAATAGGTATTTTGATGCATAAGTGAGGGAAACAGTCTTAAATCATGTTTGTAAAAAATGTTATATTCTTTACCAGAAAACACTTTTATACAAATCTCGCATATTAAGGCTTCTCTGTACTAACCCTATTGGATTCGCTCACCTCAATGTTAACCTATGGAGAAAATTTGTGTACTATTTACAGCTACATAAATGCTGATAATCCAATAAAAATGGTATTTTCAGATAGCCTGAACTTTTCTGCACCTTGCAACAAGATCCATTTTATAAACTGCGTCCACCAAAGGAATTTAGGAGCATTTAAAACACACTAGGCCAGATTTTTTCCCAGAATAATTAAAATTTAAAAATATTTGCATTTTTTTTAAATTGAAAAATGTCTCCTTTTTTTGTTACGGAGTACAATTTAAAAAAAAATCTTTGAATCCAAGTTGGCAATCTTTAGACAAATTTTTCCCATAGGTTAACACTGAGGTGAGCGAATCCAACAGGGTTAGTACACGGCAGCCTTAAAGTATTACCATTAGAAAGACGGGAATTTTTTTTCTTACAAAAAAGACTGAACGCCGTCATTTTGACGGTTAAAAATAAAATAAAAAATTTTAAATATTTAATGTTTTTTAAAAAAAGGGCTAAATACTTTAAAGTTTGAACTATTTGATACCAATATATAATAAATTAGTATATATTTAGGTATATTTTTATGCAGGTATACCGAGCTGACAACCTGGTATGTGTTATCCGTGAAAATATATTCATGGTTTGTGCAGTTCTTATTTTTCAACACCAATATTTCCGAAGAGCCAATATTTATGTTATTTGCAAAAGGGGGAAGAGACGAAAACTACCATTTTTCCGGTATTATTGTAAAGATTTCTGCCTGTTTTCTATATTGCTGTCAAATTGACGACTTTCAGTCTTAGTAGGTATACAACACATCTTCTCCCCCTCTTTACAATCGAATATAATTTCGTAAATGCGTGCGCATATTTCGCGTAAAATTAGAAAAAGTCATAAAATTTCAGAAGCCTGAGGACATAAATACAGACATAGCGCTCAATAGTATGCCCGAAACCGTCAAAATGAAGGCAGCCGTCTTTCTAGTGTTACGTGATTTGAACATTTTTTGGAACGTTTTGCTCAATTCGAAATATATTTAAAATTTATAATATCTGAAATTTCTTAACTTTCTAGCATTGAAAGTTTCCATTATATTTATGTAAGGCCTTTCAAATTGTTTCTCATACATTCCAAAGAAGCGTATTATTTTCATCCATTAGACTAAGGTGAGAGCGTAATATTTGTTATTCAATCAGCTTTGTTTTGTTAGTTAAAAACCCATTTTCCTCTAAAGGAAACAAATTGACTTGACAGGTTAATATTTTGTTATACTATAACTAATCAATTAGCTAAACATTTTTTTCTTTATTTTGAGATTACGTCGTTACAGATTAAGTTGATTCCTGTTTTAGAAATTTCCTTTATCACGGAATCTTTAAGGGGAATGATGAGACTCAATAACTTAGAGATACTCAGTTATATAAGTTAATGAAATGTAACTTTTCATAAAAAAAAGAATATGAGCTATACATGGGAAAGAAAGGAAATCATTGCGAAAATCTGACAACTTAATTATGTATTTTAAAGATGCAACTTTTGCAAAGAATTCTCTTTTACACATTTGAAAATTTTGAATATATATTTTTTCATTTACTACAGAAGAGAGAATTTTATTATTCTGTACATTCTATACATTCCATTTTATTATTTCTGATTTTGGACAATAAAACGGACTTTAGTGATAAGAAATTAAATACAAGTCTTTTATTTATTAAAAAATACGTATTACATATTTTTTAAATAGAGTACCTGTGATCTGTTAAATTATACTTACAAATATTGTTTTATTGAATTCTCCCTACGATAATTTATGAGGATTTCAATGCATATTCATTATACAAATATTGAAATAGATTGAAATATTTAATTAAACTATCTAAATATCTGGATTGTACAGAAAGAAAGTATTTTCAGTTAACTTAATTAAATATTTCTCCATTAATGTTATTAATCATTCAATAATTTGAATCAGTCATTCCTCATTTTTATAAGAAGTAACTTCTCAACGTTGAGACAGAATGCATTGCTTTTGATGACAGTTTAGATTCATTTGCCCTATTTAAAAAATGTCGAACATTTCCGTTATTTACTCATTTAAAATTAAGACCATTTTCACAATTTTTCCGTACGTATAATTTTCCGTACGTATGAGTATTCCGTACGTATGAAAATACTTATAACTAGTTAAACATGGCCATGACATATACACTATTACCGACATACATTATTACGTTGTTAATAGTGTCAGTTGTAGCGTATTCTTATAAATTTACAATACATAGCGTAATATATATTTCACTAACACTGTATAGTTATACTGTATGAAATATAATTGAAAATATTTATAACTAGTTAAACATGGCCGTGACAAATACAATATAACCGATATTCATTATTACGTTGTTAATAGTGTCAGTCTTAGCGTATTCTTATAAATTTGCAATATATAGCATACTATATATTTCACTAACACTGTATAGTTATACTGTATGAAATATAATTGAAAATACTTATAACTAGTTAAATATGGCTGTGACAAATACAATATTACCGATATTCCTCATTACATTGCTAATGGTATCAGTCGTAGCTTATTCTTATAAATTTACAATATATATTGCATAATATATATTTCTCTAACACTGTATAGTTATATTGCATGAAATATAACTAAAAATACGTATAAGCAGTCAATCATGGCCATGAACAAAAACAATTCTACCGATATTTTTATCGTGTTACAATTGGTATCAGTCGTAGCGTATTCTTATAAATTTGCATTATATATTGCATAATTTTACTAATGTATAAAAATTAAACCCCTCATCATGACGTTATGAATAAATTTAAGAAATACTTGTATTAATAACAGTCACATTATTTTATTCAATTACTTTATTATCGTTAGTTTTCTCTTCCCAGGAAATTTTCAAAATCTCAAATATATATAATAAACTCTTCACAAAATTTTGCAATTTGTATTTACTGTCAACTTAAATACAAATGTCTGTACCTTAATGTGTTTACTTTAAGTTGCTTTTTCCGAATTTCTTTCCTGTATTTTTTGTTATCCATATCATTATTTTTTTTCCTGCTTGAACATTGAAAAATGAATCACGAATCGCGTGGCTTTTTCTTCTTGGATTCTTCTTTTTTTGTGATTCCTCCATTCCACTCACATTACTTCAGATTTAAAAGTCAGAGGGAAAAGAAAAGAAAAGCAATAAAAAAACGAGACAAAAGAAAAAACTTTTTCCTCCGAAACAAAAGAATTTCTCGGAATAAGCACGACCTAAACGATTTTTAAATAGAAATATAACAGTTTCTATTTCAAGTGGAAGTAATCACTCAAGCCAATAAAAATTCTTATCACACACTATACCATCAGTTATGGAAACAACATATTTCTGTAAGGAATTATTAGAAAAAGGAGAATAAGAGCGTATGTTGTCAGAAATATGTGACAAGAATTGTTTATCCTGTCTGAAAATTACATCTATCTGTTTGAGGAATTCTTTCAAAGACTTATTTATCTATACTTATGGACATTAACGTATTAGAAAAAAAAGTGTGCCCTCAAACTAAATGTATGAAGAGATTGTTATGTAATTCATATATATGAAAGTGCAAATATTTGCATTTCTGAATTATATTAGCGTGTGCTCACCCTAATTGGTATAGAGATTCAGTCCCTACTAAATATTTACATTTGCAAATTTTATCAGCCAATATTATTTTGAATATGCGGGACTTTATAGTAATGTGTATATAGATTCGTATGTGGTTGATGTATAAATCTTTAATAATTGTTTACACATCCAGTTCCAAAGCTCTTAAAACTTACCAGAACTATCCAAAATTTTCAGAATACATATATCAATAAGAATAATATTAATATATCAGAATATATTAATAAGTTAATGCACTTTTGTAAAAATATATTCCAAATGAATAAAGTAACCGCTTGAAGTAAATTTGTGCATATAACTGAAAAAAGTTAAAGCAGTGGTTACAAAATCTAGGAAGTCCAAGTACCTTATTTCGGGAGACATATATCAGGAAAACTCATCTAATATTTGATGTCAGCTTTTAGTTAGTAATTAATATAGTAAAATACTTCGCAGCCATTTTTTAAGCCAAAAAAATTAATCTTATAAAATTTTTTCATTTGTTTGTATTAATATTAATATTTTAGAAATTTCACAGTGCTAATGTCTGTATTTTAAAAACATAATTGCTCTAAATATCCGCTAATTCGGAGTTCAACTATGTCTGATTATCAGACCTTAACCAAGGGGATATTTGGCCCCCAATTCAGAATAGGTTAACTTATAACTGTGCAAAAAACTGCCCTTACGTACTATTGTGATGAAACATGTGTGTACTTTTGTTAAAGCCCATTTTTCCTTCTTGCCTATAAACACATAACAGAGTTTTTACTATCAAAGAAACAAATGTTTCACACGTGCAAGTTTCAGCGATGATTACAAGCATTTTTATGTTGCACAGCCTATGCGTAACCTAGCCCACTTCTACTTCTATTATCTAGTGTCTTGGGACTATATTTCCTTTTTTTATCATATTAGAAAGAAGTATCTAAAATTCCATACAAGGTATCTGAATTAAACTTAATTTGATATTCATTTTTTCTGTTTTCGAGATTGTCGATTTACATTACTTCTAAAAAATGTCTCTGAATCAAAAATTACTTTCAAAAAAGAGTTTTTTCCTTATAATGCATTTGAAAATTTTATAAATAAACTCTGAAGAAAAATTTTCTGACTTATTAATACTTTTCTCTTGAAATGAAACAATTAGGCAAATACTAGTATATATATATATATATATATATATATATATATATATATATATATATATATATATATATATATATATATATATATATATACAGAGCGAGAGAGAGAACAGTATTTTCTTTCTTTTATTATTTAGCTGATTTCGCGGACGAAAGCTATTTTGTATATTCTCACAAGAGAGAGATGAACTTCAGACGTTTCACGAAAAATTTTCCTTTCTTCTGCAGTATAAAGAGTTGTAAAAACATTCTCTTGCACTGGAAAAGTACTTATATATTCTATTATACCTACACCGCGAGGACATCCGATTCACACAGATCCCCTAAAATGCGTGCGAAAAATGTTCTTTTTGAATTTCTCCTGGGATATCTTGAGAATTTCCTGTTTTCTGAGAGATGTGGAAACACAGCTTATAAATTTCCAAAAATACTCCCAAATTTTCTTCAGAGAATTTTCATTCCGTTATCCTTCCCATATTCCATTTCCATTATTTTTTATTCGTGTTCCGGGTCTTATTACATTTTCTTTTAGGTGAAAGTAAATTTCTTTTCGCTCCAAAAATTATTAAAATATAATCTCGGCTCAAACACAGCTTAAAAATTTCCATAATTACTCACAAAATTAATTGGCAGAATTTTATACTTTTATCCATTTTATAGTCCGTTACATTATTTTTCATTCGTGTTTTAGGTTTTTTTTTATTATTGAAAAAAATTCCTCTTGGCTCCAAAAATTATAAAAAAATAATCTTGGCTTAAACACAGCTTAAAAATTTCCATAATTACTCACAAAAATACTTGGCGGAATTTTATACCTTTAGGATGGATTGAATGGATAAATTCTATATTCCGTTACATATTTTTCATTCGGGTTTTAGGTTTTATTGTATTTTTTTATTGAAAAAATATTCCTTTTGGTTCCGAAAATTATTAAAAGATAATCTCGGCTTAAACACAGCTTAATTTTCTATAATTATTCACACAATTACTTGGCAGAATTTTATTTTATTTTTTTTTAAAAATCTAATGCGGATGTACTTATCGTTAGACATTCACCTTTTGTTATTCACCGCTGTTTTACTGGCTACTTTATTTTGAGTGCTGCTTATAGGTGAGCCACCACTGCTCCCTATGAGGGGACGACACAGAAACGACCAAGCCTTATTCGGGATTTGAACCCAAGCCCACTGCATGACAGCTCAGAGCGCTAACCATTACACAATGTAGGCGGCTGGCGGAATTTTATACCTATATGAATTCTATATTCCGTTGCATTATTTCTCATTGTTATTTTAGGTTTTATTGTATTTTTTTATTGAAAAAAATTCCTCTTGGCTCCAAAAATTATTCAAAAATAATCTCGGCTTAAACACAGTTTAAAAATTTCCATAATTGCTCACAAAATTAATTGGCGGAATTTTTATACCGTTATCAATTCTGTATTCCATCACATTATTTCTTAGTCGTGTTTTAGGTCTTATTATATATTTTTTATTGAAAATAAATTTCTCTTGGCTTTAAAAATTATAAAAAAAATCTCGGATTAAACACAGCTAGTAAATTTCCAAAAATACTCCTCAATTTTCTGGTCAGAATTTTTATTCTGTTATCCATTCCATTATTTTCTTCGGGTTCCGGGTCCTTGTTCTATTATTTCTATTGATGACAAATTTCTTTTGGCTTTAAAAATTATAAAAATAATTATCTCCACTTGATCAACGGATTGATTTGAAAGAAATAGTTCAGCTTATAAATCACAAATTAAGTTTTTCTTGGGATATCTCGAGAATTTCCTGTTTTATGTCACATGTAGAAACATAGCTTATAAATTTCTAGAAATAATCCTAAATTTTCTTGGAGAAATTTTTATTCCGTTATCCATCCCATAATTTTTTATTCTTGTTCCTGGGATTATTGCATTTTGATTCACTAAAAGCAAACTTCTTATGGCCAAAAATTATAAAAAGAATTATTTCCGACTAATCAACGGATTGATTTGAAACAAATAGTTCAGCTTACAAGTCACAGATTAAGTTTCTCTTGGGCTATCTCGTGAATTTCCTGTTTTGTGATACATGAGGAAATCGAACTTATAAATTTCCAAAAATACTCCCAAATTTTCTCGGAGAAATTTTTATTACATTATCCATCCCATATTCCATTGCATAATTTTTTATTCTTGTTCGTGGACTTATTCCATTTTTAGTCACTAAAAGTAAACTTCTTATGGCCCTAAAAATTATAAAAAGAATTATCTCCGTCTAATCAAAGGATTGATTTGAAACAAATTGTTCAGCTTACAAATCACAGATTAAGTTTCTCTTGGGATATCTCGATAATTTTCCTGATTTCTGAGACATGTGGAAATACAGCTTATAAATTTCTAGATATACTCCCACATTTTATCGGAGAAATTTTTATTCCGTTATCCATCCCATATTTCATTGCATAATTTTTTATTCTTGTTCGTGGACTTATTCCATTTTTATTCACTAAAAGTAAACTTCTTATGGGCCTAAAAATTATAAAAACAATTATCTCCGTCTAATCAAAGTATTGATTTGAAACAAATTGTTCAGCTTACAAATCACAGATTAAGTTTCTCTTGGGCTATCTCGAGAATTTCCTGTTTTCTGAGACATGTAAAAATCCAGCTTATAAATTTCTAGAAATAGACCGAAATTTTCTTGGAGAAATTTTTATTCTGTTATCCATACCATAAATTTTTATTCTTGTTCTTGGGCTTTTTCCATTTTTATTTACTAAAAGTAAACTTCTTATGGCCTTAAAAATTATAAAAACAATTATCTCCGCCTAATCAGAGAATTGATTTGAAACAAATTGTTCAGCTTACAAATCACAAATTAAGTTTCTCTTGGGCTATCTCAAGAATTTCCTGTTTCCTGAGACATGAGGAAATACAGCTTATAAATTTCAAGAAATACTCCTGAATTTTCTTGACGAAATTTTATTCCGTTATCCATTCCATATTCCATGGTATTTTTTATTCGTGTTCTAGGTCTTATTCAGTTTTTTCAATGGAGAGTAAACTTCTTTTGGCTTTAAAAATTATAAAAACAATTATCTCGGCCTAATCAACGGATTGATTTGAAAGAAATCGTTCAGCTTATAAATCAGAGATTACGTTTCATATAGAAAATTATCGATCTCGCTATCTTTTTATCTTCTGACAGTATCTGTATTTTGACAATTATAAACTAAGTTTTGCAACTTTGTTATTATACTTCTACTAAAATTGAAGTTAAAAAAAAGTGATTTTTTTATCGATATTCTTCGATTTCATTCCTTTTATTGCTTCTTACTACTGCTCTCAAATCAAAAAACAAAAGAAAACTCCATGAAACAGAAGAATTTGTCTGAGGGGACTCACACCAAACGATTTTTTAACAGAGAAATAACAGTTTTTTTTTGGTCCAAAAGCAAGTAATCACTCAAGTAGCTAATAAAAATGTCCGTCACATATGATACACTACCAGCTGCTGAGACAACAGATTTTGATATGAACCAATCATAAAGAGCGTTTCGGAGAAGAACAAAAAAAAAATATGCTTTCAGCAAATATGAAACTGGAATGTATTTCATTTTCATTGGTTGAAGAGAAAAAGGTTGTGAGATAATCTAATTTTAAAGATTGTTCTAAAGGAAATAATTGGAACAACTAAGCATTTTCTTT
The DNA here is from genome assembly GCA_907164885.2 of Dolomedes plantarius. Classification (NCBI taxonomy): domain Eukaryota; kingdom Metazoa; phylum Arthropoda; class Arachnida; order Araneae; family Dolomedidae; genus Dolomedes; species Dolomedes plantarius. The sequence continues at coordinate 105,084,604 of OU015497.1, read as the reverse complement.
TGCAGGGTTAGTACAGTAAATGTTACTGAAAGCGTGCTGTGATAGGAAATTAAACCGATTTATTTGTATTTATGCCGTTATGCTTTCATACATCTCCTTTCCTTTTAAGAATTCCCCTTTGGCGCATCATTAAGGTACTGTAGAGAAATTATTTTCAACCCTTTATTTTATGTAAGGAAAAAATAGTGTACCCTGAAAGGCATCAGAAATATATATATACATTTTAACCCTTCAGCAGGTGCGCCGATTTTTGGGAACACCAGCAGGCGCGCGTGGCACAAAGTGCAACGTCTCTTTAATGATTCCTTTTTTTAATAAACTTTTTTATTCAAATTGAAAATAATTATTCTGCGTTTTATGACAAGGTATAAAATGATGATAACATTGAGGTGTATTTATAATTAAAGGCCAAAGAATGCAGATACATCGCCTTATTTCAGAACTGCCTGGTTTAATGCATCTAAGGACAACCTGCGAATGGATTCCTATTATGTCCAAAAACTTAAAAAATAATGAGATTGTCCATCTTCGTGATATGCGGAATACCGTGTAATAGTTGCACATTTGTTCGAGTACATCAACTCCTGATTTTGTGGTATTGTAATCCAGTATAATCGCTGGTTTACCACGGTTAAATCACGACTAACAATGAATGTAAAGGAATACGAGGGTAAAAAAATCAGATCTGCGTTAAAAAGGGTGTAGCTATAAATAGAAACTGCTTAGAACATTCAAACCTTACTTGTAAAAACAAACCATTCAAAATTACGAAAATGTTGCACTTTGTACATGGGCGCGCCCGCTGAAGGGTTAAATAACATTACAGACAATAGTTTGAATGAATAACTTAACGTTCTTCTATTACCCCTTCCCCCGTGCAGCGCTTTTAACAGCCACAATAAAATTCATAAAGAAATTTTCTTCGCTGAAAATTATCTGTCAGCAAAAAGCCGTAAAAATAAAGTGGTTAGATCTATTCGAATATGCATGTAAATAATGTTGTGACTCCAAGACGAATTCAGAGAGGTAAACTTTTGGTATGCTGTAAAATTGGGAAAAAGGTTGAAAGTTAACAGTTTAGAAATGAATCATTTAATTATAAGTTTGGTTCCCTATGAGAGATAAATTATTATTCTTGATTTTTTTCATCTGAGTCGGAATATCGACGATACTGAGAATAATCGAATTTTTATTGATAGAAAATTTCATTTGGCTTTAAAAATTATAAAAAATAATTATCTCCGCTTGATCAACAGATTGATTTGAAAGATATAGTTCAGCTTACAAATCACAAATTAAGTTTCTCTTGGGCTATCCCGAGAATTTCCTGTTTTATGTCACATGTAGAAACACAGCTTACAAATTTCTAGAAATACTCCCAAATTTTCTTGGAGAAATTTTTATTCCGTCATCCATCCCATACTCCATTCCATAATTTTTTATTCTTGTTCCTGGGCTTATTCCATTTTTATTCACTAAAAGCAAACTTCTTAACCCTAAAAATTATTAAACACAATTTTCTTCGCCTAATCAACGGATTCATTTGAAAGATATAGTTCAGCTTACAAATCACAAATTAAGTTTCTCTTGGGCTATCCCGAGAATTTCCTGTTTTATGTCACATGTAGAAACACAGCTTACAAATTTCTAGAAATACTCCCAAATTTTCTTGGAGAAATTTTTATTCCGTCATCCATCCCATACTCCATTCCATAATTTTTTATTCTTGTTCCTGGGCTTATTCCATTTTTATTCACTAAAAGCAAACTTCTTAACCCTAAAAATTATTAAACACAATTTTCTTCGCCTAATCAACGGATTCATTTGAAAGATATAGTTCAGCTTACAAATCACAAATTAAGTTTCTCTTGGGCTATCCCGAGAATTTCCTGTTTTATGTCACATGTAGAAACACAGCTTACAAATTTCTAGAAATACTCCCAAATTTTCTTGGAGAAATTTTTATTCCGTCATCCATCCCATACTCCATTCCATAATTTTTTATTCTTGTTCCTGGGCTTATTCCATTTTTATTCACTAAAAGCAAACTTCTTAACCCTAAAAATTATTAAACACAATTTTCTTCGCCTAATCAACGGATTCATTTGAAAGATATAGTTCAGCTTACAAATCACAAATTAAGTTTCTCTTGGGCTATCCCGAGAATTTCCTGTTTTATGTCACATGTAGAAACACAGCTTACAAATTTCTAGAAATACTCCCAAATTTTCTTGGAGAAATTTTTATTCCGTCATCCATCCCATACTCCATTCCATAATTTTTTATTCTTGTTCCTGGGCTTATTCCATTTTTATTCACTAAAAGCAAACTTCTTAACCCTAAAAATTATTAAACACAATTTTCTTCGCCTAATCAACGGATTCATTTGAAAGATATAGTTCAGCTTACAAATCACAAATTAAGTTTCTCTTGGGCTATCCCGAGAATTTCCTGTTTTATGTCACATGTAGAAACACAGCTTACAAATTTCTAGAAATACTCCCAAATTTTCTTGGAGAAATTTTTATTCCGTCATCCATCCCATACTCCATTCCATAATTTTTTATTCTTGTTCCTGGGCTTATTCCATTTTTATTCACTAAAAGCAAACTTCTTAACCCTAAAAATTATTAAACACAATTTTCTTCGCCTAATCAACGGATTCATTTGAAACAAATTGTTCAGCTTACAAATCACAGATTAAGTTTATAATAATTATTCGACTTTACATTCCACACGGAAAAAGATTCAATAGCGGAATCGTATAGCAGGTTTGTACACTAGCGATTTTGGTTAACATTCATTCAGTTCTTCGTCTGCTTCTATACAGGGTGGGACAGAAGGGACTCCAACATTTCTGAAGGTCTGTAAGGGTAGGGGTAGGGTGGCTAAGGAGGTGGAAAAAATTCAGGATTATTATTTTAGTTATCAGTAGACACCGTGAGTTGGTCCGGTGAACATCGCGGTTTCGTTGTCAAGGAGTTCACTAAAAACTGTGATCGTGACACAGGACGCGCTTCGAGTTCTATGCAACTGATGTCGTTCCTGATTTAAAAACAATCCTGCGATAGGTTTCAAATGCGAGAGCAAATGGGTCGGAATTACCATGGAAACCAAATGGTCGTCTTCGGAACATTAGATCAGCTGGAAAATGTGCAACGAGTGCGGAATCCGCCATTCGAGAGGAAGTTGTCATTCCTTCCAGAGATGACCAACAGAGTGATCGAATACTTTTGAGAGCGGCTTCGGTAGTGCATCGCAAATAACGGGAACCACTTCAATGATGTTATTTTCAAAAGCTAGTGGGGAAAAAAACTAGATTGTTAGTAATTTCAGAAAATATAAATATTTTTTCTGTAATTGTTTTTATTGCCCTCTGAAATGTGGGACAGGGCCCGATTTAGAAATTCTTGAATATAGGCATAACTCGGGATGAGGGCCCCCTAACACTGATGTGGGCGTAAAATTTCCAAAATTGACGCACAAAAAAAAAATAATAATGAATCATTGTGAAAGCACCATTTTACCAAGAATTGGCTATTTGAAGCGTGGAAGCCTAGAACATTATCAAATAACAAAAAGGCATACAACATATTAACTTCATCGTTAACACACCAATACAATGCAACCAGAAAAACTTATTAATCCCTTATATACACTATAACATATATATGATGAACTATACATATGATGAACTAATCAATCAAATTTGAAACGATATATAAAAAAAAATTGCTATTGAAAAAGGTAAAATAAAAAAAATTGAATTGAGAACTTTTTCTTTTTTTTTCTTTTAAAATAAATTTTTTTTTTTGGGGGGGGGGGGTGGGGGCCCAACATTCGGTGACTCCTAGGCCCGGGCCTACCGGGTCTAATGGAAAATCAGGGCCTGATCATGACAAAGCTCTGTTAGTAGGACCTATAGGACCTGTAGGAGTACCTGTGGATGTACAGATTCCTTCCGTGGATTAGGCGATTTTTGGTTTTGTTACTGAACCGGGAAATTATTTTTTAAAGTGAAAGAAATAAAAAGCGAGTGTGTTCAGTTCTTTATACCTATTTAAAGTCGAAAAAAAATTTAAAAAAAAAAATTGAATTGGGGATTTTTTCTTCTTTTAAAATAAAAATTTTTGGGGGCCCCTAGGCGCGGGCCTACCGGGCCTAATGGAAAATTAGGTCCTGATGTGAGAGTCCATTCTTCCGTACTCTGAACTTTACTCCGAACTTAATTGAAGGGTAAAATCATCAACGATTTTAGAAATAACTCATATCTGTTATCTGTTTGCTTCAAAAGAAAAGAAATGATTTGTCTGAACACTCGTGGAAATGACAAGAACATTTACAATTTTCGAAATAATTTCTTCCGTTATTCGTTTGTTTAATTTAACAGAAAATGATTCGTCAGCGTAAATGATTAACACTTTGGCATATTAGTGATTTTTGAAAAAAATAAGCACTCATATCTTCATCTATTCATAGTAAAAAGGAAATAGATGAGTTTGAATATTCGTGGAAATGGATAATTATAGATTATTTAAAAAATATACAATTATCTAAGATTTTTTTAAAATTATCCATTTAATTCATCATTTCATTATTGTAAAAGAAAATTAAAATCATAGAACACAAGAGTTTTTAAAAATTGAATAGAAAGTTATTAAACTAGAGTTAAACTTTATTTGTAATCATAATTTTTGTTTTATCTTCACCCTCAGAAAATTTAACACTGCATATAACTGAATAAGTCGTGGGAGTGAAAAAGTTTAAAAGAATTTATCATTCGATGGGGCTACATTCCATGTTTTGAGAAAGGGCGAAATTTCATTAGCAAGGGATATATTACGATATCCTTTTACCAAATCTACTGGACTATTCTTAACATTTAATGTATCCTACAATGAAGCATGCGTATCTGAAGGCATTTTAAGAAATAGCCATCACGAAATTGGCAGGTTTTGATAGAATAGGGATATATATATATATATATATCAATAGAAGGTTTCTGAGATTGATTTCAACCACACTGAACAATAGATTGAAACAGAAACCACGATTCATGGCCTTTGAACACGAAGTTCTAAATTAGCATGAGTATTAATTATCGATTTGACTAATGCTTCTACGAGTAAATGCGAGGTAATATATGTTTTAGTCATAAACAAATACAAAAATTCTTTCAACTCAGGAGAACTTGTGATAGAAAGTGATATTTAACATGCATGTATTACTTTTCTCTTTGAGAGTTTATGGTAATTACAATGTACTAGCATAATGTTAATGAGATAGTATAAACTCCCGTATGCATTCATTTGCATAAATTTCTATTATGAATGAACCATAATATATATCGTATATAGGCTCGTATACTCATCTAATGAGTTATATGCAACGGTTATGATTCATTCGTATACGTATCTATCTCTCTCTATATATAAGAAAAACAGTTCAGTAACTGACTGACTGTTTTCAGATAACTACTTGACTTATTTCAGATAACGCACAGACCAAACCGTTGAACCTAAAGGCCTGAAATCTTTCATGGCGATTCTTCTTATAGTGTAGGGATGCACTAAGAAAGATTTTTGAAAAATTCTTCTTAGATTTTTTTAAATTATATTTTTAAGCCGTTTTTGTAACTTTTTGAAAGTTTGCCTTTAAAATAATAATTTGAGGGTTATAAAATTTATATCACGAGAAAGATCATAAAAATTCCTTTGAAATGAAATCTTTTCCGAATATTTACCGTAATTTTCTAATTTTTGATGAATTTTTGAAGATTCGTTTTTTGAATGTAATTTATTAAATGCTGATCACGAGGTTTCTTTTTTTGTGATACTTTAAATTAATTTTTCGTCACGTGCATAGCAATGAAATAAATTGAAAAAAAAATATTAAAATACGGTAAAAGATATAATTTAACCACTAGACTAATTGAGATGAAAGCTTTTTAAGAATTTAATTCAAAACAGTATGCTTAATGGATATTAAACATACAAATTAATTGAATACATTGACCGTTCTATTTAATTTGAATGTACTCCGTAGCGAAGCACGGGTATTCAGCTAGTCTATCTATATAAAAGTTACAACTAAAGCGAAAACATGAAAAAAAAATTCATGGGAAATAGAACTTTATAGTAATCTCATTTGAAACAATACCGACATTATGATTAAATGAAGTAATGTTTTTCAAAAGATGTGATATTTAAAACAAGCACCTTTTAGGTTGATCCTTCAAGAACTGAAGGAAAGAGAAAACGTTGAGAACAGCAAAACGAAACTTTTTCAGAGTAGCCCGCCAAAATCAATCGGCATGAGAGGTGAAAAAGCGGTTGAGAAATTCTTTCATAATTGATTAACCAGGAGCTTAATTGCGTACAATACTGTAGCAATGCTCTAACAAACATTATACTGAAACTAGTTTAAAGAAACTGAAATACTAAAAATGAAACAAATCTAAGTTTTAAATCAAATAAAGATGTTATTATAAAAAATACTGCCATCATGAAGAATATAAAAGTGATGTTTTTAATTTTACTCTTTCATTTAAAATTATCTTGAATAACTAAAAGGAGTTCATTTTCATTCTTTTCAATTTTATTTCTCACTCTCTCTCATATATTGTAGGATAGGTAGATAGACATATAATCTCTCTATTCTAAAAAAAAGTAACTCCCGCTGCCGCTGTCAAAAGCTTGTCACGCTATCTCCTCCGAAACCGCTGGGGGTATGGGATCGACAGCGATACCAATGGATGCAGAAAAATGGGGAGACCAAAGTAAGACATGTCTCATCTTCGTCGGACTTTAATAAGTTTTATTTTATTTTATGTTTTGAGGGAAAATATTGACTTTTTCGTCTTCAGATTACGATAACTCGCCAAAAAATGATCGTAGAATTTTGATCTTTTTACAGTCTAAGACTACAGACATTTCTCTTTCAAACTAGAGCTCATTTGTTTAAAAATATTTTAAAACAGACTAATATTTTCATCAAAAAATGAAACACAGTTTTTCAAGAAATATCGTCCCCTATGTGGATGTAATATCGATGCTCCTCGAGTTTTTATCTTACAAAGAAAATATTTACATCATCTGGAATCTGAAAGCTTTCTTATTCATATAAACCTTCGATTTTTAATTGAATTTGAAAGCTGATAGTTCAACAGTGATGAAACGCCCTTCGCATTAAGGGTGACAACAGTAAATGGATGGAAGCTGTTACATTGCCCGATAATCACCCCTATGTCTCTCTCTATTAGCCATAACAGAGGAGCGAACGTAGCTAGCCTAGGGGCGAAGCGCCTAGTAGATAGAAAAAAAACATTATCGATAAAAATGAAAAATCTTAAAAAGGCATTTTTTTCTACATTCATTGGAAAGTGCTGAGATTTGCACCCAGAAGGTTTTGCTTTGTATAACAACGGATTGGGGCATTCTTTTTTGCATTAAAATGTATGCGTGCGTGTTAATTTGTGTAAGGAGTAATAAAAATAGTTTTTAAACTTGTGACAAATTTTTTTAACTCTACAGGGTGTCTCAAAAAACCTTGACACATTTTAAAATTTACACAAAAAATTATACAAGGTAAGTACTGGAAATTCACAGATGTTTTACTATATATTATATTAGAGTTTTTTCTGTGTCAAAAAAGTTGAACAGGCGGCGCTAGTTGTTCCGTGAAAGCGGAAGTTGTAAAATGGCTATTCCATCAAAGAGAGCAATGGCTGGTATTGCAAAACGGAATCTGTTATGCAAGTGCAATGAAATTTGGAAAAGATCCTCCGAGTCATAACAACATCTTAGCTTAGTATAAAAAGTTTCTGGAAACGGGAAGTGTCCTTGATAATCGGTTGTAGTGTCGAAGAACTCAAAAGATGCATAATTGCTGCAATTTCATGTGTTACGGGATTTATTTTGGAACGCATATAGGCTGAGATTGATTACCAACAAGATGTTCTCCGAGCTACAAAAGTTGTACATGTGGAAATTCATTGACAATACTAAAAAAATCTGATATATAAGGTAACAAATATGGAAATTTTTAGTTGCTACCTTGAGTACTTTTTTCTGTATAAAATTTTAAAATGTGTCAAGGTTTTTTGAGGCACCCTGTGTATATAGAGAGAAGATAAAAATTTATAACCATTAAATTATGAGCCCCCGATTTTTATCTTAAAAAGGTATATAGGGTAGGTGGGGGCAAAGGTTTGCAGTTTTGAGTTTTGGGTTTCTTACGGGCCTCCATTAGATCCTATCGCCCCAAAAAGTCACTTGTATTGTAGTTGGGTATCCCCTCTACCTTCTATAAAATAATGAATTTTTTCCCGAAATATTTAGTCACCGAATTTTTAATTTTACCAAAAGACCTGTTTCCGAACCTTTGCCCCAATCGGTGGGGCAAAGGTTCGCACTGCAAACCTTTACCCCACTCGTTGGTTTCTTACTGGATAGGCATCGAAAATCACCAAAAGAGTTGTCTAAATAATTTTATTTCACGTTTTGTAATCTTTTTAAAGGTGTTACATATGTAGAAAATCACAAATTGAACAGGTTAATCTCAATAATTTTTTTCTTAAACTAAATAACTTCAAAATGATATATCAACTATTAACACAGAAAGTTGAATCTAACAAAGAAATTCACAAAATGAAAAGGGGTTAATCTCAATAATTTTTTTCTTAAACTAAAGAACTTCCAATTAAAATATCAACTATTAACACTATCGCTATATTATATCTTAGGCTTTACTCATTCTTTTAAAACCCGTAAAAATTAAGCAAATTAAGGGGATGGGGAACATTACAAAGCAATTTTTGAAATTTTTACCTCAGAGATATGAAATTGGGCATAAATATTCATTAAAGTAAAACTATTTCAAACACCTTATAAAATTTTATAAATATTTAAAATTTTATTTTTTATATTTAAAAAATTGAAATTTTTATTATGTTTTTTAAAATGCTCCTTGCGATCCAATTTTTAACCTTATCCTTAATTTTGCATTTAGATTGCTTATGCATTTTGATCAGGGTTATGTTTTGATTTGTGCTTTCGTTGAATAATTAATTTTTAGGAAATATTTTTATGCTTGTACTCTGAATTCTCGTGAAATTTTTGTACTTTTCCACGCTTAAGTTAAACTTTGATAATTTGAATGATGTCTAAACCTGAAATGGATACATAACTTTATTTTAATGTATAAGAGGAGTCTTTGTAATAAATTTTATAAAATTTCGTCAAAAATTGTAACGCAAGGAGCCTTTCAAAGACTTGCAAATCTGGAAATTACTCATTTAGAGTTTTTTTCCCTAACCAGACCTTCGAAGCTTATAATGTCTTGTAACAACATTTAATTCCTTTATCTTGTAAAATAGGTCTTTGTTCAGAGCTATTTTATTTTTGTGTTGTACTAATTTATTTTATTTTTAATTTATGGATTTTCAAGCATTTTACACAAAAATTTCTGATTAAAAACAGGCAGTTTTTATCAAAAACCATAATTTTTTTTCAAATTACAAAAATGTGAATTCCCATTAATAATAAAAGACGTTGTTAATAAGGATTCCTAATGAAAAGAGGACATGAAACAAATGTTAATAGTTAGAGCGGCAAAGGTTTGCAGATGGGGCAAAGGTTTGCACTGCGAACCTTTACCCCATGACTTCTGCAAACCTTTACCCCATTTCGTGCTGGTTCTGTTTCTGCAGAATGGACGCCACTGTATTTGAGTTAACCCAAAACTTAAGGTAGGATTTGAAAGGTTATTTACCACCCTAACATGCGAAAATAAGCCCAAAACAGTTCGTGAGTTTGAGTGATGCTCAAAATTACTCAAAAGTTGCAAAAAATTACATTAAAAGAGACGAAAATAAACTTACCTCATTTTCTCTGCAAAAGGGAGTCTTAACTCCAACATTTTTTACGAGGCAACTGACTGGAAGTAGAGGAATGCATTGCCTACCCTATTCTTCCTAAAACTCTTCCCGGTCATTTTAAAATGTATGTGCGAACCTTTGCCCCATGCGAACCTTTGCCCCCACCTACCCTACGCCTAAAATCAATATCGATGAAATCCTAGGCATTTAACAAGCCATAAGTTTCATTGATGATTATAGCATCCCAAATTGTTTTACACACGAGAAACTCTCTAATTTTTAATTTATCTCGGACATATTAAAAAAAAATTAAATAAAAAAACATTTTAACTTTGAAGAACACTTCCCCACAAAACCAGAAATAATTTGGGAAATTTTATTTCTAAGCTTTGTATGTAATGTTTTTTTTTTTTAAGTTAAAGAATAATTTAAATCCTTCTTAACCTCGCAAAGCTGCGTCATTTCCCAACAAAACACAGTGCATAAAGTTAGCAAAGTTTCCTTTGAACCCAGTTTTTGGAATTCTTTTAATAGGCAAGAGGAAACTTCAAACAGAAGCCTTGAAACAAAACTTTTACCGAGAAACTCAGCTTTCGCTCATTATGCAACGTATTCACCATACGAACATAAAATTATTAAAACGGCATCTCCCGAAAGAATTGATCGATTTAAACTCGAAAGTATCCTTCAACTTTTCCGCAGGAACTTGACATTCTTAACTCACTTTTGTATATATTACGTTAGAAATACGTTATCGTATTCTGTGGGGCGGTGAAGCTGGAAACCTATTTATTTTGAAATTTATTTCAGAAATTTCAATTTACCCACAGAAAAATAACTAACTTTATTTTATCAAATACTGATTTCAGTTAACTAGTTTTTAAATGAATAAATATTTTAAAAATAAAGATAAGTATGTCAATTATAAATTGTAACTTTTGGGGAGTATTTGAATCTAAGAAATTGACAGAATTTTATAAAGCCACCAATTATATGGTTAATAAAACTATCAATCAGGATAAATATTAAAATAAATCAGGAGCTTAATTGTATAGAATACTGCAGCAATTCTCTAACAAACATTATATTGAAACTAGTTTAGAGAAACTGAAATACTAAAAAAGAAACAAATCTAAGTTTTAAATCAAATAAAGATGTTATTATAAAAAATACTACCATCATGAAAAATATAAAATAGTGAAGTTTTTAATTTTACTATTACATTTTAAATTACCTTGAATAACTAAAATGAGTTTATTTTAATACTTTTCAATTTTATTACTAATCCACTCTCATCTATATAATAGGTAGTTAGACATATAATAGATAGAAAAAGAAACATTATCGAAAAAAATGAAAAAAATCTAACTATTAGACTAACTATTAGATTAATTTACAAAACTAAATTTTGTAAATTTAGTTTTGTTTTAAACCTTTTACATTCGGGTCACATTCGACTGATTTGTATCAGTTGATTGAGTATATTTTTTCAAGCATTTCAGATAATAAGCACTGGAGCCTCGAAATTTAATAGCTTAAAAATGATGTTGACTTTTCCCAAGCCAAATAAATGATAAGCCTGTTGTTTTTTATATTTATTATTCTTTCATCTTTGTTTTCCTTTCATCTTTGAGAGATAATGCATAAGACCGAAAACACTTTTGTATTAAAAAGTAATTCCCAGATCTATCACTTTTTTAGAATATGAACTCTCTAAAGAATATTGAAAAATGTAATTAATCTTTCAAATAAAGCCTAGTAAATACTTAGCATAACGTACGGGAAATGATTATTGTTAAAACTACCGCCTTATGCGTATGCACATAACGCAAAACGCACATCCATAGAAAAAACTAAACCATTACTCTAATAAATCGACATTTGTAAGCTTAAAATGCACTTTTATGATTAATTTTTACATGTAAGAGGACATTTTTTCCATTTATTTTCAATATATAGTAAACTAGTTGGCCCGTGTGACCCTATTGCATGCGATTAAAATTCGATAAATTATACAGAGAGGTTGGTGGTTTGTAGTAGGATGAAAGAAGAACTGTTTCATTTGTAGCAACTGTTTATTTGTCAAATACCAATGGTGCTTAAGGATAATACAAACCATTTACAAATAGCCTATGGCCACAACATTGGAGATGAAGCATAAGACAAAACAGGGGAACACGAGATATGTACACGTAAAAGCACCTTTGTAGACAATATTAAAAGCTAAATATGACATAAACTCGTGGAAAATGTGATATTTACATTACAAAACCTCTTTATGCACACTATTTGACCGTGCCGTTTCGAAGCATCTAGGGAAAGAACTTTAGGGCCAAATGTCAATTTTTCACTTCGATTTTTAAACAAACAATACAATGTGTCATTCTGAATTAACAATTCGTCAGAAGCGGAGAACTTAATCTTTAAAATGGTACCTCGTTTATCGATTTTAGTTAAGTATGAAGGGATAAAGAGATAAAAAAAAAACCTTTTAAAAATAATATATATGGTTTTTCCCATGCAGTTCCATTTTTAAACAAACAATACAATGTGTCATTCTGAATTAACTATTCGTCAGAACTGAACTTAATCTTTAAAATGGTTCCTCATTTTTCGATTTTGGTTAAGTATGAAGGGAGAAAAAGGGATCGCTACAAAAAAAATCACCTTCTAGAAATAATATATATGGTTTTTCCTTGCAAAAAGAATAATGTACACCTACGCGGATTTTGTCAATAAAGAAACTCAATAAGGAAATCATAGAATGACAATAAAAGCAAACGATTTTTTAATTTAAAAGTTCAGTGCGATTGATAATGATAAAATAAAAAAGCTAGCAGCGCCATCTAGGGCAAGAAAAATTGTCTATAATGTTTATACTTCGATTTTTAAACAAACAATAAGATATGTGATTTTAAATTAACGATTCGCGCGAAGCGGAGATCTTAATCTAATATGGTACCTCATTAATCGATTTTGGTTAAGTATGAAGGGAGAAAAAGGGATAAAACAAAAAAAAACCTCTTAAAAATAATATATATAGATCATTTCAAAATGTTCACAGTGCAAGCATTTTTTGAAGAGGAAAGATGAGCCATAATCATAAATATAACGTGCAACTTCAAAGACTTGTTAATGTTTAAAAATTGCGATCCAAGCAAACAAAGGCTTTCAAATTTTGTGATTTTACTTTAGTGAGACCTTTTGCATTTGTTGTATTAAAAGAACGTCAAAATGGGCATTTATACTTGAAAAATTATTTTCCAAATTCACATAAGGTAAAAGCAAGCTATGTGTAATTAAACATGCGACACAGAGTTTTTTTTAGAAAATATTATATAAATGCTTTTAGTCATGAGATGTAGTTCCTGTCACATATTTTAGATTGACATATTTTAATGAAGAATGTCTGCTTCTTTTACATACAATAGATTTGTTCTCTGTCATTTTATCTATATATATAAAACAGTTCCGTAACTGACTGACTGACATATAACGCACAAACCAAACCGCTGGATTTAAAGGACTGAAATTCTGCATGGCGATTCTTATAGTGTAGGGGTGCACTAAGAGAGATTTTTGAAAAATTCTTCTTAGATTTTTTTAAAATTAAATTTTTAAGCTGTTTTTGTAACTTTCTTTAAAGTTTGCATTTAAAATATTAATTCGAGGGTTATAAAATTTATATCACAAGAAAGATTATAAAAATTCCTTTACAATGAAATCTTTTTCTAATCTTTACCTCCATTTTCTCATTTTTGGTGAATTTTTAAAGATTAATTTTTAGAATTTAATTTATTAAATGCTGATCACGTGGTTTCTTTTCTTATAATTTAGCGTCACGTGCATAACATCGAAATAGACAAAAAAAAATTTTCTTGCTAATACGGCAGACGATTGGTCATTATCCAAAAAAATATTAACATACAGTAAAAGAAATGTTCCTCAAACTGTACTATATTAACTGGACTATATTCTTTAGTATGTTCTATTAGATTTAATTTGAATATTTTCTTCTACATTATTTTGTATATAAAAATATCCGTTACAATTTTTTATAAATATATTTTTTCGTCTTTTTTAACATCAATTGCATACATTGATCGTCGCATTTATTATATTAATATATATATATATATATATTAATATATATATATATATATATATATATATATATATATATTTTTTAATATATATATATATTTTTTCATTAAATGCATACATTGACCGTTGTATTTAACTGTTTTTTTAGTCTGTTTTTCTAAATGATAATTAAGTTGAAAGCACTATTTTGTTGTCACGCATATTAATCTCTTCATTATAAATGAACGCGACTAGAATTTTTTAAATGTTAATATTTTCTTTATATATATATATATAAATATATATTACATGTGAGTATTTCTTATCTATTTTTATCTGACCAAGCTTAATATTTCAAGAAGTGCTAAATCGAGCAAGTTCAACATAAACTACATTTCTATAGGAACACTTGAAAACAGGAGTTAAAATTTTCTAATTATCAGTAGAAATATATGTTTAATAACATGACTCCAGAACAATTTTTTCAAAATTTATATTGTACGAGCAAAATAAAGGAATCCGCAAACTTAAAGATTATAAGAGATTACACTTCTGATAATATACCGGTACTTGGATTTCAAAATGTTCCTTCGTGGTTGCGCGATAAAAAGAACTGTACTTTTTTGGGTGTATTGAAAATTCAAATTTTTGAAAAATTTTAGAGGAACTCGCAAGTAGCATTTGTTAATCTATAATACAATCCTTGTCGCGCCAGTATTGATTCTAGAAAGACAAATTTTCCGACATACTGTAGTTCAATTCGAGTTAAAAAACCATACCCCTAAATTTTATATAAAAAATTTAAATTTTGAAAAATACATAGGATTGGGTGAAATAAAATTATACCAATCTGTAAGCTTCCCATGTATAATAGAAGTTGCGGTGGGACAAATGCTATCCAATCAACTCAAGTTTCTTATTTTTCTCTAATTCAGTTTCTTTATTCTTAAATATTTGTTAATTCAAGTATACTTCAGATTATTGTTTAAATTTTTTATTTTGCTCTTTTTTATTATGTTTTGGGAAAATTTATTCAAATAAGATCAGGTTATGAGACTGAATACCTCACTTTGTTTCATTTTCAGAACACTGTGACCTGAAATAAGTGTCAAAAATTTCAAGCTATAAATTTTTAGGAACATGGAAGAAATGATGAAAATTTGTATGTTTCATCAGAGTATACTCTCTCATTTAAAAACAAACAAGCAATGTAATTGTGGAAAATAATTTACGACATTCAAATCTATTGACACTTTTACTTGTGGGACTAGTGACCTCAAAAATGTTCTAGAAACCTATTTGCAGAAAACACATGGAAAAAGATTGATACCCGAAAGGAAAAAAGGAGTAAAATTAAAGTAAATGTTTCCACCTTAAATAAGTTCACAATAAATTCCTATAGTTAGTATAAGAAAACGTTTACACCCAAAGAAGATAGGAAAAATGAATGTGAATAAGGAATACGTAACCAAAAATAGTAATAAAAACAGTTACAAATTCTATTAGTTTTACATTTTATAATTTAGTTGTATAGTCCCGTTTTATCTCAAGCAGAGATCTTTTTTTATATTTACAGCAGCTTACTTCTATATTTGTTTTTTTCCCCTCCACTTTTCGAAGGATCGCCCGGTGTGTTTATCTTATATCGTATATTTCAAAGACAGTTTTTAATTTGATAATGTAGGCACTGTTAACTGTTTTCAAACAAATGTTATATATATATATATATATATATATATATATATATATATATATATATATATATATATATATATATATATATATATGAAATGTCCGGATGGACATCTCATGAAAAAAGAGCATACATCGTGGCCGGAAAATAATAAAATCAGCTTCAGGAACAAACTAATTTATTAAACAGTAAAGCAACACATCTTACTCGCTTCGAGCCAGTCCAGCGTCTCTCGCAAAGAGCCCCACAATAGAATTAGGTCAGAGGGGTTGCCAGAATTGGCGGAGGAAGTTAGTATGTGGGAAGGCGAAGCGTTTACGCCAAGACAAGAAGGACGGGTCACCAGGACAGAGATGAAGAACAGAATGGGCGATTATAGGTAGCTAGTAATATTATCACACACATATTATATATATATATATATATATATATATATATATATATATATAACCCATTAAAAAAACCAGTGAAAAAGAAAGAGAATCAATATTTTTTATCTCACTTTTAATCTCACTTTTAAGCGCACATTAGTAGACACTGTATGAATAAACGAGACAAAAGCACCATTTTTTAGCGAGATATTAACAAGAAATATTCTTGTGGCTATACACTATTCTTGAGGAATTAAAGTTCGGAAAAGATATTAAGAAATATTTGCAGCCGTACAATCATTACAGTAAAAAAATGCTTAAACAAAAAAAACAAAAACACAATAGAAACGGTTATTACCAGTAAAATTTTTTCAGAGACTGCGCTTTCGTTTTATATACCCATTTAATGGCTATTGATGACAATATATGAGGGAACGAGGAAAATATTTTCATATGCCTATCAACAAATTTTTGTCTTGGGGCTAATAATTCTTTTGTATGCATATGGGTGTATATATATATATATATATATATATATATAAATATATATATAAATTTTTCAAAATATGAAATATATATATTCTATATACACACGAGTATAGTACTATAGGCAAAGTATTAATTTCTATAATGGTGATAAGAACAAAAATTTTAAGAAAGATATTTCGTGTAATTAAGAAATTTTTCGACTGGTATATAAAGTAAAGAGTGTCAGTTCTAAAAAGGCATAAACCTATAAACAATAAAAAGCGATGCATTACTGCATTCCCACAGGGTTCGGTTTATTTAAGGAAGTCATTGTTTAAGTGAAGTCGTTAGATTTTATGTCTAACTTTCATATGCATGTTTCGAGGTTAATAAATGACACAGGTATTCTGAATAATTTGGTTCTTATTCTCACATATTATAATCCTTTTTTACTGTGTTCACTTTTTCAGTTTAATAATTATTTTCGTTTTAGTACCTGATAACAGCTTTGATTACAGATGTTATGAGTGTTTATGTGCAAAAGTATGCTGTTTATATTATTTTTTCTCTATTTCTATTCGAGATGCAATGGATCTTGATATATATATATATATATACACACACACACACACACACACATATATATATATATATATATATATATATATATATAATGTTTTGCTCTGTAAAATAGAAATATATTTATTGTATTATTTTATAGCTAAATTCTGAGGAGTTTATTATAAAAATACATTTTTTCATATTGGGTTTCTTTTTATTCATGCATATAACCTTTCATATGCTTTTTTTTCTATGTTATTTATACTGTGTTTAGTTTTTAAATTGACTTTGGTTAACAATTATTCCCCAATTTGACATTTTTACTTCACAGCTCTTAGTGGTACAATGATGAAAGGCTGCATCTACCGAAATTCTGAGATGTCTATAACATTTCACAGGTTTTTTACTGTGTAATTTATACTGTGTTTAGTTTTTAAATTGATTTTGGTTAACATTCTTAAAATCCCGGGCAACGACGGCTCGCTGGGGGGAGGGGGAGAAGGAATAGAATTTTTCTTCTGCCTTCGACTGTTTGCAGGACGTGGGATGCGTATCCACAAATAAAAGTTTAAGAAATCCACAAATAAGAGGTTAAGAAGAATAAAAAATTCTTTAAGAAAGAACAAAGTAGTTATAACAAAACGTGCGCTTGTAAGTTGATAATCACAAAATAAACTCATACTAGAATCTATTTTTTATTTGTCGAAGTATTTTAAATGTTAAACTGAACAGTTAAAACAGGGGTTCATTTACTGCTTGGAAATTATTCGTGAAATGATTCTAATATAAATACAGATATATCAGTAAAACTTAAGGTACATTTCTGCAAATATTTTGCTAAGTATTAAAAATCTGTTAATGACTCTAGTATGCCGGGTATTTTTTGCCATTTTAATTAGATTTTGCTCATGTAAGTCTTAAATACCGTACATATTATGTATGATCATTGTTAAAACTTGGAACATATTGACTGATATACATTTTTTCCAATGTTGACTGCAACTAGAAATAAGTTAAGGCAAATGAACTTTTATTTTATGTACTTGAAGAAATGGACTTTGTTATTTTTGAAAGCCCCACCTTTTGATATTTAGAAATACAGGTGTTTTCATTACATCAAATCAATGTCAAAGATATATCAATAATATATCTGAATATACCTGAAAAATACCTGTATAATATCTGTATAATACCTGTATATATCTGTATAATACCTGAAACTGTCATCATGCAAAAATAAAGTATTATATTAGTAATTATGAAATAGTAAAAACATGGGAATTAAAAAAAAACACCTCATCTCACCCCTGTATTTTTTTTCAGGCGGGTTTACTGAAGCAAATACACTGGACATTTTTAATTTTAGGCCCCCTTTTTACATAGGTTTACTCTCTATAACTTCACTAATGTCAATGATACCTGAAAATTTTGTAGTATAAAAATAAAACTGTTGCATCCGTAGATTTGCAGTTGTAAAATTCTGCGGAATTAATTTTAAAAAAACTCCTGCTTAATGCATCATGTGGTTCCAACAAATCCAGGTCAGAATTTTCCTGTTGCGCCCAGATTTACGGGCTCAATGAAGGATTTCTAAAATTTGTATTGCTGCAATTATTGTAAAACCTACTATTACGGCTCGCGTAAATTTATGCTTTGCTTTTTTGACACAAAATGTAAAGAAAGCTATCACATTCGCTCATGAATGGTTGGTTGAAAATTCTAGCTTTTATATTTCCCTCTAGTAATAGTGTGCCACATACAGCCATTTGATTTCCCTTAAATTGTTAAGTGATTCTAATGAACAACATTGTTAATGATGATATAACATACGGTTATTAATAAACTGGTCAAGATTTGCAAGTCACCCTGATTTACATATAGTTTATACAAGATTTACGCGTTAGACAATTTATAATCTGCTGGAATGTTGCGAGATTTCTAACTTCTGACTTCCAGGTTATATAAATTATGAAGTGATAGTATTATGAGTTTTCACATTTTTTTTAAAACGCAGACTTAAATCCTGAGAATATTAGACTAAAGTTATGTTCTCAAAACGAAGATGAATATCCTCAAAATTTGTTAAAAATAAGTAAAGACATAGACTTTGACTTTATTAGACATTCTGTAATACATTTCTAAAACGTCGTGAAAATCATGCCTTATGTGTATTAAAACTTACAGGAATATTAATCACATGGTTCAAGATGATAAAGAAATCAATAATTTTCATTAGGGAATAGAAATTGCTACATATCTACACCTGCTCCTCTCTGGAATTTCTCCTCAGTCTAAATATCAGTTTAAAGGCACTTAGTTTAAGGCGAGAACTATCAATTAATCAGCTGTTGTAGTATATAACTAGTGTCGTGTTGTTAATTCAATAAACTATTACTTGGACCTTTAAGATTGTATAAAGTTTGAACGTGACACAGTGTTCAGAGAAAATTATAAAACTTTCGAAAATATTATGTTTTTGCCAATTCACATTAAAATTTTAAGTACGCCTACTTTTGGGGTGACGTAAATTATTATGATAAATTTAATTTAAAACTTTGAGGAAGCAAATATTTTCACATATTTTAATTAATACTGTCTTTTTTTACTCTTTATAACCAAGGTTGGGCCTCTTTTCATGTTATTTAGTTCTAAATTATCGAAAACATTTTTAACATTTTCTGTGATTTTAAGATTATGAGTTTTTGGTTCGAAATTAATTAATGGATTTGAATGAATTTACTGCTCGTAATAGTGACTGAACTCTCAAATATGACTTGGGGGATATTTTACAAATCAAGTTAAATATCGCTAATAAACTTGATGAATGCAAATTTGATGGATTTGTTTCCGTTTGTAAAATATTTTATAGTCTATGAACTGATACTTCGAATTAGTTCTTCATTTTTATCTAAAACAATCACTGAATGCTAAGATATATCATAAGATTAAATGTTGCATAAATGAAAAAAAGTTTTATAAATTTATGAAAAAAAAAGTCAAAGGTTATTTTGAAGTTGAAATTTTAAACCCGAGTGATTAAATTTTTTCTTTATTGCCAGCAATAAATGATGCAGTGGAGTTTAAAGCAAACAAAATCAAATTTTCCCATGTCTTTTTGAACATTTTTAACACTTTCGTAATGAAATGCCCCAGAGTATTTGTTTGAATGAAACTAGAAAGGAATTGAGTTACAAGTAATTTTAATTTATCTCTATGACATAGAAGACGAGAATTGGAATCTGAATTTTTTTTATCAATTTGTTTTGAATTCAGCAGTATAAGCAAAGAGTCCAAAAGAACTACTTTAAATAAAAGGTAACTTTTTGTAACTAAAATTTTTCTAAAGTTTTAAAAAGAAACGATTGTTACTTGTAAAGAAAATAAATAAATAAATAAATATATATATATATATATATATATATATATATATATATATATATATATATATATATATATGCATATACAAAGGAAGGCTAAACTCGTTGCTTGGAGGTGTAATGTTCAAAACTCCATGCCGAGAAGCAAGAAGTACAGGTTCAATTGCCGAATTAACTTAGTTTTATTAGGAAACAGCGATAAAAAGCCGTGCCATTGCTGTATTATATAAATAAATTCAACACATATTTATGAAACAAAACTGAGAAAATACCCAGAGGTACTTTTTTTAGTTCATTAGTCTTGTTTTTTCCAAAATAACATCAACAATGTAAATGAACTTACAGGTGATTTCCTGAATAGTCTCATCTTAAGCAAACTATAGCTCTGAACCTTATCTAAAAATGGATATAGGTGTGTATGTTCCAGCATCACTCTGGAACGCCTGGAGCAATTTCAACCAAACTTGGCACGTATATAACTTAAAATCTGAGACGAAACACTGGAGGGGGGGGGGGCGGTAAGACACCCCTAGCACCCCTAGGGAGAGGGGGAAGGGGGAGGGACATGTATAAAATAATCGAAAACGACTGATATTAGTGTCCCGTCTGTTGTTTTCTGGGTCACTGAGATGAATAGTGACGCTCCCGATGCCGTTTAAGGGCATGTTCAGCTTCATCAGGATTGGGGGAAGGGGGGAAGAAGGGGTGAAAAATAAAACGTCAAAATGACCGGGAGTAGTGTCGAATCTATAGTTTTCGGGGTCGCTGAGATGAATAGGGACACTCCTGATGCCGTTTAAGTGCCAGTTTAGCCGTCAATTAACATTGGGGGGAGGGGAGGGGGAGTAAGGGGTGAAAAATAAATGTCTCAAATAACCAAGAGTAGTTTCGAATACATAGTTTTCAAGGTAGCTGAGATGAATAGGGGAAACTAAAAATGTTGTTTATAATCAAGTTTTGAGTTAAATTATTATGGTGAATTTGTAATTTTACTTTACAATTTGTATACTGTACATATACTTTTAAATACCTGTAAATAAAATTACATATATTTTACACTATAGGTAGAATTCATTCCTTTTCCTGTCTATTACAAAATTGGGATAAATTAATACCATAAATAAATACCCGGGCAACACCGGATAAAAAGCTAGTATAATATATATATATATATATATATATATATATATATATATATATATATATATATATATATATATATATATTAATTATGCACACTATTGAGTTATGCTATGAAGCCTAATACCACCTGTAGCATATTTACAACTTTCTGTATATTACTTGTAATACTTGTTATCATGAAACACCATGTTTTCGTATCGTTTACTCATGAAATATTCTATGAGGATGAAGAGTGAAGATAAAATTTTTTTTTCTATCAACATTATTACGAGTAATGGGTAATGTTTTCATAGCACTTCGTCTACAGGATTTAAGTTCCCGATACATGTACTCTAATAATTTTTCTTTGCTAACTGTCTCTTCTTCTGATATTTTCGTAATATATTTATACTATTACAAAACATCCAGGTATTTGCGCTTGCAATCATAATTTTACATAACTTGCAAAGTAACAGTATTTTTTTTTGTTTTTTTTCTGAAATCTCAAGCATGAGTTAACTATAATTTTATGGACATCTAAACCAGTCGTTTCATAAAAGAAAATGATTATGCAGGAAATAGATTATTTTCGCACGACTTTTAATTCGTTTTGTTTTTACGTTTCCCTCCAGAAAATAAATAGACGTCAGTTCTGATATGTTCAAGAGTGTTTGTTTGTTACTTGGTATATATACTTCTATAGCGCCGACCATTAATGAACAGACATGGAAGTATACATGTCACCTGAAAGTCAAGTGCCTCAAACTGTGCACTTGACCTACCATTATTTACTGTCAAAATAAAATGTCTCTTAAGAGACAGAATTTGTGGACATGGAGAAAATAATGACCAATTATTTCAGCGCTACGTCCTCTCTAAGTTCGTCATTTCTGCTAGATGCAAAGCTCTTAAACTATTTCTCCAGTAAAATGTTAGTGGTGAATGAAACCTTTAAATTACTTCAAGTTAAATATTTTGAAAGAAAATAATGAAAAAGTGTTGCATTGTGAGATTATATATATATACTAGCTGAAAACCCGCACTTCGCTACGGAGTACATTCAAATTAAATACAACGGTCAATGTATGCAATTAATGCCAAAAAAAAAATATATATATATATATTTATAATAAATACGACGATCAATATATACAATTGACGTAGGAAAAAAAATATATATTTATAAAAAATCGTAAGGGATATTTTTATAGACAAAATAATGTCCAATCGTCTGCCGCATTAGCAAGAAAAAAATATCTTTTTGTCTATTTAGTTGTTATGCACGTGACGATAAATTTATTTAAAGTACCAGAAAAAGAAGTCACGTGATCGGCATTTAATAAATTAAATTCTAAAATTAATCTTTAAAAATTCACCAAAAATCAGGAAATGGAGGTAAAAATTCGAAAAAAATTTCATTTTGAAGGAATTTTTATGATCTTTCTCGTGATATAAATTTTATAACCCTCAATGTATTATTTTAAATGCAAACGTAAAAAAAGTTTAAAAAACAGCTTAAAAATTTAATTTAAAAAAAATCTAAGAAGAATTTTTGAAAAATCTTTCTTAGTGCACCCCTACACTATTAGAAGAATCGCCATGCAAAATTTTAGATCCCGCGGTTTGGTCTGTGCGTTGTATGTCAGTCAGTCAGTCAGTGAATGAATGAGTCAGTTACGGAACTGTTTTATATATATATATATATATATATATATGTGTGTGTGTGTGTGTGTGTATGTGTGTGTGAGTGAGTGAGAGAGAGACAGGGGGGATATAGGTGCCACTACAATTTGTAGAGTAGATAACAGTAAAAACTTAGAATTACGTCATTTTCAGTAAACTTGTATTTAAAGATCTTTTAACTACAACAATAATAATAACAATAACAATGAACTATAACGTAATTTCTTCATATAAATAAGAATAGTTAAATTATTAAAGTTATTTTAAGGCATTATTAATTGGGTAGGATTGATCTATTAAATACTTACTATTAAATACTTATCTATACAAATTACACGACTTGGAGGGTCTTTGTATCTTTTAGTTCTGATGTTTATAATAAACGGTGTCAAACGCTTGGGTTATTCCTTTGACTCTGACTGCAAAACGGGCTATAGAATTCAAGATTACAAGCTCTTGTTAAGAAATTTAAGAGTAAGGAATTTTTTACTCGATTAAATTAAGAGTAAACTTCAAAATAACGAAAAGCTAAAAATCTTTTCCTATTCCTAAATATAAAGATATTTATAAGATATTTACATATAACACACGTGTAAAATATTGTATCTAATAAAACTGATGTTTCTAACCTGTCTTTAATTCTTAATTACCAATTTAATGATAGAAAATTTTCATTTCAAATTTTTTCTGATAAAATTTCATTGTTACACCTCTAAAGGTAAAAAAATATATTCAAATTATCTTTTTGTTTATGTGAGACATCAACTGTGATCAACTCTGTACAAGTGCTATTTTTACTTGAAATTTCAGTTAAAAGATGGCGTTGTTACCCTGTTACCCGAAATTGATTTAAATTGGGAAAAGCTCCACGAAATGTGCAAAATGAAGATTTAAAATGCCAATATGAATAATTTATAAAGTTGTTAATTTTAAATTTAGAAACAGTTAAAAAAATAACATATAAAATTACTCGATAGAAGGGCTTGTTAGAAGTACAAAGAAGAATTTATAATTTTCATAACGCTGGTTATTATGATGTGTCAGTCAAATGTCTATTATACAGATTTTTATCAGGAATATAATAAGATAGGCTCATAGGATTGGGTATTATTTTTGGGTCTCAACACTTTTCTAATAATTCAGTGTTTAAAAGGCTTTAAAGAGACTAAGGGTAATAATTTTTGTCGGAAATGTATGGAGAAATGCAAATAGATGGGTTCTGACGCTGCCTATCCAACTTTAAAAAAGTCGCCTGTTCTTGGAAAGATTGAACCCATAACATTATACTATTTGCAGCGTTATAAGACTTTAAATTTTTGGAGTAGTTTCATATTAATCTTTAGCATACGGGGCCCATCTTTCCGACTCCCTCTTTAGAACGGGAAATTTCATACCCCTTTCTAAGAACGGCCATTAAGGGGTTATATATATATATATATACACATACATACATACATTTATATGACACATACATACATTCATATGTATATATACACATACATACATACATATATATACACATACCTACGTACATACATATACACATGCATATATTATATATACACTGCTGGCCACCCAAATTGCAACACCAAGAAAGACAAGAGATATCACAACAAAATTTATTTTGTAGATATCATGTTGACCAAGTATCAAATGATTAAATTTATAGATTTCTGTGAAGTGTGGTTCCTGCCAAAATCAGTAGCCAGAGTAGCTGCCATTGTTGGAGATCACCGCTGCCACACGCCTCGGCATTGATTCAAACACTTTGGATGAGTTCTTGGGGTACAGCAGACCAAGCAGCTTCCACACGTTGCCAAAGTTGATCTGCTGTGGCAGCTGGGGATGGAATCTGGGTCAATCGTAGAGCAACCATGGACCACATGTTTTCTATCGGCGAAAGATCCGGAGAGCGAGGCGGCCAGGGAAGCAATTCAATCTGGCGATTGACGAAGAACCGTTGGACAATGCGTGCCACGTGTGGTCGCGCATTATCCTGTTGAAATATGGCTGTGGGCAAGCCCTGAAGGTAAGGAAGGACAACTGGCTCCAACACCTCGGAGATGTAGCGCTGGCTGTTTAAAGTACCGGCAATGCGCACTAGAGGTGTGCGAGAGTGATATCCAATACCGCCCCTTACCATAATACCCGGTGCAGGACCAGTGTGGCGGTGCATAACGCAGCTGTTCAGCATCCTCTCTTCACGGTGTCTCCAGACTCGAATGCGACCATCGTGGTGTTGCAGACAGAAGCGTGACTCGTCAGTAAAGACAATTTCATTCCATTCTGCCGTCCACATCCTTCTGTCATCGCACCATTGGCGGCGGAGACGTCTGTGGTTCTGCGTCAAGGGTAGACAAAGCAATGGACGTCTTGCGGACAGACCACTCTGCTGTAAACGGCGTCGAATGGTACGCGCAGACACTGGATGATGCGTTACAGATTGCATGTGCTGTGCTATGGTTCGTGATGTGACTGAGCGATCCGTCACTGCCATGCGCACAATTTGCCTGTCATCACGTAAAGTGGTGCGCTGAGGTGGATGCGATCGAACACGCCGGTCCGTCGTACCCTCCTGCATCCAACGATCACATATCCGCATTACAGTTGTTTGGTTTCGTCCAACACGACTACCGATTTCCCTGAAAGATAATCCACAATCTCGGTAGGCCACTATCCTTCTTCTGTCGAACTCGGATACTTTATCGCTGTTTTCGACGAGGCATAATTGATTTTTTTTTGAAAAAACCACAAGAAAAACACAATTGCCGAACTTGAAATCGTCGAAATCTCCAAGCCTTAAATAGCGCTTTGAAGTGGCGCCACAGGCGAGCGTGATGTGCGTCTGCGATGAAATTCTAATCATTTGCATATCTCACCTCCGCGAATGCATGTTGTAAATTTCATGTTGTTTGCATGTTTCCTTCAGGGTGTTGCATTTACAGTGGCCAGCAGTGTATATATACACACATACATACATACATACAAACATATATATATATATATATATATATATATATATATATATATATATATTCTTGGGACCGTATTCTTGGGATACTTGCTATCCCAGCACGTAAGGAAAAGGTTAAGTCGTTCTCAAAATTGAAATATCTTGATCAAACATATCCTTTACACAAAATATTAGGAAAAAAGACTTTTTATTACTGCAGTTTCCTGTTTTATTCATGTTATTTATTTGTTGACAATCTATATATTTAAGTTGCTAAGCCGACTTTTTGGTCAGCCCGTGAGAGAAAACTACTGCATCAATTTACTTCATTTTGGTCTTAAATGAAAGATTGTAATCCGTAGATTTGTCAAGTTTGGTTTTTGTAAGCGCAAATTCTATTAGTTAGCGGTATTTTACAATTAAAAAATGCTCAGTGCAGTGCATGCTCAGTGCAGTGTTTAAAATCTGGCTTTAGAAACTCACTGTTTCTGCGTACGCTCAGTGACATGTTTTAATAATAAACACGTTTATTCCAAGGAGTCTCTCTAGGTCTCTCTCTCCCTCTCTGCCATTTTTATTTTTATGATAATTATGTTTGTGAAATATAAGATTAAACCTGATGGAAATTGTTTATTTCGCGCTGTTTACTTAGCGATAATTTAGAATTAAAAAATTGCCTTCTGCGCATGGTCAGTGGCATTTTTAAATCTGGCTTTAGATACTCTCTAAGCACAAAGCCGCTTCAACACATTAATTTGTTTCTGCGCATTATTATGATTTTCAACATTTAGCAATGATGTGTTGAGTTAAATTTGTGTTTTAGTGCATTTATTTACTATCTAGCCACCAAGTTTTGATGGGTACCAACTAGTTTTTTTTAACCTCTGAAGCATTTTACCATATTATGAGTTACAAAAGCACCCATATCAATGAATTGCAAACTTGTACTTGAAATCATTTTTATGATACTACGTTTTATTTTTTTCGAACTTTCGTCATTAAAGCATGTAAAATTAAATAAAAATTTCAGGACGATTGCATCTGTTAATCACTAGAATACTACAAACTGCTGCTTGTTGGTTTAGGGCGCTACGGACATGGTTTCTCATACGAGGATTTAACTGACCGGGATTTATAGCTTAAAACTGATGCTGAACAACCAAAAGTTGAATGAACTATGAATTTATTCCTTCTTCCCGCTTTTGAAACTTTTAGTAAAACCACTTTTGAACTAAAAAATCAGACAACTTTCTGCTGACGTCGTTTACCTATTTTCAGACAGGGCGTTTACTGTATTAACTGACGTTTTATTGTATTATATAAAGAGTGGACTCGAGACAGCCTTGTGGTAGCGCGTAAGCTTCCAGTACTGAGGGTGCTCCGATCGAACAAGCGCCGTTAAATACCGTTGTGTCAAGGCCGGACGTGGGCAAGTTAAATCCGTAGGCCGGTAAGTCCTATGATGTCTAGGGGCGGGGAAGGTACGATCCCCCAGATGTCGTCGCTGGATTTGCTCAGTCAAAATTGTGGTGGCAGCTAGCTAAGACTCCGACCCTTGTGGTGCTATTATAAACAGAAGTCGCACTACTCACCCCGAAGCCCATATGGACCTGGTCTAGCACTTCCATCCAGGCTGTATTGGGAACAACAACCTGTTTTCAGAAGAAAAACAGTTAATGGGCATTTTATGTCATTTCAAAGCACCACTTGCTTTGAAACATGACGGCTAGATAGTAAATAAATGTACTAATACACAAATTATACTCAACACATCATTGCCAAATGTTGAAAATCATAATAATGCGCAGAAACAAATTAATGTGTTTAAGCGGCCTCGTGCTCAGTGAGTATCTAAAGCCGGATTTATAAATGTCACTGAGCATGCGCAGAAAGCAATTTTTTTAATTGTAATTTTAATTGCTAATTAAACAGCACGAAATAAAAAGTTTTCATCAGGTTTAGTCTTATATTTCACAAACATAATTATCATAAAAATAAAAATGGCAGAGAGAGATCTAGAGAGACTGCTTGGAATAAACGTGTTTAATCATTAAAACATGTCACTGAGCATGAGCAAAAACAGCGAGTTTCTAAAGCCAGATTTAAACATGCCACTGAGCATAAGCAGAAATCAATTTTTAATTGTAAATTATCGCTAATTAATAGAAATTGCGGTTACAAAAGCCAAATTTGACAAATCTTCCGATTACTATCTTTTGTTTAAGACTAAAATCAAGTAAATTGATGCAGTAGTTTTCTCTCAAGGACTGCCCAAAAAGTCGGCTAAGCAACTTAAATATATATACTTACTTAATTCGAAATAAATTTGCTTGATTTATTTACGCTTCACCATAAAATACAAGTTTCTGGTTCAGTAATTTAAAACATTTTCATTTTGTTAGATTTAGTTTCTGCCACTTAAGTTAATTTCTATTTTATGAATTTTACTCTATATTTCTCAATTCCATAACAAAGTAAGTTTTTTGTAGAGTGATGGGAAAAGATCAAACAGAGTCTCATGCATAAATTTTATGCATGATTTTTTTTTGCAAGTACCTCCTACGTAAAAGAAATATGCATTTGTATATCTATATTCAGTCTTGTTTTAGCACTGATTTAAATAACACTTACAACAAGTATCATAAAAATACTTAACACAATATATTTTGAAGTAGGAGTTGCAGAAGGAAATGTTTCCACCTTTCAATGATTTATTAGACATTATTCATTACCCTAAGGGACGGGGTAGGGACCCCAACCCTCCTTTCGGGAAAGAAAATTACATTACTCGAATTGGATTTCATTCGGTACCTTCCACGCATTATCTACAGTTCTTTCTATGCATTCCAATACGGCAAAAAAAATCTGTGACATCTCTTGTTGCAAGCATGAAAGTTTGGCATTTACTTGCAGGCATTAAACATTGCATTCGATTGGTTAAAATTAATTTTTCTTCGACTGGAAAAAACCTACAGAATTTCATCCTTCTACTGTTCCACTTATAAGACTCCTTTTGCTTGGAATCTACCGCTGAGAATCTACCATGACGAAGTGAAAGTTAACTACACAAGATCTTAAAAAAATAATTTATCGCCGTTTAAATTATTTGTTCAAGAACTTCTGAGTTCTAGCAGTTCTAAACTGAAGACAAGTAACTCTTAGGTGACTTAAATTCTCAAACGGAATACGTAGTTTAAGATCTAATTGTCAAAGCAGCGTCGTTCTTCCATCGTGTAACTTGTCTGCAAAAAGTGGATTTATCAACACCTAATACTTTGATAGATTTGCAATATCTTTTTCTAATTGAACTCCAGGTAATGTTTCTAATCTAACTTCAGATAACACTTCCCTCTAGTTAGCGGCAACGTTTAAAATAATCCATATTTCAGTTAGTTTTGTGATCACGCAATTTATGGGCCGAAAATGCTCCTTGTTAATATGCTGGATACACAGCTGAATATAAATTCGATTGAGATTACGATTAAACTCGGCATATCATCCTAGAGAATATCGGAAGGTCAGTTTGAGAGATTATAGGAAAGAAAAAAAATAAAATATAATATTTAAATTTTAGTATCTTATCTACAACCCCTTATACTCTTATGAATTTATTGCTAATATCGCTGAACATATGGAGACTAATTCAACACCTGATTGCAAGAACTAGGTAACTGGATTCTTCAAGTTCTTGAAGATCTCAAATGTCTACTTCTTCCAGCGAGAAAATACTCGTCGTACTGTTTGTCTAATTAATACACCAGCCAACAGCTGGCATTAGGCTAGCAGCAAAGTGAGTTGTCTAGTTATTGCATTCAATTCTTATGTAATATAGCTATAAATAGCCAGATATCTCAAAAATAATTTTTTGGGAGTTACCTAGTTCTTGCATTCAGGTGACGAATTGATGTACTAGAAGGAAAGTCGTATGGTTCAAAGATTTCTAAGTTAATTCACGATGATGTGTTGTTAATGATGCTTAGGAAAATCAAATAAATTTGTAGAACACTCTGAAATCCACAGTAATTTTGAAAGATGGTAGCTTTAGATACAACTGTCCACTACCACCTTCTTAATAAGTTTCGAGCAACATGTTAAACCCTTCTTTTCTTGTGATTTGCCTGGCAAGAAAATCACAACTATATCTACAAGAGCCTGACGGGGCTACACTTGTTTTCATCTCTGTAAATTACTGTAAATTTTAGAATCTTTTACCTCAGACTTCAAAGTCTATTTTCGAACACTATGAGTAAGACTGAGCTGCTTCTCAATTAAATAAAACATGACGTTGAAAAGTCTTCCATAAATCAGCTACATAACCTCACAATCGCTTTTTTTTCAGTGGGCACATAGTTCTCTCATTCTGAAGGTTAAAGAGACCTCAAGAGCAAGGTCGAAGTTGGTATGGACTGAATCTTTTGTAAGCAAATGATCATATTCATTATATTTGCATCATAGAAGCTAGTGTGTACTTGTACATCTCTTTTTCGTGAACATTTTTATGAATTTGTTTTGCTAATAACTTCAGGAAAAGTTTTGGAAACTTGCTATAAACCTTATTTCTCACAAAAACTAAACTGTGGATTTGGTTCTTTTGGTCTTCCTCAAATGAAAACTTACTATGCATGGCTGAAAATGTCTACCCTTGCCTTAATAAATCGCAAAGATTCCTAAAATATTCACATCGTTTCCATACGATTCTATAAACCAGTTGCCCGCAAACTGTGGATCGCGACCCATAAAGGGGTCGAGAATAGTCTGAAGTAAATTTACACCATAATGAATTATGTAATTAATAAAAATGCTTTAAACTTTCTATAATTACATATTTTTAATATTTTTATTTATATTTTTTATATGTTATGTGATATATTTTTTTTACATATTTTATATATTTTATATTTATATGTTTATATGTTATATTTTATTTATATTTTTTATATGTTAAAAATATATAATATTTTGTTATATATTTTATACATTTTGTTATACATTTTTCATGTTTATTGTTATATTTTTATTTGCATTTTTTATTTGTTAAAAATATATAATATTGTTAAATAAGGTGTAAAACAGCCCTACAAGGCTATTGTGTTTCCATTTCCTTTTACCTATATGTGCGAGACTAGGTTTTCAAAATGAGTAGCGAATAATACCAAACAACATTGATATGAGAGCGTTCTCAAATATTTTACCAAATATTGAAGTAATACTGTCCGAGCTTCAGGTTCACCCCTCGTTAATATTTTTCTATTTCAGTTTCATATAAATAAATGAAGATTATAATTTTCAGTGTTTTTATAGGAAGCTTATAATTTAAAAATCATGCCCTTTATCCCTTTTTGTTAATTTTTACCAATGCATATTAATATTTAAATATGAAGTTTTAGTCACATGAGATTTAGCAAAAAGCAAGTGTAGATGGTAAAGATGACATTTTTTTTCTCATTGTGTTGTTGTTGTTTCAGATGCCCCTTGACCCACAGTATATTGTCAGTTCAAGTCCATAACGGATATTGGGCGAAATGGTGCGTCTCCGGTTTTTAATAGCACTACAAGGGTCGGAGTCCGACTTGGTTAAAGGACCGATCCCGTAATTTTGAACCGAATCAAGTAATGAGACCGGAAAACTTGACCCCGCACCCCCAGAGGTAAATTTGAAAAATTGGAGGACATTGCAGCCACGACAGATTTTTCGTGCACCAGCCGCCATAAGTGTACATGGCGGTGGATTTGTCAACGGCGAGTATCGAACCAGTGACGTTCAGATCACTGGCCCGATGCTCTAGTCAACTGGGCCACTGCTCCCTTTATTTACTAAATTATGTAATTAATAAACATGCTTTAAACTTTCTATAATTACATATTTTTATTACTTTTATTTATATTTATATGATTTGTATTTATATGTTTATATGTTATATTTTTATTTATATTTTTTATATGTTAAAAATATATAATATTGTAAAATAAGGTGTCAAACATTCTTACAAGGCTACATTGTTTATTATGCAGAATAAATATATTCCCGAAATCTACATTTCGTTGATTTTTGAAATAGTTTCTTAAAATTCATTTATTTTGTTTTTCTACTCTTTTGCTAACATTTTCCTAGTTAAAAAATTGCTATTATCAATGAATTTTCATTGGGGTCGAGTGATTTTTATTTAAGATGACTGCCTACGTTGAAAATGTCATTTTTACACTATTTTGGTCAATTTTATTTTTTGCAAGAATACTGTAATTTAATCTTTTTTATTTTCAAAACCGATTTGATTTTCCTTCTATATCAATTAGAAGCAAGAGTTATAGTCATTATAAAAAACATCGTCTGCTACAAAATTGAAGTGACAAGCAACTTTAAATGCGCTTTTCTCAGAATTATGTTTTTTACAATAAATCTCTACCTTTATCACGATATCTCACATAATAACGCATATAATTTGATAAAATTTTCAGGAAATGTTTTAGATGCTATTTTCAATGAAATGACTTACAATAATTGATGTATAATGAATAGTTTTTTTTATTTGGGTTTGTTTTCATGAGGAAAGTAATGACGAATCGGGGAAAATTTTCATACTGGAACATAAAATTCTCTGTATTATTTTTGCATTTTAAAATTTCTCTTAGATTGTAGGTCATTTTGAAGATAACTGTCATATGTATCATGTGTTAGAAGGAAATCAAAATAGTAGGATTAGAATTTTGTGCAGACTGATAAGCGTTTTAGCGAAATTTCATCAAAAAATACTTCAACTTGATCAATTTATACAATAGTATGGTATTTACAGGTAAGTTTTTGCCTTTTATAAATTTTTAAATGTTATATATATATATAAACAGTTCTGTATCTGACTGACTCACTGACATAGAATGCACAGACCAAACCGCTGGACCTAAAAGGCTGAAATTTTGCATGGCGATTCTTCTTATAGTGTAAGGGTGCACTAAGAAAGATTTTTGAAAATTCTTCTTAGATTTTTTAAATGAAATTTTTAAGGTGTTTTAGTAACATTTTTAAGTTTGCAATTTAAAATAATAATTTGAGGGTTATAAAATTTATATCACAAGAAAGATTATCACAAAAATTCCTTTAAAATGAAATCTTTTCGAATCTTTACCTCCATTTTCTGATTTTTGGTGAATTTTTTAAGATTAATATTTAGAATTTAATTTATTAAATGCTGATCACGTGATTTCTTTTTCTGGTATTTTAAATAAATTTATCGTCACGTCATAACAACGAAATAGACAAAAAATATTTTTCCTTTTCTTGCTAATGCTGAAAACGATTGGACATTATCTAAAAAAATATTAAAGTACAGTAAAAATATTTCCTCTAACTGTACTATATTAACTGTACTATATTCTTTAGTATGTCCTATTAGATCTAATTTGAATACTTTCTTCTACATTATTTTGTCTATAAAATATCCCTTACGATTTTTTCATAATGTATTTTTTTTACATCAATTGTATACTTGATCGTCGTATTTATATATATATATATATATATATGGCATTAATTGCATACATTGACCGTTGTATTTAATTTGAATGTACTCCTTAGCGAAGTGCGGGTTTTCAGCTAGTTTTACCATAAAAGACCAAAAAATAATCAAAATTTTTTTTTTTTTAAATTGGCTCCGAACGGTGGCAGTCACCATAAAAAAATGGGTAGATGTCGAAAAAAGTTTGCGCACCACTGCTATAAACTATAAGATATTTATATCTATAGGATACTATATCGATATCTATACTACTATAAATATCTATAAACTACTGTACTATATACTACTGTACTACTATAGATATCTCTATCTATGAAAAGCATTCAAAGACGGGACACCCGAGGCCCAGTAAAAGAACCCACTCGTTTTCAGAAATTCAAATTTCGCGTTGTGGATGGGCGATTGTCGTCAAAACAAATGCCTGTCGCGTTGGAAAAAAAAAAAACTTAAAACTTCTGCGTTTAGTTTGAAGAGCAATAAATCAGTTTTTTCATAGAGGGTAGCAGTGAATACGAAAGTTAAAATATTTTATGCTATAGGCAATTTTTATACAGAAGTTACTATTTTTCGTCTACACGCGTATGTAATCTATATACAGTGGCTCCCAAAAGTGTTCGTACACTTACGAATTTCAATGAAAGAGGGGTCTATCCATTAATTAAAATGAATATTTTAGAATGGGTATTTAATAATAAAGATCTATAATCTATTCTTAACAAAACTACATGAAATATTTTGAAAACATAGTAAAAGTTAATTTTTAAGAAACCAGTAATTAGAAAGTAACAAAAACTTTATCTCACAAAAGTCATCGTACACTGATATATTTTCGGATAATTCATAATTAAAATTATCGTCTGGCGCTTTATTTTATTTTGAATTGTGGTGGCATTTAAAATATCGTTTGGCTTTAATTTTTGCTTGCCTACTCCGTAATATTCTATTTATTATTTAAAAATGGCTCGTAGTCGTAAAGAAACAACAAACAGCATTCGAAAATTGATTATTTTTTATCATACTAGTGGTAAATCAGTTCGGAATATTGCTAAATTACTTAATTTATCCCATTCTACTGTGCAGTATGTGAAAAAACGCTTTAAAGAAGAAAATTGGATCGAAAACAAGGTAAGAAAAGGCCGTCCGGCAAAGTTAACAAAACGTGACCAGAGATTTATTAATTAGAAAATTTGTGAAAAATTCTCGTTTGAGTGCTGTAAAAGTTTCTGCAGAAGTCAATGAAACATTTTCTACTTCAGTTTCACCTGAAATTTTTGACTAGTTCTAAGAACAGCGGATTACATGGGCGTTCTGCCCATAGAAATTTTTTTGTGAGAAAAACAAAGTTTAGGCTTCCCTTCGCACTATCAATGATAAATAAGCCCCAAACCTATTGAATAATGTCTTATCTAGCCGATGAACATTTTTGGTGCTGATGGGCGTATAATTGTATGGAGAAGAAAAAAATGAGGAACTTAATCCCAAGAACTTAGTAGGAACAGCTAAGCATGCCGGTGGAGGTATCCTTGTGTGGGAGTGCATGTCAGCATCAGAACTAGGAAATTTCGTATTTATTGATGGCATAATGAATCATGCTGTTTTTATAAATATTTTAAGAGACAATTTAAAATTATCAGCTCAAAATTTGGGTATTGGAAACAACTTTGTTTTTTATCAAGATAACGATCCTAAGCACACGGCTCTCAACGTTCTCATCTGGTGTCTCTATAATTGTCCACAAGTTTTGAAAACACCACCTCAATCGCCAGATTTAAACCCAATAGAACATATTTGGAGAGAACTGGAGGTTCGAGTACGAAAACACGACATTCACACGAAAAGCGAACTAAAAAACACTTATGATGGAAGAATGGATGAACATTGATACATAAATTACAAAAGAACTAAAGCAATCTATTCCCAGACGTTTAAAAGCTGTTGTTGATGCTAAAGGATATCCTACTAAATATTAATTTAACGAAATATTAGAATATTTACTAATATGTAGAGATTTTTTACAAGTATATGATGACTTTTGTGAGATAAAGTTTTTGTTACTTTTTGATTATTAGTTTCTTAAAAATAAAGTTTTACTATGTTTTCAAAATATTTCATGTAGTTTTGTTAAGAATAGATTATAGATCTTATTGTTAAATACCCATTCTGAAATATTCTTTTTAATCAATGGATAGACCCCTATTTCATTGAAAATCGTAAGTATACGAAAACACTTTTAGGAGCCACTGTATATAAAACAGTTCCGTAACTGACTGACTGACTGACTCACTGACATATAACGCACAGGACCAAACCGCTGGAACTAAAGGGCTGAAATTTTGCATGGCGATTCTTCTTATAGTGTAGGGGTGCATTAAGAAATATTTTTGAAAAAATTCTTCTTAGATTTTTTTAAAATTAAATTTTTAGCTGTTTAGTAACTTTTTTAAAGTTTGCATTTAAAATAACAATTTGGAGGTTATAAAATTTGTATCATGAGAAAGATCCTAAAAATTCCTTTAAAATGAGATCTTTTTCGAATCTTTACATCCATTTTCTGATTTTTGGTGAATTTTTAAAGATTAATTTTTATAATTTAATTTATTAAATGCTGATCACGTGATTTCTTTTTCTGGTACTTTAAATAAATTTATCGTCACGTGCATAAAAACTAAACAGACAAAAATATATTTTTCTTGATAATGCAGCAGACGATTGGACATTTTGCAAAAAAATATTAAAATACAGTAAAAGATATTATGTTCCTCAAACTGTACTATATTAACTGTACTATATTCTTTAATATTTCCTATTACATTTAATTTGAATATTTTCTTCTACATTATTTTGTCTATAAAATATCTCTTATGATGTTTTTATAAATATATTTTTTTGTTTTTTTTACATCAATTGTATACATTGATCATCGTATTTATTATATATATATATATATATATTTTTTTTTTTTTATTATATTTTTTTTCATTAAATGCATACATTTACCGTTGTATTTAACTTGAATGTACTCCGTAGCGAAGTGCTGGGATTTCAGCTAGTCTATATATATAAAACAGTTCCGTAACGGACTGACTGACTCACTGACATACAACGCACAGACCAAACCGGTGGACCTAAAGGGCTGAAATTTTGCATGGCGATTCTTCTTATGGTGTAGGGGTGCACTATGAAAGATTTTTGAAAGATTCTTCTTAGATTTTTTAAATTAATTTTTTAACCTGTTTTTGTAACTTTTTTAAAGTTTGCATTTAAAATTATAATTTGAGGGTTATAAAATTTATATCACGGTAAAGATAATAAAAATTCCTTTAAAATGAATTCTTTTTCGAATATTTACCTCGATTTTCTGATTTTTGGGGAATTTATAAAGATTAATTTTTAGAATTTAATTTATTAAATGCTGATCACGTGATGTCTTTTGCTGGTACTTTAAATAAATTTATCGTCCCTTGCATAACTACTAAATAGACAAAAAAAAATTTTTTTCTTTCAAATGCAGCAGACGATTGGATATTATCCAAAAAAAATAAATATCCCTCAAGATTTTATATATATATATATATATATATATATATATATATATATATATATATATATATATATATTACATCAATTGTATACATTGATCATCGTATTTATTATAAATAAATATATGTTTAATTTTTTGGGATTAATTGCATACATTGACCGTTGTATTTAATTTGAATGTACTTCGTAGTGAAGTGCGGGTTTTCAGCTAGTGGTTTATAAAGTAAGAGCGTTAATTGCTCTAATATATGTGAACAGAATCGTAAAAAAGGTTCATTTAATAGAAAATTTTCGAACCGAAACTTTGCTTAATGGCAAAAAATATTCTTGAAATCATCATGTATGAAGTATGCAGCTACCCTACAGAAATTTTAGATTTTTTTAAATACGTTGAGGTGCATAATTGTCTTTGTTTCAGGAATAGGTAATTTGCATAAAATTCTGGCTGTTTTCCGACTTCAACGAGAGATAAATTCTGATGAATTCATTATAAAGCAGAGAAGAGAACTGGTGCTCTGATTTAAATGTATCCTTTTTCAGTCATTTTGTTTAAATTAGTGATTATCATTCCACAAACGCTTTGAGAATAAAATCGGAGTTTAAAATACCGTTCTTGATGGTGTGTGCTTTTTTCTTGTTTAAAATGGTACGTGTAAGTGATTTGAAATTCTGAATCTGTAGAAAGTGTGTTTTCACGAAACGTTTACAGAGAAAGAAAATAAAAAAAATATAAGAAATGAAGACTATTCCTTTTGGGAATTGGAAGGAAATGAAGAAAAATGGTTTCAGAATTAAATTTGGTTATTTTACTGATTTAATTTAGAATCCTGTTATCAAAAACATGCTTAAAATTCTGATTTTTTAATAGTGTAGTTATGTTATTCGCATTACTAGTCGAAGGAATAACGAGTTTGTTTACAGGAAAGATATTTACAGTAGAAAACCTGTATAGAAAGATACGATTAAGCATTTTTACCATCGATTGTAGAGGTCCCGGCCCTTTTTCTACAGATGTAATGCTATTTACCATCTAAGAAATTAGAAATCTCGTTGGAGCAATGATCAACAAACTTGGGCGGTAGAAATTAACTACTATTCCCAATTTCTAAGTAACAGAAAAGAGTTCTGTTTAGATAAATTTTAAATTAAGTGAAACCAGGTTTCAAAATCTTTGTTTACTTCTCTCGATGTGTCCCTTTTCCTTTACCCCTGAAACTGAATGCACCTTCTGGCACCTTCTTACAGTAAATCACTTCTCGCTTACCCACTCAACAAAATGACAGTAAACAAATTTAAAGCGAGTCGATTCGCCTCCATATTACCATCCTCTGTTACGTGAGTGCAAACAAAATCTGAAAACATCATATGGAGACTTTCATACTACTTCCACACACATCTGCACTGCACAGTATTCTAAAGGAAAACGAGTGATTTATGGGGACCGCCCTGCAGAGCGGCTCTGCAGCGATCCCTCTTCAAGGCGGTTTTTTGCACAGATGATCAAAGGGAAACGAGGGACCTTGGGGGCGGGGGTTGGGGGGGTTCGATTAGTCACGGTCCTGGAGCGTGACGAATCGACCCCAAATGTGTCAACAAGTGTCGGGGGGGGGTACGTACTGCAGATGTGTGTGACTGCAGCATCAGGGATGTCGTACATGTAAGATGGAGGGTCGTTTTAGAAAAAAAGAGAAACTACTGGTTGTAGTGTTTTTGGTCATTCAGCAAGTAATGCCTTCTATCCAAAATTAAGCACTTATTCAGACCAAAAAAATATCAAAAATATCAATATGAATATTTTTTTGAAAATGGAATTTGTCAAAATGTATAACATTTCGGAAAGCACTTTTTTCTTTTCCATGCTAAGTATAAGAGCTCCTTACGACAAACTTAAGATTCAGGAAAAATTTTATGAAAATCTTCCGAATCTACGTAATGAGACGATTGCGGAGCTACCAGATTACGATTACTCTGGTACCAACTTCCCGCTAACCGTAAACGCCCTCGGGCGTGTCTTCTGAGGTGTTAACATTGGCCCTCCTACCGCGATACTCTTCCTAACTTGCTGACTAAGTTCTGTACTCTCGTAGCGCACTGCTATCGCTCGCGTCTCGGGACTCGCAGGTCAGGGGTTCGACCCATGTCCGTGCAGTCCGCCCTTTTCCAAATTTTCCCTCCTGCTACTTTTAGCCTCCCTTTCGAAGCTTCACAATCATCTCAATACGTAGTTGTACGACCCAGAAACGGGCCTTTTTTATTTTCGTTTCCTTTCGACATGTTTTTTTTCTTTCTTTCGAACCATTCTTTAAATTTAAATTTTTTCTCTTTAAATTGTTAATCATTTTTTTAACTCCTCCCTCCTCCTTTAAGAATATTTTATTCTTAATAGTAATGTAATCGTAACTTTAAATATCTTCTAACTTTATATATTTTTTTTACTGAGCACACATACCTTGATACTTAACAACTTGCTGCAGATAAAGTCCTATTGGACCAAGGCACTCCTCTTCTTAACCACAACTAGCTGCTTAAGATTCAGATGTGCGACTCAACTGGATTCTAGAGCAAAGGAATGTATTTCCCCTGAAATTTTCTAATTGTTAAAATTTGAAATAGGTAGTGCTTTCCACCATAATTCTCGAAAAATAATTCGGGAAATTTAACAGCTGATATGAAAGTCCTTTGACAAAATAATCCGTTGAAGAAGCTATAATGCGAGTTCCCTGTGCTACTAACGTGCATGAAATTTATGGCAGAATGTTAAATAGTACTGAAATCTGAAGATCGGTACTCTTCGTTCTCTATTTCAATCCTTTTAAAGTAATCATGCAATTACAATTGATAGATTATTACTTCCAAGGACAACTACTGCCAACAGTTCATTTATGAAGGGTTTTTCTGTTTATAGTACAATTTTTTTTACAGTTTTAAATCTTAAAACTTCATTTTAACTAAATATTTTTGAAAATTTTTACTTTGACTTTTCTGAAGCAATATAAATAAGAATTCATGACTGCGATTTATATCCATAAATAGCTAACTCTATGAGTACATAGGTTGTCTATACACATAAAGACATTTTTTTAAATGCTGTTTACAATAAATTTCCTTTCTAAATACAGAAGTAATCGGATAGTTTTATTTGGAACACCTCCCAAATAAAATGTTTCGATGACATCTTCATTATAATATAAAAATATTGTTAAATTATAATATTAAAATATTAACTTTACGTGCCAAAGATTCGAAGAAAATAATTTTCTCAGAAATTTAAATACGTATTGGGAAGTAATTTTCTTGTAAATTCATGTTTAAAATTTAAAATTTGAGTTCACAGTGTCAAAGAGCATATATGAACTCATACATTTAGGGTCAAATCCCAAAGGCTTTCTATAGCATGAAAATTGAGGCAAAGATCTAAAAAAACATAACAATTGATCGCAACATGTCAGCCACCCATTCCGAATATACATAATATGGGAAGTCACACGAGGGACTACTCCTTGACGTCTCTCGTTTAACCACAGGATAGTCAATAAT
This sequence comes from Dolomedes plantarius, assembly GCA_907164885.2. Taxonomy (NCBI): domain Eukaryota; kingdom Metazoa; phylum Arthropoda; class Arachnida; order Araneae; family Dolomedidae; genus Dolomedes; species Dolomedes plantarius. The sequence goes on along the minus strand of OU015497.1, from coordinate 105,043,828 downwards.
AATTGTAAGGTATCAGGTTAGTTTCTGACTATATTTTTCAAAACACGACCAGCATTTTCTGTCTTAAAAACGGGAAACCATGAGCGATGCAGAGTTGGTTGCAATATCTCAGCTGCATGGTTCTTTCTTTCACAGTGAAGAACAGCATATTAGATTTACTGCCGAACTTGGATAAAAATGTTTTTCTCCAGCCCATTTAAAGACAATTTAGAAACTAGGTTTCTCGAGAATTCTTAAAAGTCGCTACTAAATTGATGGATAAAAAAAATATCATTTCCGAAGCTATGTAAAAATAACTTAGGAATATTTATACTGCATTTTATAGGAATATTTATACTGCCCTACATAAGGCATAACTGTTTTGTTCTAATCCCAAAATTGTAGATCAGAAACTAAACAACTCAAAAATGTTTCGAATTCGCTATTAAAAAAATGAATAACTTTGTTTGAGAAACTAAATAAGGCATTAAAAACGAGGGTTTTTTAATTGTATAATATGTTAAGCCGCCTTTAAACCCACATGGTCCAAATACTCGAGAACCCTAAAATTCTACAGTAAGGAATGAAGATTCTTTTAAGAAACTGTAATAAAAATGGTTTGGGAGGAATTTATATGACAGAAGTGTTTAGCATACTTATTAATATAACAAATTTAACAAAATAAAGAATTAATAGCGAGAAGCTTTTATTGTATAGTATAAAAATAATTCTTTAAACCCACATAATGATAAACCAAATACCCCCAGAACACTTAAAATTCAATGCTACAGTAAGAAATGAAGCTTCTTTTAAGAAATCTCAATAAAAATGGCTTATGGGTAATTTTTATTCTGCATTCTACATAAAGCGTTAAACACATTTATTAAAATAATGAATAAAACTTCTTTTAAGAAACTAAATGAAGAATAAATAATGAGAAGTTTTTATTATATAGTACATGGTAATCCTTCTTTAAACTCCTTCCTTAGGCTCCACAGATTGACATAACTAATACGTACGCTGGAGGGGAAAAATTCCAAAATAAAGAATTCATAAAGAGTAGTTTTATTGTATATGTTAGGTTTTCTTCAAACCCATATAATGATAATCCAAGTACTCGAGAACATCTAAAATTCGATACTACAGTAAGGAATGAAGCTTCTTTTAAGAAACGTAAATAAAAAAGGCTTGTGAAGAATTTTCATTCAGTATTCTTCATAAAGCATTAAGTACATCTTACCCTTCTGTATAATGATAATTCAGGAATTAGGCTTCTTAAAGTTGAAAATAAAATCCCTTCTTGGAAGCAGTCACTTATGCAAAGATATAGATTTTCATCGTACCCAGAAGCCATTGATCTAGGTTTATCCTTCAAGCACTCTAACGAAAGTTTGTACCCCAGTTCTGGAAAAAAATGATATTTCTCTCCGCTGTGGGTTGTATTACTGCACTTTGCCAGTCACCAGTAAAAAATTCAGTGAAATTCCTCGATTATCATTATGTGGGTTTAAAGAATGCTTAATATATTATACAATACAAACTTCTCGTTATTAATTCTTTATTTTGTTAAATTTATTACATTAATAAGTATGCTAAACATTTGAGGAAGAATACGGAATTGAAAATCCCCCACAAGTCATTTTTGTTAAAGTTTCTGAAAAGGAGCTTCATTCCTTATTGTAATATCGAAATTTAAGTGTTCTCGAGTATTTGGATTATTGTTATGTGGGTGTAAAGAAAACCTAACATATTATACAATAAAAACTTCTCGTTATCAATTCTTTATTTTGTTAAATTTATTATATTAATAAGTATGCTAAACATTTGAGGTAGAATACGGAATTAAAAATCCCCCCACAAGCCATTTTTATTAAAGCTTCTAAAAAAGAAGCTTCATTCCTTAACGTAATATCGAATTTTAAGTGTTCTAGAGTATTTGGATTATCATTATATGGGTTTGAAGAAAACCTAATATATTATACGAAAAAAACTTCTCGTTATTAATTCTTTATTTTGGAATTTTCCCCCCTACAGCGTACGTATTAGCTATGCCAAGCCAAGTCCTATAACAAGGGCTGAACCTAGGTCCATGGCTGCATGGTACGCTGAAGATATGCATCTTCTTGAGTGTATAGGAAATTTGTTAGTACAATTACGAGTAAAATTTCAAGTAGAAAATAAAATAAAAAATACCATGCCAGGAATTTTTATTCTAAACTACATAAAACTGCCGAGGTTTTGTTTGAACCCATATAACGACAATTTAGAAACGGGACTTTCTGAGCGTGTATAATCTCTGTTACAGTTTTGAACAAAACTTCCCTTAGGAAACAAAATGAAAAATAGACTGGAAAGAACTTTTATTCTGTCCTGCGAAAGTGTTAATGTTCCTCCCTCCTCCCCCCACAACATAATGATAACACAGAAAGTTCGAGAAGCCTAGTTTCCGAATAATCATTATGCGAGTTAGAACAAAAGTTTAACACTTGATGAAGAGTAGTGTAAAAATTGCCGGCGAGTTATTTTTAACCCAATATCTTAAATGACGTTCCGATTATTTCCGTAGTAGCTAATTTTATGTAGGAACTTGACGGGAATTTTCCTGCCATACTACATAAAGTGTTAAGCTTTTGTTCTTGTGCGTAGTGATAATTTAGAAGTTTGGGGTTTCATAAAAAATATTTGAGCATAAAAAATTCACTTCTATATTATTGAACAATACCTCTTTTAAGGAATAAAATTAACTTGCGGGAGAAGATTTATTCTTTTTTACATAAAGTGTAAAAGGTATTGCTCGAACCCCCGATAAATTTTGAAGGAGGGTTTACGAGACTGCTTGAAATTTATTGCCACAGAAATGATTAAAAACTTCACGAAATCACATGAAAATTAATTTGCGAGGAATTTTATTCTATACTTGGTAAAATATTGAAATTTTGTTGACCACATAATAATAAAGATGAAACAACGGATATCAGTTTAGTGTTTAAAATTCATCAATTGAAAAATATATAAATTTTCGTTTAAGAAATTAAATAGACAAGAAAATGACCTAACCGGAACTTTTATTTTCTACAACACACTCTTTATTCGTAATGCCAGTTTAAAAAAGAAACGAATAAAAGATGTTTAGTTTCCTTAGCAATAATTAATTCCTGTAAATTTTATATAAACGATTTGATTGACTTGATACTATGTTTGACAAGTACAACGCAACTAAGCTTAGGAAAGGAAAATAATTGATCACATCTGAATACATATCCACATCTGTTACATATTTTTGTTGCTTTTAGCCTATTTTAGAGCCAATATGAATTACTATATACTTAAAAATTAAATACTAAACATATAAAAATATTTTCTGGTCAATATTCTAAGTAATAGATTAAAAAATAAGGCATTTAAATAAAGTTCGAAGCTCCGTTAGCATAACTGGAAATTACACCGATGCCCGAGACGTTTGAAACAGAGCAAATGGAACCACTGAAAACGTTTTTGTATCATCAATGATAATTTTTTCTAAAGGACTAAATTTTCCCTTTGGAAGAACTCATCAGCAAATGCAACAAAGTAGTTTTAGAGAGAAATAACACGCCTTCTAGGGATCCTTAACTCATGATTTCTTCTCTAAAGAGCCGCTAGATGGAATTGCCTTTTTCTGAAAACCGAATAACTTTATATAAAATTTTTTATTACTCGGTAGTCCTGCTTTTTGCCTTTCTCATCGCTTCAGGAAGTGATCGGGAGAAATTACTTACAACATCGAAATGCATATGTACAAGGCATATCAAGATGATAATATAAATCGGACGCATTGAAACTGAAGGCTCGAGAATTGTGAGGTTGATAAATCCCTTTAAAAAAAATTCTAAAAATCAAACTTTTGCAAAAATATTCATGATATTGATTTTTTTCTCTGAGGTGACAAAAGATAGATATTGATTTAGTATATAGAGGAAGCAAATGCACTTGATGGAGAGAATTCTTTTTTTCCTTTGTGTAATGCTGAAATAATCAATAAAGATGGTTATAAAATTCATTTCATAGATAGTTAAAATATCAATAAAATCGTTTTTGCCCTAATTTAAGGTAATTAGAAAGTTTACCTTCATCGATAGAGGTTCGACAATGCTTCTTGTCTTTATATTCCCATTCCCTCCCACCTCGCACCCCAGCAAAACAAAATGAAAAGAATAAAGCACCAAAAATCGAAAAAAAACCGCCTTAGCCACCAACACCTTGGAAGTCAATTGTATATGCCATTAAAGGGTGGAAAAATTTTCTCCATTACACAAAATCTGATTGATTGCTTTTGTGTTCTCCCTTCACTATTTTCTTATCAATTTTTTTTCTCTGAAATATCTAAAAAAGTTTCCAGAAAAACAATCTGCTTCTCTCCACTTACAGTTTTTCTATAGCAAAATCTATTCTTTTTGTTGGGACAGAGGTTTTTTCACTCTAATCTGTGTATTTTTTGAGAAAAAAAGTTACAGGTTTTCTATTTTTTTTTATAAATCTAATAGAAATATCTGGTCGACTTTTTCTCAAAAATTTTTTGGCCAAATATTGCATTTAAAAGGAGGCACTTTAGAGATATTGGGAGACGAATTAATTCACTTTTAAAAGTACTGAGACAATATTGGGGAGTTGAATTGAAAAGTAATTTTGAGTCTAACCAGTATAATAGTACAGTGGTGAAATATCAGATTAAACTGCTATATATTTAAGTTTTCTCTGATGATTTTTAGACTAAGAAAATAAATTCGCTTTTGTGTCAAATATTATTTTTGAAATTGCTGATGGATGGAAAATTTAATGGAGTAGTAAAACAACCACTATAAAAAGTGAGAATGCAATTTAAAGATTTAGGATATTTTAAATGATATTTAATAATTGATTGAAAATTAAAGAATATTTTTCAGCATTTGTCAGAGGGAAAAACTAAACTGTCTTGAATATTCTGTGCAGGCCTTACATTATTTAAAAATTCCTTCTGCAAAATGTAATTGAAATAAACTCAGTAAAGATTCTTAGATGTTTTCCTTGTTAAGTTATAATAAATTTTTTATCCTTTATAAATTTTTAATTTTTATTTTTACACATTGTTTTCAATTAGTTTTTATAAAAAGATAGCTTTATATTACTTTTGTCTAGAAGCCGAGTTACATTCCTCAGAAATATTAGATGAAATTTTGATTAGAATTCATTTTTAGTTTTACCTTTCAACAAATTAATTTTTTCATCGCATCTTTTGATGCTAAACAGCTCTCTAGTAAAATCAAGCTTTTTAATCAAGTTTTTATGATAGTGACTTTACGAATAGAATGACACCGAATTTTTTCTATCAATTGAATCCATTTTCAAAGATATATAAATAGTATATTTCTATCAATTTTTTGAGATTTTCCTGTCACTTACCTAACTGTTACCGATTCCCTGATAGTGGGTAAAATGCAGTGAACTTCTGAAGATTCTTCTTTGAGCCAATAATTTATCTACAAATCATTGGATAACTCGACATATTTCAATCATTTAAAAAAAATTAATGAATTTTAGAAGAATTATCAGTGCGCAAATGTTCTAACCAAGGTAATTTTCCAGATAGCTGGACTAATCAGTTTCGTCTGAATTTCTTCTATATATATGCCACAACTACTCAAATGGTCAAACTCTTACCACAAAATTGCTAAATTTGCGTGCGAGATGAATTTAGATCAAATCATTCAGTTCACAAAACAATACTATCTCTATTTCTTTTTGAAAGCAATGTTTCACGGCAATGGAAAAAATTCACTCACTCATTTTATATTCAACATTGATTTAATTTTATTTTAAATTTAGAAACCTAATATTTTACGAAGTTTTACATTTCACGATATCATTTAAAAATGTGGATGTAAAAATAAAACTCAAATAATTTCTATTATCCAGAGATATTTTGTTACTTTAAGGGCACCTTAACCTTTTGGAAAACAGTTTAGTAATAACTCGATAGTTATTCTAGACTGGAAATGGTCACGTTGAATCTGTAGACCGAAAAGTCCTATGATGTCGCACCTCTTCTAGAAGAGTGTTGCATCTGAAACTAGCCATATTTTCGGGAAGAGCTAAAGAAGATATACGTGGAAATTTCATTTCTTGTTTTATGATAATTTCGGGAAACTTATTGTTCGAATCACTTCAGAAGGCAAAACTATATACTATTAAAGTTGTTTTCAATTTTTAAAGCATGATTTTGAATTTTAATTACAAGATATAACCCTCTTCTAGTAACCTCATTTTGTCAACATGGACTGAAAAGCTTGAAGGAATACTGTCATATCTCTATGCTAATGCACAATATATCTAAACTTTTCACAATACAAAGGAAAAACCTTGATAACATGAACAGCAGGTTAGAAAAAAATACAAATTTATTCTCCAAATAAAATTTAATGAACCATTTTTATTAAAGGAACACTTTAATACAACAACATTAGGCACTGACAAAAATCTTATTTTCATTCTTCGCGCAGAACCTGGTCTGGGTACACCGCCCAGGGGGCATAAGTAATGCCCCCTGGGCAAATGATTAGACATGCAAATGATTAGACTATATAGTTACTCTACAAATAATTTACCAGTAATGTATAATAGAATATAGATTATATTTCAGACAGAAAATATGAAGTGGAATACAAATTTTTATATTCAATTAAATGCCTTTAAAAGTTTCTTTTAACGTGGGATTGCGTTCCTCCGTAACGGAAAGCAAAATTTCACACGCTAACACCATCCGTCCGTACCTCGCGAATTATAACTTTGGCAGCTCGCCAAACCCAGTCTGTATCGCTTGGACAAGCACTAAACAGTTAAACAGAAAAGTACCAAAATGTGTCAAAATTTTGACTGACTGACTGACTGACTGACTGACTCTCTCTCGCCAAACTTATCTTAGAATTATCCTAAGGCTTCAAAACATAAGTATACGAAGTTTCAACCAGATTCGTCAAGAAATGTAGATTTGTATACGATATATACATACATAGAGACACTTGCTTTATTTATATAGAAGAAGATAACTACGTATATATATATATATATATATATATATAGATAGATAGATACATATATACATAACACATACTAACATACACACACACACACATATATATACACTGCTGGCCACTGTAAATGCAACACCCTGAAGGAAACATGCAAATAACATGAAATTTACAACATGCATTAGCGGAGGTGAGATATGCAAATGATTAGAATTTCCGCGCAGACGCACATCACTCGCGCCTGTGGCGCGACTTCAAAGCGCTATTTAAGGCTTGGAGATTTCGACGATTTCAAGTTCGGCAATTTTGTTTTTCTTGTGGTTTTTCAAAAAAACGATCAATTATGCCTCGTCGAAAACAGCGATCATCTTTTGATCAAGTATCCGAGTTCGACAGAGCAAGGATAGTGGCCTACCGAGACTGTGGATTATCTTTCAGGAAAATCGGTAGTCGTTTTGGACGAAACCAAACAATTGTAATGCGGATATGTGATCGTTGGATGCAGGAGGGTACGACGGACCGGCGTGTTCGATCGCATCCACCTCAGCGCACCAGTTCACGTGATGACAGGCAAATTGTGCGCATGGCAGTGACGGATCGCTCAGTCACATCACGAACCATAGCAAAGCACATGTAGTCTGCAACGCATCATCCAGTGTCTGCGAGTACCATTCGACGTCGTTTACAGCAGAGTGGTCTGTCCGCAAGACTTCCATTGCTTTGTCTACCCTTGACGCAGAACCACAGACGTCTCCGCCGCCAATGGTGCGATGACAGAAGGATTTGGACGGCAGAATGGAATGAAATTGTCTTTACTGACGAGTCACGCTTCTGTCTGCAACACCGCGATGGTCGCATTCGAGTCCGGAGACACCGTGAAGAGAGGATGCTGAACAGCTGCGTTATGCACCGCCACACTGGTCCTGCACCGTGTATTATGGTATGGGGCGGTATTGGATATCACTCTCGCACACCTCTAGTACACATTGCCGGTACTTTAAATAGCCAGCGCTACATCTCCGAGGTGTTGGAGCCAGTTTTCCTTCCTTACCTTCAGGGCTTGCCCACAGCCATATTTCAACAGGATAATGCGCGACCACGTGGCACGCATTGTCCAACGGTTCTTCGTCAATCGCCAGATTGAATTGCTTCCCTGGCCGCCTCGCTCTCCGGATCTTTCGTCGATATAAAACATGTGGTCCATGGTTGCTCTACGATTGACCCAGATTCCATCCCCAGCTGCCACAGCAGATCAACTTTGGCAACGTGTGGAAGCTGCTTGGTCTGCTGTACCCCAAGAACTCATCCAAAGTGTTTGAATCAATGCCGAGGCGTGTGGCAGCGGTGATCTCCAACAATAGCGGCTACTCTGGCTACTGATTTTGGCAGGAACCACACTTCACAAAAGTCTATAAATTTAATCATTTGATACTTGGTCAACATGTTATCTACAAAATAAATTTTGTTGTGATATCTCTTGTCTTTCTTGGTGTTGCAATTTTGGTGGCCAGCAGTGTATATATACATATACATACAAAAGAGGTAAGCAAAGATAAGTAATCCTGTGTTAATAACCAGCGGTAGTTTCGTTAGAAGAGACTACCTGAAATTTTTTACATGCTATTGTGAAACGTATAAAATACAACTAAATCCAAATAACTTCAAAGAATTTTCTACGGAAACGGAACTTTCACATCTATTCCAGAAATATTATATGCCTATATTACAAGACAGAATAAAAATTAAAATAACAATTCTGTCATATATACAGTCATATTGTATTCTTTCATATATATTGCCAAATTTCATGGTACGTTATTGCTATATGTAGAAGTGTGACGAAAAAATGAAACACTGGAAAAAATTCTGGAGGTTTACAAATACTTTCAAATGGTTCTTCAGTCAAGCTGCTTTATTAACTATACCACATATATTCTCTTTATATTATGCCATTTGCGACATTTTATATTCTATTATGGATTTTGCCAAGTATTAGTTTCAAGTGCAATCTTAAAATTTAGGTTGTACGGTATACATTAAACAATTTCGAAAGAATAATCTATCAAGACTTACAGCTTTACCTTAAAATATTTCTTTAGTCAATATCATTACGTCTATTTGAAGTGTTTTCTATATATATTTCTCCGAAAAATAAAACTGGAATATATTTTATTCTTTATCGTATGTCCACAAAGTTTTGAATCGAATGCAACTGTAAGATGTAGAAAACGACAAAGCTCAAATAATTAAGGAACATCTTCTCTAAAAGATATGCAGATAAAGTTTTAACAATTCATCAGTCATTTATTACTATTCTTCCAGATATTATGCATTCCCTTTGCTCGAATATTATAACCTTATAGGCAAGCAGAAAGTTTTAATTATTATAATATTAGTTTCGAAAATTATTCGTGCATTCAGTGAAATATTTAAGAAGAATTTTCATTTCATAACGGTTTTGTTTTGAAATCGTTCGTTTGGCTTCCAGAGATTGGGTGAAAACCGGGATGCTCTTATGAGAAAATCTTGACTTTTAATCTAAATTCTGCCCCAAAGAAGTCACTTACAAGGATATCTTCCCGGAATAAGGACGAGCTAATAAAATATTGATTACCCTTAACTGACGAGAGACTTTTCATGCATGTGAAGTAAATAATCGTATATTAAGTTCTCCGTGCTGGAGAGAAACAATTTTGAAAAGTTCTTTTTTTAAACATTGAATTCTGTGTAAGCAGAATTTAGAGCTTTTTAAAACTCAAGCTTCTGGATAGATAGACAGAATTTGAAGCTTTTGTAACATTTAAAAATGGAGATTAACTGCCTAGGCTTTCGCATTAATATATCTAATGGGAAATATCTGCTTCTGTTCAGTAATTTTAGTTAATTTTAACGTAGATTTACATTCCTCCCTAACGGTACTCCAGAAAGCAAAATTTCAGATGTCCTGCGTCGCAAGTTATAATTTTGGCAGCGCGCCAAACCCATTCTTTATCGCTTGGGCAAGCAGTAAACAGTTGAACAGATAAGTACGAAAATGCGTCAAAATTTTGACATATATATATACACTCAAGAGCCAAAACATTATGACCACCCCTACATTTTGCAATGAATTCGCCTGGATGACGTGGAAGGCACGTGATCAGGTGGAAGTGGTATTTAACTGCTGCTGGAGAGTCTGAAGAATCATTCTTTCACTTACTTCTGGGTGTAATGGGAAAGGCTGCGGATCTAAGCGACTTTGATAGAGGGCAGATTGTAATGGCTCGAAGGCTCGGAACAAGTATTTCCGAAACTGCACGATTCGTGGGTTGTTCGCGACCTACAGTTGTTAGTACTTATGCAAAGTGGATGAATGACGGTGAAACCAGCAGTAGACGACATGGTGTTGGACGTCCACACGCTATCAAAGAAAAAGGTCGTCGGAGACTGTCTTGCATGGTGAAGCAAAACCGGAGCCAGACAGTGGATCAGCTGACAGCCCAATACAATGCAGGGCCAAGTAGAATAGTATCGCAGCACACTGTTCAGCGGACACTGTTAGATATGGGGCTACGCAGCAAACGTCCCACTCGTGTGCCTTTGCTGACCAAGCATCATCGCCAACTGCGCCTGCGCTGGGCCCGGGAACATCGCGACTGGTCCATGGATCAGTGGGAGAGAGTTGTCTGGTCAGATGAATCACGGTTTGTCATTCATCACGCCGATGGCCGTGTCAGGATACGCCGTCTTCCAGGCGAACTGTTGCTCCCTCAATGAACAGTAGGTCATACACAGGCCGGTGGTGGCGGTATTATGCTTTGGGGGACGTTCTCTTGGGCGTCTCTGGGATCCGTGGTTGTGGTAGAGCAGACCTTGAATGCTACAGGGTATCTAAACATCATTGCGGACCAGTTGCACCCTTACATGGCCTCTGTTTTTCCAGCTGGAAATGGAATGTTCCAACAGGACAACGCTCCGTGTCACAAGGCTAAAATTGTGTTGGAGTGGTTCCAGGAACATGATGCTGAATTCCAGTTAATGTCCTGGCCGCCTAACTCACCGGATCTCAGTCCTATAGAACACATTTGGGATGTCATGGGACGGCAGCTCATAGTTCAAAGACCACCAATTCGCAATATCTCTGATTTGCGTGACCGTTGCTTAAACATCTGGTACAATCTGTCTCCGGCCATCTAACAAGGACTTGTGGCATCCATGCCAAGGCGGGTTGAAGCTGTGTTGCGTTCCAAAAGTGGGCCAACTCGTTATTGACAGGTGGTCATAATGTTTTGGCTCTTGAGTGTATATATATATACAGTCGAACCCCGTTATAGCGAACCTGGGATATAACGAACTCCCGGATATAACGAACGAAATTTTTGGTCCCGTCGTTTTCCTATTCTATTTAATGCTAATTTACCCTTTTATAGCGAACCTCCGAAATGTTAAGAATCGACTATAACGAACCTTTTTTTTCAGTCGACTGATTATTTTTTTAAAATTTTTCCGCAGTTGTGAAAACATGACTTCGACTCTTATTTCATATGGAAATGTATGTCAGCTAGTGAAACACGGAGTAAATCAGCGATAAGTCTGTTTATTCAAGGGTAGACACATTTGCATTCTTTCCCTTTTACGATAGCCACTCTGCAGTTGTAATCCCGCCAGTAATTCGGTAAGCGAAACCTCAGTAAGAGGAGGGAGGGGAGGGGAAAGGTTCACCAAACGCTCGAGGAGAACAAGTAAAAGCATGAACAGTATAGCATATGCGCACCCGAGAACAAGGGGAAAGGTCAGCTCAGGGTCGAGCCCGAAGATTCATTTCCACACGCAGGTGGAAGGGAAGTCATTTCATCTAATTCACCTATTTGAGTGTTTATCACAAGTTAAAAATTCTCTTTTAAGAAATCATTAGGTACATCATGTCGAGCAAGCGTAAAGCATTCTGCATCGAAGAAAAAGTAAATATCATAAGAGAAATACAAAATGGAGGTAGCCAAGTTGACATTTGCCGAAAAAAAGATTTATCGAAATCTACAGTTGGAACAATATGGAAAAACAGAGAAAGCATGCTTTCTGCTTTCGAGAAAAATTTGAACTCCCAAAAGAAATTAAGAAAAGCTGACCATCAAGAAGTGGGAGAAGCTTTATTAAAATGGTTCAGCATTCAAAGAAGCCAAAATGTACCAATTTCTGGGCAAATGCTTCAGTCAAAATCTGATGAATTTGCCAGTAAATTTGGAATTCCATTTACGTGTTCTAATGGATGGTTAGACAGACTGAAGAAGCGGAACAACATATCTTCCGGAAAAATTGTCGGAGAATCGGGAGATGTTTCAACATCCAACATCGATACGTGGAAAGAAAATATTTGGAATGACATCTCTAGTGAATATGACGAGAATGACATATTTAATGCTGATTAAGCTGCACTGTTTTACAAGATGACACCAAACCAGACATTAAAATTTAATGGAGAGAAATGTAATGGCGGAAAATTGTCGAAAGACAGAATAACATTTCTTGTGTGTGCCAATATGAGCGGAACTGAACGTCGTAAGCTTCTAGTAATTGGAAAATCTAAACACCAGAGATGCTTCAAAAATATCAAACGGCTTCCTGTTTCTTATGAAGCCAACCGTAAGGCGTGGATGACTAAGGAACTGTTTGAAAAAGAACTTCGAAAGTGGGATCGTGAACTTTCAGCTAAAAAACGGAAAATTCTACTTCTGCTTGACAATTGTAGTGCACACAAAAACGGTAAACAGTTACAATCAATTAGAATTGTACTCTTTCCCCCGAATGCAACTTCTGTAGTACAGCCTATGGACCAGGGTGTCATCAGAAGCCTTAAATGTCATTACAGGACGCAGCTCATTTTACGAATTTTAGAAGGATATGATAAAAATGTAAAATGTGACGTTTCTCTTCTTGATGCACTTATAATGCTCGAAAAATCTTGGCGGCTTGTTACAGATTCTACAATTAGAAAATGTTTTCGACATGCTGGCCTAGCAAAGAATGTTGAAGAAGAAGATGATGATTTACCTATCGCGATGTGGATAGAAAAACACAATATTTCCTCATTCTCGTATTGTGACATGCAATTGTTCGAAACATTTGATGATGAAATCATTACATGTGAAAATCCGACTGATGAAGATATCGTGGAAGAAATTAAAATGAATCATTTTGAAATCGAAGATTCTGCATCTGATGCTGATGAAGAGGTGCACATAAATGATGAAATTCCCACCATCTTGGATGCTACAGCAGCAATGCGTGTAATTAATAAGTTTTTTCCACACAAACAGTGAAAGAAAGAGTGTTGCAGTCATTTGACGTACTGGACAAAGAAATTCATATAATGTTTTTGAAATAGGTATCACGTCAGCAGAAGATTACCGATTATTTCTGTAACAAAAGAGTGAGCAAGAATTAAAGGTAAAATGAATTTATATCCATTTGTCTTTCATTTTTAATTAGTTTAATTAGTATTGTATCAGTTTAATGTTTTCGATTTTATTCAATTTAATTCATTAATGGTCATTTTTAATAGATTTTATCGTTTTTTAATACATCATTATTGAATACACATAGCAACTAATGAGTTATACATTTTGTGAACATTTTTCTTAACGGTTCGGATATAGCGAACCACCGGATATAGCGAACCAAACTTTTGGTCCCTTGAAGTTCGTTATAACGGGGTTCGACTGTATATATATATATATCCATACACATATATACGCATATATATATACATACATACACACATATAGATATATACACACACACACACACACACATATATATATATATATATATATATACCGGGTGGCCATAATTAAACTAACAGTGCTCACATTGTTCTGTAGCGCGATCTATTTGCGAGAATCATGCCACATTTTGTAGGAAGATTAAACAAGACGGGGGACGAAGGATTCCGCGAAAAAATAAATTAGTTCCAAAAGTCACCGCTAGGGGAATATTTGGCGCTGTGTAATAGAAAATAGAGTGTTAACAAATGCAAATTAATACGGAATAAAATTACCTTTTATTATGCACATTTTCTTATTTAGTTCAAGTGCAATATGGCAAAGCTGTTCAGCATGTGGCGATATTTCTCTCCGGTAACAGAACAGGTTTCCGGTCCTGTCGGGGTAATGTTCTCATAGAAGAATGGACCTACGATAAATTTCGCTGTGAACCCACACCAAACTGTTACCTTTGGTGAATGTAATTGAATTTCTGTGACTGAATGTGGTGATTTGTCATCCCAAATTCGGCAGTTCTGGGTATTCACAGTTCCATGCAGGTAAAAGTGGGCCTCGTCTCCCCATAAGATTTTCCACGACCAAGCATCATCCACATATATTCTGGCAAGAAAGGTGAGAGCAAAAGTCAATCGCTTATCATGGTCGGGGTACAGTAACTCCTGTACACGGCTGATCTTGTACGGATAGAAGTTGATAATCTTTCGTAAGATTTTCCATACCGTACTGTAAGGCATATCCATATTCCGAGCTAATCCACGAGCGCTAGAGGTGGCAGCAATATTGTCTGGTCCTCTGTCGACAATCGCCGTGGCAACTGCTTCGATTGTATCCTGTGGTACAGGTTTTCGTCCTCTGCCTGACTGAACCTTCAGAGAACCTGTTTTCTCAAACGTCGCAACCATTGCTTTTAGCCCATTAACTGACACAGGACCGTTACCTTTACGCATTTTTTTGTGCGGTCTAAAAGCACGAAGAGCGGCTGACGCGTTGCACTGGTTGAGGTAAAAAAATTTGACCAGTAACGCACGCTCGACTAAAGAAGGAGACATTGCACATAAACTTTCAATCCGATTGATTCGAAACGTAACACATTGCCTTTTAAAACCCAAGCAGCTGGTACTGTGCAAATGGATGTAACGTGAAATTTGAATAAAGAACTTCTTCTGCTCAGCGTACGTGATATTGCAGATCACGAGACTTTATCGGTGTTTATGTAGATTTTACGCTTTTTTAAAAGTGTTGCCATATTGCACTTGAACTAAATAAGAAAATGTGCATAATAAAAGGTAATTTTATTCTGTATTAAATTGCATTTGTTAACACTCTATTTTCTATTACACAGCGCCAAATATTCCCCTAGCGGTGACTTTTGGAACTAATTTATTTTTTCGCGGAATCCTTCGTCCCCCGTCTTGTTTAATCTTCCTACAAAATGTGGCGTCATTCTCGCAAATAGATCGCGCTACAGAACACTGTGAGCACTGTCAGTTTAATTATAGCCACCCGGTATATTCATACACATATATACACATATATATATACATACATACACGGCACGAGGGGATATATATACACACACACACACACACATATATATATATATATATTACACCTATATATATATATACACACACATGCACATATATATGTATATATATATGTACATATATATCTATACATACATACACATATATGTATATAAATGTACATATATATATATATATATTTATATGTTAAACCTTAATTGAGACAATTTACAGGGGCTTCAAAACAATTAAGTTCTAATGTTAAAAGCTATGATTATTCAGAGTCAATCAGATTACACGCGTCTACGAATGCACAGACTATAGGAGTTATTAATAGAGTTGGATGGCCTTGGAGAGAATCAAGAAAGGAGAATCGCAGACATTCATTGCGTGGGGAGTTGTTTTGGAGTTTAATTTTAGCTCGAAACCCAGTCTAATTGCAAACTCAGCAAAAGGTACTTCTGGAACATTCGGCAGGCGTCAATGAGCATGCGCAATAAGGTTAGACGCCTTGAAGAACAATAGAGTTTTCGGCAGAGCCGGATTAGCATTTGGATTGAGCGGTCACGCGTCACGAGGGGTGAGACGATTACTTGGAAAACTAAATCGGATTGAGTCGATGGATGTTAAATTAATAGAAGGAATAAACTTCTTGGATGTAATTAAATTGTAATCATTTACCACGTCCTATGTTTACTGACTGCAATATTTTTAATAAGTATTAGGGAGTAATTAAGACGGATCTACGATATAAAGAGCACGCTTCGAGTCCAAATACAAGGTTCATCATATATATATATATATAGATAGATAGATACATACATATATACATGATACACACACACACACACACACACATATATATATATATATATACAAAAGAGGTAAGCAATGATAAGTAATCCTACGTTAATAACCCGCGGTAGTTTCGTTAGAAGAAACTACCTGAAATTTTTTTGTATAGTATTTTTCCTGAATCAGATTTTTTTTTCCAAGAAATGAAAACTTAGAACTCTTTATCACCTGGTTCCGTCAGGTAGGCAACCTCTCTCACTGTACATCTCTCACGATTTCAAACTCCACCCGTGTTGCAAATGGGTGACAGTAACACTTTCAACCAAACGACGAGTGATGATATCAAACAACACAGCTTATCCACATGGATGGCAAAGGTTGTAGTACCTTATCCTAAGCTAGATAGATAGATAGATAGGTAGGTAGAGAGAGATAGTGTGTGTTGGATGATGAAAAAGGTCCCAGGGCTCTGGTATTCGATTTCAGAGTCTGTGGATTCGCGTTCCACTGTCGTCATGGATATAAGAAGCCGTCCGTTTCCGGCTTTAAACTGTCAGTCCTAGTCCAATTAACCCTCTAGTTGCCCTCCGTAGCACTTTTCACCTACCAATGATTGATATATATATATATATATATATATATGTATATATATATACTAGCATTATTGCCCGGAGTTGCCCGGGTAGATATATGATGTTAAATTTTCCATGCATTGCATCAAGAAAATACTGGGCTGCAACCCCCGCTCTTCATGTTCATCTGGCCAGACAGAATGCGCTTAGCGCGTTTCTACTGACATGATATACAAACAATAAGAAAGAAAGAAACTTTGAGCCTGAGGACCTTCGTCTGATTTTATTAAGAATTAATAACACCGTGTTGCGGGATTCGCCCGTTTGGATTGAATAAGTTTACTGTTTAATTATATTTGTTAGATACTGTTTAATTAGATTTAATTAGATTTGTTTGATCCACTGTTTAATTAGAAATAAGTTTTAAAATTTACATTTGCCTTTATTATCTATTTTTCCCTAAAAAATGCACTTTTTTCCACATCACCCAAGAGGTAAAGTGCAAGATGCGTTATCCCCTTTATATAATGAAAGTAAGGCGGGATTCCCCTTGAAGCCTATTTTCCTTACTTTGGTGATTCGGTTTTTTATTGTCGATAGGCCAAAAACCGCATAAAAAGCAAATTGTAATTCCGTTTTTAATTTTCCTAAGGCCAAAAACCGTAGAAAAAGCAAATTGTAAATCGATTTATAATTTTCCCATGGCCTAAAACCGTTGGAAAAGTGAATTGTAGTTCGGTTTTTAATTTCCCTAAGGTAAAAAACCGTAGGAAAAGCAAATTGTAATTTGGTTAAATTGTAATATTGTTCCTTGATTCAAATGATTGTTTAAAGAGATTCAATGAAAATGCACTACATTCGATGTCCATTCATTTGGAGATAAGATGTAAAAATTTTCGGCTTGTGTTTCTCTGAATGGATTGAGAGTCCGTAGAAATCATGTCATATAATGAAGGAAACTGAGTCTACAGTACTTCTTTATACACAACACTTCTTGTTTTTCCAGAAGGAGAGCAAACGTAAAGTTTGTTAGCTGTTTCTACTCTTGAACATCCTACATACAATTGACCATGAGCAAAACAGTCCTCCTGTAATTGTAAACCAATGACTTGCAATGTTTGTCTCTGCGATTTGTTAACAGACATGGCAAAACTTAGTCGCACTGGAAATTGTAACCGCTTAAACTTAAATGGCACATCGGAAGTTATTAAAGGTATCCTAGGAATAAATATATTTTCCCCTTTGTCACAACCAGTCTGTACCTGTGCTTCAATGACATGAGATTGTAAAGCCATTATTATAAATCTGGTACCATTACAGAGCTTAGGCTGATCTAAATTTCTTAGAAGTATTATAGGAGCTCCAACTTTTAATTGCAGTCTGTGAGGAGGCAGTCCTGGAATATCTAAAGAATTGAGGAACTCCGTAGGGTAATTGACAACTTCATTTTCATCCATTACTGTATCTATAGAATTGTAAATTGTAGGATCACCTGGAATCTTTTGCAATAGCTGTTCGTTGATGGAATGAACTGTAATATTTTTTGGTGCCAATATTGCTCTTTCACACAACCAGGTAACATCTTTGTAGTGGTGAATAAAATTAGGAAATATGTTTTCTGTTAATTCACAAACATTTTGAACTACTGTGCTAATTGAAGACATATTAATCTTGTTATGAGAATCGACAGGTGTTTTTCCTTCTCCAAGTTGTAGCAAATTCTCAGCAAATAATCCTGAATGTTGATCACCATAAATTTTTGTTCGCATGTTAGTTGTAAGTTTAAAGCGTGTAACATATTGCCACAAAGAGGATGATTTAAGGCATGCTCGAATTTCATCAGCTTTAGTTCTTTTAGGAATAACTGGCAGAGTCTGACGAAAATTTCCTGATAAGACAACAGTTATACCACCCATCAAATCGTTGTTATTTCTCAAATCCTGTAGAGTTTTGTTCAGTGCTTCTAATGCTCTTTTATGGGTCATTGTACATTCATTTCATACTATAAGTTCACATCTTTTAAAAACCTCTCCCATGCCAGAATTTTTGGTAATTTTACAAACAGCTTCATCGTTTGTAGTTAAATCCAAAGGAAGTTTGAATGCTGAATGAGCTGTTCGACCTCCAGGCAACAATGTAGCAGCTATGCCGGAAGAGGCAACTGCTACAGCAATTTCATTTTGCTTTCGCACATTGGCCAATAATAAGTTTGTTACGAAAGTTTTTCCGGTACCACCTGGAGCATCCAAAAAGTAAATGCCTCCAATCCGCTGTGAGATACTATTCACTATTGTTGAGTAAGCATTTCTGTGATCAGGTAGTAACTTGGGCTCATTTTCATTTACATATTGAGCTAAGGAGTTAATGTCATATGAAGTTTCTCTTATAAGTTCTGTAGGCACATTTCTAACATCTGCTCTATTAGTTTGTGGGAGGCCAAATGAAGTTAACTGTGGTCCATCCATTGATGCTATTTTATCTTCTATTGCAATTAAAGCTCTGTTGTAGATATCATCTGTGTAAACTACTTAAAAATTAGGGTTTGCAAGTTGCGCTTGGTGCTTAAAATCTTCTGCTAAGTTATCGTTGTATTTGTTCCATAATTCTGAAGGGTTTCCTATATCACACGTTTTCAGTAGAATAAAAAATAAATCTCTTAAGCGCTTTGGCGATTGGGATACGGCTGCTTCTTGTAATGTAGCATCCCACTGGTTATCATTTTCAAGCAATCCACGTTTGTAGCACGCCTCTCTAAATGTTTGGCAAATAATACCATCAACTGTTCTAAGGTCTTCAAAACTTTTAGGGCCTTTAACTTCGTGCAGCAACATTCTTAAAAAACATTCATGTTGGCTTAGATGAACAGTGAAAACTCTACCCAAAGCATTGTCGAATTTGATATCTGGATAACCTTCAACTGTGTTTCCTCTTTTTCTTCTATTCCATTTTTTATTGCCCCATGTATAATAAGACGGCAATTGGTGATAGAGTAAAGTTTGAGCAAACGCATCTTCTTGACATAATTTAAAGAAAGCAGTGAGAGTTGTTTCTCTAGGAGCAAGAGCTTGTTGTGCAGCTGTTTCAATTGTGAAATAAACTCTTTGTCCATTTTCTAAAAGAACTGATAATTGCTGTACTGCGGGATATCTTTCATGAATAGGGAAAGAAAAAATTCTCCAGAAGGCTTCATTGCTGCTTATGTAACGGCCTTGTTGAAAATTAGTAACTTCATCATGCATATTTTCTTGTGAAGCAAACATAGCTGCATCAGAACCCTTGTTAACATACTTACATACATATTTGATGGACTTTACGGAATTACAAAATTCGACATTAATATGGACATTAAAAATGTTAGTCAAGAGAGGGTAGTATGGAACTATCCATCTATTATCAATTTCATGTTGCCCTACTTGTGTTGTAAAGCCTCCATCATCAGGTTTTCTCTTACGATATGAGGGATACCCATCTTCTCCGGTTTGAGTTTCTTTCAAAAAGGGTTTTGGGTACCATTTTGTACATACGTTGTCTTTCATGCAGTGCGAATTGAAATTTAGAGATCCACATGGGCCATGTACCATTTGAGTTTTAACAATTTCAAAGAGATTCTTGTCTACGTTAGGGTCTGGAAGTTCAGCTGAGATAACCGAATCAATCTCATTTAGCTGAATTTTATTGGACATCCAAAGCAAAATATGAGCATGAGGCTATCCCCTTTTTTGCCATTCAATAGTGTACATGTAGCATCTTACTGGTCCAAAAATTCTCAATTTTTTGATCAAATCCATCATTTTCAATAATTTCAATCGAAAAACCCTCGCTGTAAGGTCATGCCTGTGAATGTATGTTTGTCCAGGTAGTAACTCATCCTTGATTTCTTTCTATTTAGCATTACACGTGAAAGTGATGAACAGATCAGGTCGTCCAAAATTTCGAATATATGTCATTGCATCCTGGGTCCTTTCATGCATGTAACGTGGGCTTCCTGTAAAACTTGATGGAAGAATGCAAAGTTGACCAATTTCTGTTCGAGCAACATCATTATTTATGGCATCTCTTATGGACATATTGATCACATCTTAATTCTTTCTGATGAGTTCTAATGTAGCGTAATCTTTCAGATTGTGTTTTAGCGTACATATCAACAGAAAATTGGCGAAAAAGAATTCTAGTCAATATAAGATGATTTGAAGAATCGATACGAACCATAAATCTGTAGGCATAGAAATAAATCCATGCAAGAAACTTTTTTGTTAGAATGTACACCTGATTGGGGTATATAAAAGTGATAACCATCTTCTCCATGGACGAAGAGCAAAGGATATTGCAAGGCATCATAAGATCGACCAGTTTCATCTATGAATTGCAGAGTATTGTCTCGAGATTTAATTACAATGTCTCTTATGCCATGTTCCTCACGAGTAATTATGGCAGCCACTTCATTACAATCTGGCAGATTAAATCTTCTAGCATGTTCTAAAGGAGGTCTCTTGTCGGCATCAATGATAATTTTGTGTTCAGCAGTAGGAACATTTTCTAGAGCATATTTAAAACTTTGAATGTAATGATTAGATGCATGAAGCATCTCCTGAAGTTGTAGAAAGAGTTCAATTTTTGTTGCTGGGTTTGTGCTACACCTGGTTTGTGCTTGATTTTGCAAATCCGAAATGAAAAACAATTGAAGATATCTTGCTTGTTCATTTAGCATTGGTTGAAGTGAACCTATTCTGTGATAAATTTGACCTTGAACTTTGAATGTAGACATGAAACCTCACTCAGTGATTATATTTGCTCCGAAAGACGTCATTGCGAATGCAGAATTATAAGCTTGAATGTTTTGTAGGAAATGTTTTGAATCAGATGTATTACCTGTAAGTAATATTCTCAAAGGCTCGGAAGGTTCTGGAATTGCAGGAAATTATACTTTCCCATTACTGCAACACATTCCTGGTGATTCTCTAGACCACGTTTTAGTACCACAGCTGTCACATATTTTCGACATTGATCCAATACTTACTTCATTAGCAGATGCATAATTGCATTCTGGATTATAGTGAAATGCACATAAACTCCACTGGTCAGAATTCATGGCCCGATATCTACTTTGAGCATGTCTTGTTCTATCAGCGTGAAGTCGTAGATTACGTTGCACTTCGTTTTCGTGTTGCCGTCGCACAGCTTGTCTTTCAGAAATACCTTGAAGTCTTCGATTGCGTTCTTCTAACGTTTCGAATGATCTTCGTGCAGCTTGTCTTTCAGCAATACACTGAAGCCTTCGATTGAGTTCTTCTTCTTTTTCGACTACTCTTTGTGCTTGTTTTCTTTTCGCATCAGAAGACTTTCCAAACAAAACACGTTTCTTTGGTGTCATTATTAGTTTTTATCCTTTATTTTAATTAAAGATAAACACCCAAAAGCATTTATTCCTTTATACTTTTTAAGAGCGTCATCCGTTTAAGAATCCGTAAAAAAAATAGTCTGCATCATTTTCCGCATGAAAACGAATCATCTGCAGATTTCACAAAGCAGAGCCAGGAGAGTTGTGCTTATCTGGGGAGCCAGGGCCAAAGGTCATTCCTAATCCTCTTCCTCCCGCGCATTGGAATTTGACCCCCCCGTCATACCCTAACCAACCCCTCTGAACGCAGCTATTCTCCCAACGCAGCTCCTCTGAACGCAGCTGGTTAGGTGAAGGGGCAATCCACAGGGGGTACACGCACCTCTTAGAGGCACAAAAAACATAAAAAAATTAATTAAAAAAAACTATTTGAGCCCCAAATTTCGTTTTTCCCGATTTAAGTTTCTCGGGTCCTAAACATTAACTGTGCGAATTTGGTCGCGGTGGGTGAAACAGTCTATGATTCTATAGCGGACAAACAAACAGACAAGCTCTTCTGTGCGGCGTTCCGGCACCTCTCTTTAGGGAAAAAAAATAACGATAGTTAAAAACATTTATTTAATCGTAAATTACTCTGTTGTTAGTCAGTGAGCCTGACCTACTACTCTTTACACTTCACGTAAAAGAACCATTCGCAGGTCATAACAATCGATTATGATGTGAGGGTAGGGTAGTTTTTTGAGCTTTACTATTGAGTACAGCGAACTGCGACTATTTTACTGAAGCGGGTGGTATTGTGGCTTGACCTTGGCCAGCTGACGGGACGGTAGTCTGACTCATTTTTGTGGACTGCACTGACTTTTCGCGGGTTTGCAAATGAGGTATTGATTAGCCCCTACCCCTCATTTCGAGAATCGACCTCCCCGAGGCAGCTAACCGTCTTCCATGTTGTGTTGTTGAGCTTAGTTGCGTTTGAGCAGTGTTAAGTCTGAGTGAGTGCGATAGATTGGGAAGTAAAATGAGCAAAAAACTAACCGATTTTTTCTCACTTTCGGGTGGCAGTAAAAGACTCAAGCACAGCATTAGTTGTGACGATACCAGTGATGACAAAGTGGTTAATGACGATGACGGCGAAATGAAAAGCCTAAGTTAACAACCGTCCTCTAACACTGCAAGCGGATCAATGGCTGCTGAAAAGCTTGACTGTAATGTACAATAACCTAAAGAAAAAGATACACCTGTTGAGTGCGACAATGTTTTGCCAGATTGCTGGACTAACTCGCAAAAAACGAGTTTTGCCAAAAATATGACTGGTTGTTTGTTAAAAATGGAACGTTAGGATGCAGTGCTTGTGAAAAGGTTGGGGTTTTATCTGTCCATAAGAAAACAGGTATGAAAATTTCAAAAGCGTGGGCAAGTGGTGAGATAAGTAGCTACGGCGACACTAAAGAAACAAAGCAAACTTCGTTAAGGAAAAAAAATGTATGAACACAAAGAAAGTGCTGGTCATAGAGCAGCTGTCAAAATTTTATGTGAAGGTAAAAATGAAGTATTGGAGAAAGTTGTTTTGAAGCAGCGTGCTCACGAAAAACAAGCTACTGAAAATATATTTCGCACTGCTCACGTAACACATAAGACACTGCACATATAAGATTGTTAAAGAAAATCAGTCCTTTCACAATTTTGAAACAGAAATTGATTTGCAAGAACTTAATGGGGTTGACATGGGTCGCATTTTACATTCATACAAAGCCTGTACTAACATTACTTTGCACATAAGTAAAGAAATGAAGAAAACATTTGTTAATAAAATAATGAAGAATGACACGAAAATTGGCCTGATAATTGATGAGTCAACTTCCCTTAGTAACAAGTCGTTTGATTGTTTCCGTTCGTTGTTCTTTGCCTAAAACTGGCATGTGTGGTTCTAACAACGTCTTTTTAGATTTAGTAGAACTTGATGGTTTTACTGCTAAGGCGGTATTTGACTCTTTGATTAACTGTCTTCACTCTAATGGAATTACTGACACGTTTTTAAGTACAAGCTTAACAAGCGCTGCTACTACGCTTGGTAAAAACAAAGGTGTTGGAGCATTATTTTGTGTAAAATTCCCTTCTGTTATTGTTTGGCACTATGCTAACCACAGGCTTGAGCTTTCAGTGTCTGCTGTAGCTCAGTCAGTTTCAGGAGTTGATAGATTTAAATCCGTCATCGACAAACTGTATATTGTGTATCATGCTTCACCACAGAACAGCAGGGAACTGCGAACCTGTGCAAGTTTACTAGAGACAGCACTATTAAAAATCGGAAGAGTTTTGAGCACACGTTGGGTTGCGTCAAGTTTCAGATCTGTGTCAGCCGTTTGGAGGTCTTATGAAGCACTAGTCCATTACTTTAAAAAAGCTTCAAATTACCCAACCAGAGACAGCAAAGAAAAAAGTACGTTTGAAGGCCTCCTGAAAAAGATTACTGAAACCAATTTCATTTTAGACCTGGGCTTGATGGCTGATGAATTGCAAGAGCTCTCATAATTAAGTGAAGCTTTGCAACATCGCAACGTTGATCTAAGCTACGCTAACAAAAAGTTAAAAGTTACAGATTCTTTGTTTGACGAAAGAAAATCAGTTCCAGGATTTTACTCATCGATGGCTCAAGAAGCAGTAAACAACTTGTCTTTTTTCGGAGTTCCTCTCCACGAAAAAGAAGGCAGGAAAAACAACCAGCCTTTGAACTCCGAAAAGTTTTACGAGGCCCTTAAAAAGTCTATTGAAACAAGACTGCTCAGTGAAAAATACTTTGAGCTTGCTGACACCATCAAACTAATGGATGAAAAAAACTGGCCAAAAAATGTCCTAATAACGTTTGGGGAAAATGAAATGCGGAAACTTGCCTCCAAGTTCAAATTTAATGTATGGAACTAATTACAGAATTCAGAGAGTATCTCCACTTCAGAGTGTTCCCGGAAAGTCTCAACCCGTTGAAACAGTCAATCAATTTGATAGCCATATCGTCGAGTGAACGTGAAAGAGATTTCTCACAGATGAACCTCATTATCACACCAAAGAAAGATCAATGGGCCTCCTCTTCGGCTATTTAACCCAACTAAGTATGTTGACTCTTGGCCCGTGTCTGGACACTATTCAGCATTAGCCGTCAAGAGTAAGGAGAGGTCAAGAGACAAGAAGTATGATGAAAACATGTTGAAGTCTTGGGCAATCTTTTAGGATGGGCACAAAACTTAAAAAATCATGAAACTGTGATTTTTTACTGCTTTTATTACTTTTCTACAACACATTTTTGTACTTGTCTTCTTCTTCACAAGCACAAGCACAACAGCCCCGTACAGGCCCTGGCTGCCTCATCCACGCGCTCCTTCCAGCGTCTTCTATCTGAGACGACTCATTTCCAATTTCTAATTTTCAAAGTTTTTAAGTCTTTTTCAATGTCATTTAACCCTCTAGTCGGTGGTCTACCTCTAGCTCGGGATCCCTCAGGTTTCTTAAATGTCAAGATCTTAGAGGGATTATCTTCCGAGCTTCTCCAAACATGGCCAAGCCATTTTAATCTATTACTACGGAAGACTTGTGTTATTTGTGTTTGCCTATAAAGCCTATACAGTTCAAAATTATATCTGGTTCTCCAACGTCCTTCTTCCTGCACCGGGCCAAAGATAGCCCTGAGGATTTTTCTCTCAAACAAGTCCAGTGAGCGCTACATGTCAATGCTGAAGGTGCATGTTTCACTTGCGTAAAGTAAAACAGGTAGTATTAGTGTCTTATAAATTTTTAATTTAGTTTTGCGAGATTAGATCTCAATTGTTTTCTCAGCCCAAAGAAGCATTTATTAGCCATTTTAATTATGTTATTGATTTCTGTTCTTAGTTTATTTTTGTCACTAATTATAGTGCCAAGGTATTTATCCGTCACCTTTTTTTGTACTTGCCTTGCAAAATAGAATTTGGAATTAAAGAAAGTGTTCAAGTTTTTGTATAACCAACAATTTCTTTTTTTCAGGCCAATAATTATAAATACCCCACCACACACACACCTCGGATGGTTACCGTTCCGGCACCTCTATTTCTAGAAATCTAGCACTGTATATATATATATATATATATATAGCCAAATTCGCTTATTAGTTTCATTCAATGTACAGTTACTGCATAGATTGTACAGTAAATTATGGTAATAAAATGGTCTTTGTTGAGTTTAAAAAAGCTTTACTGGACTTACCAATTCTTTGTTAAAAAATGATATTAAAAGATATAAAAACAACTTTTCACGTCTCGTAAATATAGTATGTAATTTTGTTACAAGACGTAGTTTTTTTATCGTAATAAACGGTAAATCTGCCTAGCTAAGGATTTTGTTTTGCTTATTACCCATATTACCCGGATTATCCGGATTTTCGATTGTGAGGATTGCTTATGGTCCCAGTTAGTCCGGATAAACGAGGTTTTACTGTTCATATATATATATATATGTATGCATGTATGTATATATATATATATATACATATATAATTAGGGAATCTCGATCTATCGTTTTTCAAGGGACCGATTGAAATGAACGATAAATGTGAGAAAACGATAGATGCGGAAACATAACAAAGCAATATGATCGTTGGGACTGGATAAACTGAACGGTACATACGGAAAAAACGATGGATCCGAAAACGATCGATCGAGATTCCACTGTATATACAGGGTGAATCTGAACAAGTGGGCAAAACTTTACGGGGTGATAGAACGCATCTATACAAGCAGTATTCGTCATAGAATGTATGGTCGGAACGCAAACGGTGAGAAGTTAAAAGGTAGTTTTCTACTGTCACATTTAAAGAATTAACACAAGAATGAGAGGAGATACTGACGGAAACATTTTATTGACAGGAATGTAATTGATTTACATGGTCAAAGAAATTGCTCAAAAGAGTTTCCGCCAGCTGTAATGCAGGCTTCACACCTGCGGGATAGGGACTGACGCACTTTTGCGAAGACACCAGGCATTTCCTGAATATCGCTGGCAACAACGGCGATCCTGGCGACTAGGTCCATATTGGTTTCAATGGGATATTCGTATATTAGGCTTTTCATATGTCCCCACAGGAAAAAGTCCAAACACGAGAGATCCGGCGATCTTGGTGGCCAAGCTATGGGACCACCTCGACCAATCCATCGCCCTGGGAATGTTGCATCTAAATTGTTCCGCACATCCAAGCTGAAGTGTGCAGGCGCACCGTCGTGCTGGAACCATATTCTTGACCTGATGGGGGTTGGAATCGGACGCAGCAGTTCCGGCAACACCTCTCGTAGGAATGTGTGTTAAGATTCGCCGTCCAGACGGGGTGGAAGGAGGTATGGGCCAACCAAATGGTCATGGAGGATCCCTGCCCAAATATTTACGGAAAACAGCCGCTGGAACAAATGAGGAAGTGTGGCATGCGGGTACCATATATAGCGCCACCTAGCGCCTCGCTGTTTGTGCTCCGCCCATATTTTCTATGACGAAAATTGCTCGTGTAGATACGTTCTATCACCCCGTAAAGTTTTGCCCACTTGTTCAGATTCACCCTGTATACACACATCTGCTTATATTTGTCACGAATAGCTGCATTCTTTGAAAGAATTACGATGAATGAATGCTACATCGGTATGAATTATCCATCCTATACTATCGGTATGAAGATCGGTATGAATTACCGACATCACCTGCTGTGTATGTTCTAAATCAATAATAGTAATTTTTACAGGGCCGGATAAAATGACCACGTCAGTTATGTCTGGCCGTTCAAACGAAATGAAGAAATAATTCGGCCAGGATCTAGAGCAGTGGTAGTCAACCTGGTCCCTACCGCACACTAGTGGGCGTTCCAGCTTTCATGGTGGGAGGTTGGGGTATTGTCCGATACTGAAGCGCTTTCCTTTTTTAAATTTAATTAACTTTTTAAAAGCATTTAAATTAAAATTTTTAAAGTATTATTTAAAAAATTTTCATAGCATTATTTGAAAACATTTTCATTAGATTTTCATAAAATTTTTTAGTCTTTATATTTTACTAGCTGAAAACACGCACTTCGTTATGGAGTACGTTCAAATTAAATACAACGGTCAATGTATGCAATTAATGCCCATATATATATATCCATCTATATATATATATATATATATAATAAATACGACGATCAATGTACACAATTGATGTAAAAAAACAGTAACATATATTTATAAAAAAATTGTAAGGGATATTTTTATAGACAAAATAATGTAGAAAAAAATATTCAAATTAAATGTAATAGGGCATACTAAAGAATATAGTACAGTTATTATAGTACAGTTTGAGGAACATATCTTTTATTGTATTTTAATATTTTTTTTGGATAATGTTCAATAGTCTGCCGCATTAGCAAGAAAAATTTTTTTTTTGTCTATTTAGTTGTTATGCACGGGACGATACATTTATTTAAAGTACCAGAAAAAGAAATCACGTGGTCAGCATTTAATAAATTAAATTCTAAAAATTAATATTTAAAAATTCACCAAAAATCAGAAAATGAAGGTAAAGATTCGAAAAAGATCTCATTTTAAAGGAATTTTTATGATCGTTCTCGTGATATAGATTTTATAACCCTCAAATTATTATTTTAAATGCAAATTTAAAAAAAGTTACTAAAACAGTTTAAAAATTTAATTTTAAAAAATGTAAGACTTTCTCAAAAATCATTCTTAGTGCACCCCTACACTATAAGAAGAATTGTCATGCAAAATTTCAGCCCTTTTAGTCCTGCGGTTTGGTCTGTGCGTTGTATGCCAGTGAGTCAGTCAGTTACGGAACTGTTTTATTTATATATATATATATATATATATATATATATATATATATATATATATATATATATATATATATATATATATATATATAGAGAGAGAGAGAGAGAGAGAGATAGATAACGAGTCAAAAATTAAAACTCAAAAATAATGCAATCCTACTACGTAGTTTTTACTACTAACAGAGATACAAAAATGGGCGGTAGGTATAAAAAGTTTGACTACCCCTGATCTAGAGTGTACAGATCATAAAATCTGCATTGAGGTAATTTTTTTTTCTACACTGTTTTAATTCAGGGAGGATAAAAAACAAATATGCTAAGTTTGTGAATATTTTGTCTGCAAGATTTCGGATTATCGCGAGCGTCTTTCAAACCACTTCTTTTCATGGAAAAAATATATGCAGCAGACTTTGGTAAATTTCGACAGTGGGTGCTGATTTTCTATTTTTGACCAAGAAGTCAAATCATGGATTAGTTGGCTCTGCTGATGGTCAAAAGGTTGCCAAAATCATTTTCGTATTCCTAGAATGTGGCAACATTTCCCCCAATATGTTGAGCTTGAATTCTGCACAAGTTCTTACAACACCACAAGCTAATGATATACTTCAAATATGATGTTCTAAGTTAGAAATATCCAAGTCGCTTATTACAGATTTGCTATAGAAAATATTTATCTTTGGTTTTATGTAAGCCAATAGGTCATTTGAAATCCCTTATTAATAAATAATTTCTAAAGGATATTAATAATTATTCTTTTGATAATTCATTAGGACGAGGATTATATAGCAGGATATATATATATATATATATATATATATATGAGAGAGGGAGAGTGAGAGAGAGAGAGAGAGACAGACAGATAGAGAGAGAGAGAAAGAAAGAGAGAAACATCTAGGTCCACCACTAATGGTTTTAAAAGTAGCCGTTTTGAGGGGTGTTCGTGGAAAAGGGCTTTTGATCTGTAACATTCTCTCTACGAATATAACTAAAAAAATCCAACAGAGCTAGATAATTATAGGAAGAATGTAGACAAAAAACGATGACGAGACCAGTCGGTTACCTCGATTTCTGGTTTAGTTCTGGCACTACTACAGAATCTTGCCTTTGGTGCGTGGAGCCCCGAGTGCTTGTTTTCTGTTTGTTTTTTGTACGATGACGAGACCAGTCGGTTACCTCGATTTCTGGTTTAGTTTTGGCACTACTACAGAATCTTGCCTTTGGTGCTTGGAGCCCTGAGTGTTTGTTTTTTGTTTGTACTTTTTCAATATGAGGAGTTGCTTCAACTACGCAATCTTTTATTGAAATGTTATAAGTTTTCAAAGCTAGGGTAGGTTTTAAGTTAATTTGTATGGCAGTTTATGCCCACTATTTAATTTTTTTTGTTTGGTGTTTATTTATATTATTATACTTTATTCTCTCTATGAAGTCTTTAATCAGTTCTGAACAAAATAATGGCCGTTTAGTAGGGTGGACGGCGAGGAAAGTCCCTCTGTGTGTGTGTGTATGTGTATATATATATATATATATATATATATATATATACATACATACACGTGTATATATATATATATCATATTTGTTCCCCCTCTATAGTTAAGTAATCAAAATGTGATACATTTTGCTTTTCATTGATTTTTCGAATTAAATTTTCCTTATCAAGCAGCTATCAAAGAAAAATTTAAAATTAATACCCTTTAATATACGAGAAAACATTTTTAGCTTTAAACATGAATGAAATGGAAATCAAGCTATATATTCCCCTCAGTATTTCAGATGAAATTTCCAGAAGATGAAATGTATTTCTGACAGCAACAAATGATGGGGGCTGCAACGCTTTTGAATTTTGATTGCTTAATAGAAAATGAAAGTCGTATTTCAGAGCTGAAAAATTTTAGAATACCGCGTTATAAATATCTCTGTGGAAATGATAATTTGAAAAAAAACACGTATTGAAACTGAGGAAGTTTATGGAATTATTTATTCTCATAACAAAACCTTTTGACAAGTTGTTAAACTTTGCTTTGTAGACTCGCATGGAAAAAAATTAATTTTCTTTAAAATATGAAGACAAAAAAAGTATATTTATATGTTTATTTAATGTTTCAATACAATATATCAAAACACTTTATTTTTTTTCTGTCATGAATAATTGTCATTACTTACTGAAACTATTATCTCATAAATTGGATTTCCCAGGAAGTTTTGAGATTTTGAATGTAAAAATTATTTATATTTAAATAAAATACATTTATTTCTTCCTTTTGATGTATTTATAATGCATGTGTAATTGAAACAGAGTTTAGTACTTTACTAGATAAAGTGTTACTTTACTTATTAGGTCATTCTCTATTTATAAATGAGGAATTTCTGGGTTTCACTACTGCACCGAAAGGAAGGTATATAAAGAAGGTATTAAAAAACAACTTTTCTTTAATATATTATTCAATCTATTGTTATTAGGGCTTGAGGTAGTCCAGTGGTAACGCTTCAGCTTTCGGTTCTGAGGGGGGGGGGGGGTTCGGCTCGAAACCCGACAAGCGCTATTAAATACCGCCGTGTCTAGGCAGGATATGGACACGTTAAATCCGTAGACAGGAAAATCCCTGTATGAGGTTAGAGGGTGGGAGAGGGTATGATCCACCAGCTGTCACCCCTAGGAGTACTGTGTCAAAATTGAGGCGGGAACTAGCTAGATCGGACTCTTGTGGTGCCATTATATAAAACGGAGCCTCAGCTCTCTAGCCTCTATGGATCTGGTCTGGAATACGATTCTGGACAGGGGGCATTAGATACAACAACAACTATTGTTATTGTTTTTGAATCGGATTTTATTATTTCTCATCATTTTAAAAAGCAACTTCTCTGTTTCATCAAATCATACTTTTGAAGACAATATTTTTTGGCTGATGACCTATATTTATTGGGTACTCAATCAATTTTTACTATATTATTTTCGGCATATTAACATATTTCTGAACCCACACCGTTTATGTGAAAGTAAAAAAAAAAATTGCGCATATAAAAGATCCTGTTTTAAGCCGTAAAAAATGGCAGTAATGCAATTTGATATTGAAGTGCTGTTTTCATTTGTAACTCAGTTATATGACTATGAAATATAAATATTAAAAAATATATATAATTTGGATAAACTTGATATTTTTTTATATATTCAAATTTAAGAGAAACTGTATTCATACAAATATTATTATGCTACTTTGCACCATTTATTACTAACTAACAAACATATATATATATATTGTGATAATATTATTAATAACCTTTAATCGCGCTTTCTGAACTTTCTCTCTTATCTGGTAACACCTTTCCGACGCCTTAGCGAGATGCTTCGCATTTCCATATACTAACTTTCTCCGCCAATTATGGCAACCTCTCTGACCTAATTCTATATTCGCGCGCTACGATTTAGACGTTGGGCTGACTCGAAGTGAATAAGATGTGTGGTTGCTTTCGTAAAATAAATCCCTTTGTTCCTGAAGCTGACTTTATTATTTTCCGGCCATGATGTTTGCAGTATTTTGAGGAGATGACTATTCCGGACATTTCAGAGAGCTCGACAGGATCGACACCATGAAAATGCTACAGAAAATGCGACAGCAGCGAAGCAAGTGAAGATGCCATTGTTCCAGTTCGTTTCGAGTTCGAGTTTTGTTTTCCGCCTCACCTCGCCATTGTTCGTCACTGACTGCGCCATCTCGAAAGAAGAATGTACCAGTGTTTAAACATCCGTAATTCAACTATAAATCTCCAAGAAATGCTTCATGAATTTTTCATACGTGCGTATTAACCATCAAAAAATTCATTTTCAAGAAGATAATTATGATTTCCTGTGTGTACGCTGAACGCTGCACAGAGAAATCGTGGAAAGCTTTAAAAAGCTAAATTTCAACGCGAAGATCAATGCCAGAGTGTTTTACTCCTTAAAATGTTTATCTTAAGTAAAGTACTGTATTTTATGTTACAAAAGTTGGTGTTATAAACAGGTCAGTTACTATATTATTCTTTTTTTGTAATTTCTAATATCATAAGTGAAGCAAGATGAACACTGCCAAAGTAAATGTGGATGAAGATGATTCCTTTAGAATTCTGAATGTTGAAACCGAAATTAACATTGTGCCCTTTGAAGATGGCACTATAGATATAGATTCATGGTCATCCTATTTTAATAAAAAATGTACGGAAGGAAACAAAGAGGATGAATGGAAATTAAAACATTTTTCACGATTTGTAAAAGGAAAAGCACTTAACTTTTATATTCAAAATTGTTATCAAATTAATAATTTTACAGAATTAGTAACTGTGTTAAAAGAATATTTCTTCACCCCTACTTTAACTACCTTTAGTTATTTTGCAGGGTTATTAATTTAATGAAAACAATGATGATATTACAAAATATTTCAAGAGAAAATTAGAAATCGGAAAAAAGTTAATTTTAAGAAGTGAAATGATCATGGATGGTTTAACCGATGGCCTCCCCAGGGAACTAAAATTGCTAATGACCATTAATTTCCCTGCTGACCCAATTGCTTGGCTTGACCAAGCTCACAGACTGGTAAGAATAAGAGAGAATCCACAGCCTAGTAATGACTCGCCCAGATATATAACTCCCTTTGTTAGAACTCTCCAAATTCAAAACAGAAATGATTACTTTAGGAATGATTCCCAAACTTGGAATAGGTCAGATGTACGAAGATATACTAATGATAGAACTTATGCCCCTAGGCAAAATACTTACCAGAGACCTAATAATTACTACCGATACCAAAGACCATTTAATCCTAACTATCAGAGCAATAAAACTAGATTTTCTAGTCATCATAATTATGATAATTCACCTACTTTGTCTCCCACTCCATGTAGAATGTGTACAGGGAGGTATTCGAAATGCTTTTCATTGGCATCAAATTTGTCCATTTAGAATGGATCACCCCTTGCAATTGCACCACCCTCAGAGAATACTCCCAATTTCTGACTATTGAAGTTGTCAGGCTATTTGTTCAACAATAAATATGTAGACTGTGTCATAGACAGTGGCGCAACTCTGTCAGTGATATCCACCAGAACTGCTCGACAGTTAAATTTGAAAATAACCAGAGTAAGAGGTATAAAAGTTGTACAAACTCAAGGCCATATTGTGATGAACAAAATATGTAAGGTTAAAATGAAAATTGGCCAAATTTACAGCGATATTGTGTTATATATAATTGACAATAACTTGGATTATGTAATATTAGGTCTAAATGGATGTAAAATTTATGAAATTGATATTGATTCCAAAACTTGGAATCAATATCAATGAAAGACCTAAAGGTAAAACAAAAATCTGTAATAATTAATAATGAATGTAACATGCAAGATCAAAATATGTCACTCCATATCAAATTCCAAGGAGGACTGTTCAACAATCAAAATAAGTCCAGTCCTCAACATGAGTATTTTGTACAAAATAACTATGTAAATGATAATGAGAATATAATTCTAAATGATACCATACCAAAAACTGTTAACTCTGTAACCAATGTTGTTTCTCAGAATTTTAGTCAAAAAGAAAATAATTTAGGAAATTTATTAATTAAAAATTCATCTGTATTTTCCAAAAGTAAATATGGTGTTGGCTGTATCAATATTGAACCCCAAAGAATTAATTTAACATCTAACTTGCCTGTTTCTCTATGACCCTATAGAACTTCCCCTAAGGAAGATGAGGAAATTAAATCACAAATTGATCAATTGTTGAAAGCAGGTATAATTAAGGAAAGTTGTAGCCCATATAGTTCGCCTGTGTGTCTGGTACTTAAACGAGAGGAGGATAAGAAAACGAGATTGTGTATTGATTATCGAAAATTCAATTCCCTTACTAAAACAGATGCAGAACCTTTGCCCAGAATTGATACTTAATTAGATAAATTAAGTAACGCCAAAATTTTTTCTACCCTTGACCTCAGATCTGGTTTCTGGCATATTCCCATTCACCCCGCAGATACTTAAAAGCTGGCTTTCAGTACAAACTTTGGTTTAATCGAGTGCTAAGACTCCCCTTTGGACTAAAAAATGCTCCAGCCATTTTTAACGGAAACATTATGCGAATTTTAACAAAAAACAAAATTGATTTTGCATGCAACTACTTTGATGACATGATTGTCTATTCTTCTTCTGAGAAAGAACATTTGGAACATTTAAGTATATTATTTGAAGTGTTTAAAAGAGAAAAAAAAATTGAAATCAATAACTAATGTGAAATGTACCATAAACATCCAAGAACATTATTTTTCTAAAAATATGACTACAACCCAGGAGATCTCCAAAACGACTAAACCATACTACGACAAAAGACTGTGAATAAAAATAACTTTTGTGACTTTTACTACTAGTTGAATTGTACCCGTCCAGGACTCTGAAAACTTTTCAGGCTGTGATACACATGTCAAGGAATGACACCTGCATAATATCTTTACTTGTATTTGTACATCTGTTGTTACTAGTGTTTTCATTTAAGTGTACCATTCCATTTTTATTTTACTCCAGCTGTTTTTTTTTAAATTATGCCATACTATTATGTTTTTCAATTGTATGTTTGAACTTTAAAATTTGTGATTTTCGAGCCAGCTTCAACCTAACATTCTAACTACTAATTTTCATGTTCTCACTATCTGGAATGTCTTGGAGTCGACGGCCGCGGCTCCAATCCCTTTCAGATGGGGGGGGGGGATATTCTGTGATGATAATATTAATAACCGTTAATCGTCCTTTCTGAACTTTCTCATATGGTAACACGTTTCCGATGCCTTGGCGAAATGCTTCGCGTTTCCATACGCTAAATTTCTCCGCCAATTCTGGCAACCTCTCTGACCTAATTGTATATACGCGTGCTACGACTTAGACGCTGGGCTGACTCGAAGTGAATAAGATGTGTGGATGCTTTCGTAAAATAAATCCCTTTGTTCCTGAAGCTGACTTTATTATTTTCCGGCCATGATGTTTGCAGTATTTTGAGGAGATGACCATTCCGGACATTTCATATACACTGGTGTAAGAAATTAAGAGAATTTGCAGACTTGGTCGATTATCTCTAGAACTACTGTACCGATTTTAATGAAATTTGATATGTACATACATTGATACAATACAAACCAAATAACCATTCAATAATTGTAATACACACGCATGATCGTGAGTAAAACTCGTTGGAGTCGGAAGGTATGAAACAGCGGTTGCAGAATAAACAAAAAAGATGGGTTAATAAATGGGTTAATAGGGGTTTATGGTCCCCTCTTACAGATATACAGGTCTCGCAGCGTGATTTAATACTTGAAATAAGGCAGTTTATCATTTCCTGTGGCAATTGGCCCCACTCGTTCAGCAACGCTGTTTTCATTCCGTGGATGGTTCTCGGAGGGGGCGGGGGTTGGGAGTTGCAATTACCCTCCCCAGAGCGTCCCAGACATGCTCTATAGGGTTAAGGTCTGGAGATCTGGCTGGCCAATCCATCCGGCGAATATCTTCACTCTCTAGAAATTCGTCGACCAGAAGAGCTCTATGTGGCCTCGCGTTATCGTCCATTAAAATGAACTCGGGGCCAACTGCATCCCTGAAAAGGCGAATATAGGGCTCCAAGACCTCATCCCTATACCTCACACCGGTCACAGTGCCTCTTTCAAAGACATGGAGAGGTGTGCGGCCATCCAACATGATGCCTGCCCAGACCATTAAACCTCCTCCTCCATAATGGTCGATTTTGCGGACATTGGAGTGTAAGTAGCGGGTCCCTGGTTCTCTCCATATGAACGTACGGTGAGAATCTGTATTTAGGCTGAACCGGGACTCATCAGTGAAGAGAACGGTCGCCCATTGATCAATACTCCAATCTCTATGCTCTCTGCACCATGATAAACGGATTCTCCTGTTCGTAGAATTGAGCGGGACGCAAACTGCAGGTCTTCATGCAAACATCCCTCTCTCATGAAGTCTTTTGGAAACAGTCACCCTTGATACACGGGTTCCTGTGGCTGCATACAAGTGACGAGAGAGCTGAGAAGCTGTAGCACTCCTGTTATCGACAAATGGCAATCTTCTCTGGCCGTCGTGGCTCTTGGACGACATTGCCCAGGCTATCTCTCGATGGATTCGGTATCCTGGAACTGTTTCCATAAGTTACACACGACGCTGGGCGTTAAATTGAACTCTCTACAAATTTGGACATGTGATTGGCCTGCTTCTAGAATCCCCATAATTCGCAACCTCATTCCATCATCAAAACGTTGGTGGTTACTCATTTTTACTGTTACAATTTGAAATTAACCGATTGCTGCAAAATATCACCAAGAAAAAACCCATTTTTTTGTTTATTCTGCAACCACGGTTTCATACCTTCCGACTCCAACGAGTGTTACGAACGATAATGTGTGTGTATTGTAATTATTGAATGGTTATTTGTTTCGTATTGTATCAATTTATGTACATATCAAATTTCATTATAATCGGTACAGTAGTTCTAGAGATGATGGACCAAGTCTGCAAATACTCTTAATTTCTTACACCAGTGTATATATATATATATATATATATATATATATATATATATATATATATATATATATATACATATATATATATACATAGAGTGGAATCTCGATCTATCGTTTTCGAAAGGACCGACTGAACTAAACGATGGATGCGGGAAAACGATAGATGCGGGAACATACAATAAAGTATTAACATACCTTAAAGTTTGATATCTTTAAAACATATTTACTCATATACATAAATGCATACATACCCGTAGTGTAACTGAAGATAAAATTACAAAGTTGTACTGAAATCCAAGATAATAATAATAAAAAAGAAATGCACTTAGATACACAGGAATTTTGATTCAAATAAAAGTACTGAATCGTCGTTTGTTTTTTGGCGGTTTTCTCTCCACAAGTAAACAATAATTTTTTTGTGTTGCAAATTGCATCCTTTTCAGTATCGGTTATTGTGTGAGAGTATAAAGAAGCAGAAGCCGTGAATCGTTTGTAACTAGAACCATTGCATTGCACTGGATGGGGTCCGACATAAGACCACCAGGAAGTTCTGCTTCCGGATGAAACACTCATCGGCCAGTGTAGAACTGCTGAAATCAGAAACTTCTCACACACTAGACCAAACACCAGGGCGCCTCCATCCTAAGACCAACAAAAAAGCTGACTGTGAGCCATTGCTGATAAGAACAGAAATGTTGAACAGTCGGTGAATTTGGAATGAGTTGCTGAAAATAGGGTACTCCAGGGGCTAAAAAATTAAGGAACACCAACGACGAACAAATAATGGGAGTGGTACAATAAAGCGAAACCAGGCTAAACAAGAGAAAACTAAAATACGAGACCGTGCATCTCGAATGTTCTGCTCATTGTTTAATCAGAGCTTCATTCTAGCTCAATCCAGACATTTATATTTCAGGTTCAGTTATTATGAAAAAATGATCGATCCGATAAATTAATGTAAAGCTGCGATATTCTGAACGAATATTGCGGGAAAACGATGGATCGAAGAACGATCCATGCGGTCTGTTTTGTTTGTTTTCTATGGAATTTATTCGGGACTGGGTGAAATAAACGATACCTACGGGAAAACGATCGTTCGGGGAACGATCGATCGAAATTCCACTGTATATATATTATAATGCATATATATATATACACACACACGTATGGATGACAAATAAATACTGCGCACACGAGCCTCCTACTTCAGTGCATGGCTTTGATTTCATTTCAAGGAAGAAGACAGCTTTTACTAGAATCAATATTTGTCTCACTCTTTTTTATTTACATTTTACGTACTACCCACATCTTGAATCTGTTCCTCAATATGCTAAATTGAAATAATACCTTCGTTCAATAAACTTATATACTCTTCGTTCAGTCTGTTTACGACATCGTTGTTTCCTTAAAGGTATGCAGAGAGAGAGAGTATGTGTAAAAAAGATTCAATCAAGCTAAGTGCTTTTTAGGCTAGACTTTAAGAGCATTTTATTCAATTTAGAGATGATAGTCTGCAATTTTGCCACATATATTCTTCTGCGCATACGCATTACAAATGATTTATTAATATGAGTAGCATTTTAATTTTTAAGATAAAGTTTCCCTTACATTTCATGTGAGTATTAATTTAATTTTTGTAAACATACTTCTTACAAAACTACATATATCCCTTCCCTTCACATACGCTAATTTTATTACTTATTACATTAAATATTCGTGAAGTGGATAACATTTCTTACTTGCTGTTGATTTGGATAGAGACTTCTTATACGTAATGGATTTTTATATATTTTTTACGACGCATCTTGTAGGACTGAGCTCACGATGGAAATTACATGTGAAATAACCCTATTGAAATTAGAAATTTGATTTATTTAAACATTTAACACTGAAAATACAATTTGCCATGAATTCAGTCAACAAATTGCTCTCCCCAAAACGAGAGTATTAATGAAGAAGCCTCATGTTGCATAAAATATGTTATTGCCTCTTCCTTTTGGTTGCAGGCTGAAAATGTTTGTGTTTTGTATCAGAAATTAAACTGCAATTATTGTTATTTCACCAAGTGGATAATTTTATGGAGACAACTTGGGCTAAAATTATTTACTTCAAAATCACGAGAATTACTATTTAACAAAATACGACTGTAATGTAATGGAAATTTAATTAGTTTCGTCAATTTTATGAAACGCAAATAAAAAGGAAAGTACTTTCAGTACTTTCAACTATCACTAGTTTCATACTCGCAAATAAAGTAAATTAATAGAGAGGGTGAAGAAAATACTTGGAAGCATTGTCCATAAGCTCCATTTTAGAAATCTATAGGTTGGTTTAGAGCAGAGATTCCCAATGGGGTCCAGGTGGACCCCATGGGGGTCGATGGAAGTTTGAAAACAGTCTATAGTATTCCAGGTGGTCTATTGGGAGTCGATGATAAATTTTTCTCTTTTAAAATTTAAATTTCAAGGAATGTAATTATTAGATAATATCCGTTTTAATATGTATAAATACAGATTTTCATAGGGCCGAGTGATCCATGCATTGTAAAATTGTTAAGTAAAATATATATTTATATTCGTTATGTTAGTTATTGTGACTTTACGGTGATACATTTCCGGCCAAATATTAAAAAAATTGTACCAATGCATCATGCACAACCACCACATTAATAGAAATCGAATTGTGTGCAATTACAATCTGTTTTTCTGAAATCTTGTTTATATTTGTGAAATTAAAATAGTACAAAAATAATAAAACATAAACCTAATGAACCACTTTTTCTAATGTTTTATACATATTCTTAGTCAAATTGTTATCTTTGAGTAATTTATGGGCAATTATTAGTATTATAATTATGTTGTATGCTGCATATTATACAGAAATATGTGGAGGGTTGTCGATAAATAAAATTATTCTTTTAAAAGAGGTCGATGTAGGAAAAAGGTTGAGAACCCCTGGTTTAGAGCATTAAAATCCTTTTTTACAGTAAGAAGTCTAAAGTGACCGGGACCTACGGCTAAAAGTTGTTTCCGAGACAGATTTTATCAGAAATTTAAAAAGTCCTGACATTTTAAGCAGTTGCTAAAATAACGGAATTAATTTTCAAATTAATGCTGATATTGTCTATGAAAATATTTCCTTGAACTTTAAAAGACTTGAGATTTAATATAAATATATTTTTGGCCTTTTAATTATGATTCACATCGATTAAAATGCTTTCTGAATATCACGATTTATGTTCAATGAATTTAAAGTACGCAAACAAAGAAAAAAGTATTGCAAAGGTTTTATTCCTTGGGGACCTTAAGCTAATTTTCATAATGAGATTTACAGATTATGGAAGGAGCTGTAAAATTCAGTCTGCTCTAGGAACTGAATATAAAATTCTTCAGCGTAGAGCTTACAAAATATTTCCGACAATACATATTTTCAATCATTGTTTAAAGTCAAGTTATTTATTTAAAAAACATGCAGAAATTTTACATTTAAATATGAATCTTTAACGACGACAAAGCATTCATGTGTATTTGAATAAATGGATTAGTTTCTGTAAAAGTGTCAACTATTTCAAATGGTAAAATGAAATATTTATTGCTAGATTTTAATCCAGAAAGGTACATAAGTAACTTATTAGCTGTATTGGATTGTTAATTATTTATTATAAGTTTGAATGTCGATCATTCGTGTGTTAAACTTAAAATGGCATAAACTTTAAAATGAAATCGTACTACAGGTACAATTTGATTTTAAATTAGTTTATAGTCATGCATCTACATGGGGTGCTCGAAATAATTGAAACAGCTTAAAAAGGTGCGTGTGTGTGTGAGTGTGTGTGTGTGTGTGCTTGCTTTAGCTTATACAAATCACAACGACGACTTAATCGGTGAGTAGAGGAATATAAGATGGCGAGGTAAGAGTTTCAGCTATCACGCAATAGTAGCTGGAGGGAAAGTGGCTGTTCTGGAATGGTGTTATTTCTAATAACCCCTGGCTGGAAGTTCCCGACCAGGTCCATATAGGCTTAGGGCTAAAGTGTGCGAATCAGTTTATATAACACCACAAAGGTCGGAGTCAGTCTTAGGTAGTTACCACCTCAATTTTGGCTGATCATCACCAGGGGAGATATCTGGTGGATGTACCCTCTCCAACACTCTCTGACCTCGTAGAGAGACTTTCCGATCTACGGATTTATGTTGGGTGGATTAAACCGCATAATTTGCCCCATACCTCATTTTCTGAAATAAAAAACCTTTTACAAGAAAGTAGACTTGATGAGGCTA
This sequence comes from Dolomedes plantarius, assembly GCA_907164885.2. Lineage (NCBI taxonomy): Eukaryota > Metazoa > Arthropoda > Arachnida > Araneae > Dolomedidae > Dolomedes > Dolomedes plantarius. The sequence goes on along the minus strand of OU015497.1, from coordinate 105,002,165 downwards.
ACTAAAATGCCTTTATTTTTCTTATTTTACATAAAAACATAGTAAAAAAGGGGATCGATTTGATCCAATAGCTTGGAAGAAAAATATTTACAAAAACTTAACCATTAAACAAAAAAGAATACAGATAAGCGTGTCATGAACGGGCGAAAAATAACCTATTTAAATTTTGGAAAAACTACTTATACTGAATGGTAAAGCTTGGGATAGTTATAGGAAGAAAGAAGGGATACAAGTTTAATGGCTCGACAATTCGTCGCAAACACATCTAAACATCGAACTTACTGCGAAAACAGCTACTAACACTATGGCTGAAAGTCCCAACTCACTCGCAGAATAGCTACTGCTTAAAACCCCCACTCGCTGAAAAAAACCGTACATCTTAAATACTTGCTGTATTTACCTGTACAAACCCCATTGGCTGTGACGCGACAGCTTCGTAATTCGAGTCCTGCCTTCAAAGTTGAAAAATCTGCATATTATTTTATTTTTATTTTAAACCATCCGTTCATGACACTTTTTTAAATATCGCGTTTTCCGACGAAGAGAGAACAAATACTACAATTTAACATGCCCATATTCTGCATAGACACGGACGAAATGGCGCGTTTCGGGATTCGATCCGAGCACCCTTAGCCCCGAAAGCCAGAGCGCTACCACAAGGCCACCTCGATCCCCTAGTTGCTTTGGAATTTGCAAAATGTCAAATTTGAGGGAATTGCAGGAGGGTATGATATCTTGTCCCAGGCTTGTACGTGCTCTTGTGACTAAAACGGCAGAAAAGCTCGGTGCATCATGAGATACAGTATCGAAGACCATGACAGGTACAGAATTGAACAAGGCATTGCTTCGAAATGCAAAAAGCGTGAACGTCACACGAAGATAGGGCGAGGACGAACTTGGTACGGATTATGTGACGAAACCTAAAACTGCAGTACAGCAAATAACTGCAATTATGAATACGAGTTTTAGTGGTCTTGTGTCAATACAAAAAATATGGCGAAAGCAACATAAAGCTGGTATATATGGTGGGAATGCAGCTCAGAAAACAATCATTACTGACACCAATGCAAGAAAAAGTGTCACGAACATAAGAACTGGCGTTCAAATGACTGGAAGCGTGTCATCTGGTCAGGTTAACCGAGATCCACATTGTTTCCTACCACTAGAAGAACTTATGTTTGGTGAACACTTCTCGAAGAATACCGACTCTGACTGCTTGGTGTCCATAGTCAACAATGGCAGCGACTCTCTGATGTTGTGGGTGTTATTTCTTCGCATTCTGTAGGACCCTTAAATATTCTTCAAAGTCTCTGATACCGGAAGTCTGCAAAACCATCTGGAGAACCCCATGCATCCTATGGTGCAGACTTTATTCCCTAATCGGGACGGTCGCAATGATCAATTCGCAAATGCGCATTTGGCATTTGAAAATTGTTCATTGCGATAATCCCACGAATGCTTCCTGTGAGTCATAATTTTACAAATAAGAACTTCGGGGGCGCGGTGGCCCAGTTAGCAAGAGCAGCGGGCCAGTGATCTGAACGTTTCTGGTTAGATGCTCGTCGCTGACAAATCCACCGCCGTGTACGCTAATGGCGTCTAGTGTACTTAAAATCTGTCGTGGCTGCAATGTCCTCCAAGTTCTCAAAATTTACCTCTGGAGGTGCGGGGTCAAGTGTACCGGTCTCGTCACTTGATTCTGTTAAAAATTACGGGACCGGTCCGTTAACCAAGTCGGACTCCGACCCTTATGGTGCTAACTTAAAAACCATAGCCGCATCACTCAGCCCAATAGCCTGTAATGGCCTTGATCTGATGTTGCTGTCGGTCAAGGGGCATAAGCAACAACAACAACAACAACAACAACAACCAAACTTCGACAAACAAAGAGTTGGTTTGGAGCTCTACGGTCATTTTTTGTTACACGAGGCTTATTAGACTGGAACCTACTGCATAAAGCCGATTTCTCACGGCTACAAACGTCCATGCCAATAGTAGGACTCGAACCCACAGACTCTGGTATCGATTGGCAGTGCCCTAGCCATTCGGCTAACCTCCGGCTCGACTAACAAAAATATTGCATATCACTTTATAATTGTAAAGCGGGGGGAGGGGAATAATGTTACTCGCATCCGTAGCATACTTTATCTACACGTGCCCCCTGGATAGTGCTAAATGAGTAACAGCTTTGCAGCCTTTGAGACTGCAGATAAATTGGCAAAAAAAGGTTCTGCGATCTCTCAGTCTCCTTTTGAGAAGGTTGTTATGGATCTACTGCTTCAAAGATCAATCTGGCCATAAGAGACTTGTATATATCCGAACTAAAGGGAAGAACAAGGGAGAAGCCCTGGTGTGAAACCATCCTCAGGCTCCGGATTACTCCAGGTACCGTGAGGTTGCTGCTTTCAGAATGACGACCAAGTAAGACTGCCTGTATTCCCACATGCATCGACTTGGAATAGTTGACAAGCCTACTTGCCCTTCTGCTGCGGCGACGCTGTGATGACTGCAGACTACCTCCCTCTTTTGCTCAGCCTTGAAAGAGAGTTCTATTTACTCCCGTTATTGGAAGGCAAGGGAACTCTTATTTTGTTTAACACTTTAATTCTTCCCTTTTATTTGTAGTCCAGTTTTTAGTACTTGTTTGGATTCTTGATTGTCTTATGTAACATTTTGCGAAAAAATTGTGTTCCCCCTCTCAAAATTTACCTCTGGGGGGGGGGGAGCGGGGTAAAGTGTCCACTGCATTGGAAGTAGTAAAAAAATAATTGTAAAGCATCATTCCTTTTCATTCATAACAAAATTTAATCAGAAAATATGTAAAATTTTCTCCAAATGGAAAAAAAATATTACCCCCTCAACATCCCTATGATATCAATTGCAGAAATCAAAACACTTCTTAAGAGCTTACTGAATGTATAACTTTAACGAAGAAAAAAAGGTCTAGACTTTTCCACAAAATAAATATTGTGCCATGTAGTATAAGACAAAAAGTTGTTGAGATTTTTTGAAAAGGAAAAGAGGCAAAACCTTTAATAATGAAAAGAAGGGAAGAACATTTATAACGAAAAAACAACGAAAGGTGCATCGTTTGTTAAAAATTCTGAAACACTGACAGTTCCTCTTTCTTCTCCTGAAAATGTTTGGTATCGGTCAAGCAATCAAAAACGCAATTAAGCAGGACTATCAACATCGCACAAAAAGTATTCCCACATCTATGAAATTAATGATGTGTGGCAACGCTTCCGAAACCACAGGGAAAAGAAGAAAGAGAGGCGATAACAGGCCATTGTGCTCTAGGTGGTTTTATTCTGCCCTGTAAAATGCGAGAGGCTCTTGGTAAGAAAATAATCATCCGTATGATAAACTACTTCATCATGAGATGTGACTGTTACGTATCTTTCTGATAAGATTAATGATTATGATGAAATGAAGTGTAAATCTGCAGGGAATGCAGAAAATGCTTGCAGGAAAAAGAGAAGAGAATTGTTTACGATCATTTAAAAGAACAGGAAAAGTTAACGTGTTTCATCCGCTGAAGCTTAATTTTGCAAGAAATGTTATGCGTCCGTTAGGATACAAAAATACTAAACAGAGTGCCTTATAAATGTTAAGTAACTGAAATAGAGTTTATTAAAAAGGATAAATCAGATTTCCCTAACTCGCACAATTATATATATATATATATATATATATATGTATAAATAATTGTGCAAGTTAGGGAAATCTGATTTATCCTTCTTAATAAACGCTATTTCAGTTACTTAACATTTATAAGGCACTCTGTTTAGTATTATTCTATCATATATATATATATATATATATATATATATATATATATATATATATATATATGTGGGTTGTCTCCTTTAGATTGGGCTAAACTAGTCGTCTGCTATAACCAATCTAGCACCCCACATTTAATACACACACTCAGGATGACTCATAAATAGCCTCTCACTAACAATAACAATAGACATTTATTTACTTGACACCATAATTCACACTCATGACATATAACCTATAATAGTTGACGTTTCAGTAATAACAGTATTGCCAAGAACTCTTAACACTTGGACTTCTGGAGTCACTGAGACTCTCTCAACACGATTTGCCAAGCACTCACCCAACTTGGTCTTCCTGAAGTCACTGAGACTTCTACATATATATATATATATATATATATATGAAATAAATTGCAAACCCTTTCGTTATCATTAAAACGTCTATCCAAAATTCTTTCAACATATCGCAACATAATACTGTCCATCATTTAAATTTTGATCTATGAATAACTGAAATAATCTAGTGTTTTCCCCTTAAGCAAGCCACTCGCCGACATTGTTATATAAGCATTATATAAGCCGAATGTTCGAGAACCATGACGAAATCAACACCTCATGTGGCGTGATGGTCAGGTGTCAATTTCTAACCAATCGGAAAAGTTCAGTGCACCGAATCGAGAACGTACCATTGGGGTTTTTGCGGGCACTTGTGTGTTTCCTTCTGGCCAGATGAGATGTAATTCTCCATTGTCCATTTTGCCGCAGCTTTGCGCTGGCCGGGGACCCGTTCCCCGCTAGCCGCGATGTGCCTTCTGCTTTCTTCTCTAGTCCGACAAACGTGTCGATTTTTGCGCTGAGGGATTTTCCCGTATGTCTGGTGATGTCTGGATGATGTATTGAGATGTGTTGATCTGCTGTAATATATTTTCGAGTAAAAGATGTCCACCAACATTTCCAAGAATAAAAAACTGTACTAGGACCAAACCGCCTCTTCTTTCTTGGCGTCGGATCTTAATTCCGCTCCAGCGTGCCTGCATCCATATGCCAGGCACTCGTTTTGCGGAAAACTACGACTACAGGATTGCCTGGGACGCTGCTATTTCTCGTCCCTGATGCTCCAACGCCGAGTTTATTTCATTTTCATTTCATATATATATATATATATATATATATATATATATATATATATATATATATAGTGATCGAAATTCGCATGGAACCTTTCTGTGCATTGGGTTGTTAAAACTGATAGTGGAGGCTTAAAAACTGTTTATAAAGTCATTTGATATATTACAACAAAGTATTTTGTTTGAAATATTTACCCCCCCCCCAACATACACAAATAATTACCTAAATGATAATAACCTCGACTAGTACCATATATTTGTAAGATTCGTTATAATCGGGTGTCCAAACATTTAAAAATCTTCTAAAACATATTAAAAATACAGGTAACCAAATTTATTCATCATGAAAATAGATAAAAATAATACCACTCCCATGTTTTTACTGGATTCTATACAGTATATATTTATATGAATATAAATAAAATATCAATAATTCAATTTTTAATTTCTGACTACTATATTTTGCCCAACTTCTTAACATCTTGTAATTACTTCATCATCCCTTTTTATTAATCTCTTGAGATATATTCTCATATTTTATTACCATATTCACCTTAATGCTTTCAAAATTTACCTCTCCACAACCGTCTTTTCTAACTTCAGAAATCGGAAGCATAGCATTTGCAATGCCATCTACGAATGCTAGAGAAGTTTCTGGAGTCATGATGCGCCCCTACCCCTCGCAGCGTACCTCTAATTTTGTCACTGGTCACTATTTTGTTTAGATGAAGACGTATGTTCCTCTACGTGCCGGTGTTCCACCCGATTTTGATTTGTCCTCTTACGACTACGTAAATCAGTAAATAAATTTTCCTGAATTTAGCATGTGTTAGTGTCTTCTATGGTACTGAAATTGTGACGTATTATTCCAGGGTACTTAACTGACCTCATCTAATGTATATACATACAATGAGATGATTTTACGAAAATTTTCTGGAAAATCTAAGTTCAAGGACCAATAACTTTAAGTCTATAGTTTCAGCTTCTCTTGTTAAATTTACAAGTCTGTGGAAACTATTACATTCCAGTGCATTACATTATCGAACTACCAAGAGCCACTGGACGTGTTTTGCCATGTTAGCCATGCTGAATTGTAACAATATTTTCCGGGTTTTTGATTTTTTAAATTGCATGCCACTATACTATGACAGTAGACGTATATTGAGTTAAAATCCAATCACGATTATGGATCAGATTATGACCTCTCTACTCACTCATTAAAACTCAAGGTTTCTCCCCTTTCTTACAACAAAATGGGAGGGGACAGAATCATAAAAATAAACAGCTATGGAACTCAAATATGTGGGAAAAATACTGATGATGAACGGTAGTGATATATTACCACTATCTTTGCTTTAATACAAAGACATTAAATCATTGTATCAAGAATATTGGTTGTAGAGTAATTAAATATCAGCAACGTTCAATGTATTTTTTTCGCATAGCCAGGATAAACTGCTAAAAAACCCCAACGTGACGGAAAAAGTTCTAGATAAACTTTCCAGGTCCTTCGAAAATAAAAATAAAACTCCAGGATTTCAAGAACTCCTTCTTAGTAATTGCTTCGGCATAGCAAGGAAGTAACCGCTAAAATTTCCTTGCAGGTGACATCTTATGCTTATTTTCCTTTACCTCATAGTGTTTCGGGCTGAAAATGTTTTAGCTAGAATATAAACATGAGGGTAAGAAATAGATTTTCAAAGGCTGACTGGATCAGTTTGCAAAGAATGTGCAAAGAATTAGGGAGGAATCTACTAAAATGTTCTCACTTAAAAAGTCTTCCAGATCTAGCTGAACTCTAAATGTAACAACATTTTAACCCTCAAACGGTACAGTGGTTTGAGACGAAATAGATGGTACGATCGGGTCGGATCCGACCTGATCTCTTCTTTGATGAGGTTTTTGGTAGAAATAGGGTAACTCTAGGATAGATGGCCATACAGGAGAGATGGCTAGTCTAAATATTTCCAAAACTTGATCGTAAATGCCAGTTTAAACTTTTTTCTTAGGAAATGTTCAACGAGTTCACTCATTGCGAGGTACAGCTGTGTTTTTCGATTATAAAAAGTAAGTGAAATTTTAATGTTTATTTAAATTAGTGGTTGAATATTTTTGTTGAGTTACTTATTGAAAAACATTCAGATACCTAAGTTACATTTTTTTTACTTTACGGACTTTTAAGGCACGCATATAATCCAATCTTTGTTTCTAAGCCTAAAACAAAGACGTACAATGACGGAGTGACACTTTAAATTGGGTGGCCATCTATCCTTCAATTTCAGGATAGATGGCCACATAAAATCGAGGAGAGATGACCACCTTTAATCAATATTTCAAAATTATGTGGAATGAGGATTTTAACTAAATATAATTCTATTTAAAATAATTATATAACTTTTATGTTTATAATTATATTAATGGATATAAATGTTTCAGGTTTAACTAATATAAATATTTCAATAATAATATAATATGCCGAACGATGTTTTTTCTAGTTTTTCAATATGCCGAATAAATACATAAGAAAACCTGATTCAAACCGAGGGACCTGGAGTCAAAATGATTTGTCTAAGGCAATGGAGGCTGTGCAAACAGGATCATATTCGGTAAAAGGAGCGTCTGAAGCATTTCACATTCCACGCAAGACTTTTGAGCGCCGATTGAAGACCAATAATTCCAATAAAGGCAGCATGGGTCCTGGTCCGATGTTTGGAAAAGAAAACGAAGAAAGATTAGTAAAACAGATTAAACGAATGCAGAAACAAGGATTCCCATTTACTCGAGATGATGTGAGAATTCTCGCTTTGAATTTGCCAAAATCTGGATATAAAGCACCGTTTTAATGATACAAGTGAAAAGGCTGGGTATGTTTGGCTAAGTCTATTCCCAAGTCGTCATTCTGATATATCAATCAGAAAAGCTGAAGGTGTGTCGCTTGCGAAAAGTTATGCCATGAATCGTGAAGAAATAGATGCCTACTTTAAACTACAGAAGATGAACTGCATTGGAATTATCATATTCTACAGATTCCGAGGAAATTGAATTTGATGAGGATCATTGTGTTGGTTGTGGAGAAGAATACAACACCACAACGAAAAAGGATGACTGGGTTAAATGTATAACGTGCCTGAAGTAGTACCATGAACTGTGTAGAAACTATCAAGACCTTCGCCAAATATATTGTAAAATTTTACGAAAAGTGAAGGATTGAAATTATACTTCAAATGTTGTTTATTCGAATTTTATTCACTTATTTTACGTGATATAATTGCATCTTTGCAAATTGCCACATGTTTTTCATGATTAATTACATGAAATGTGTTGTTTTTTGCTATTTTAACTTCACTTTTTCTTTCTTGTATTGGATGCCCATCTCAACTCGGCTTGAAGGAGAGATGGCCATCTGCCATTTTAATTTCAAACTATGTTTCCCACATTTTGTTCTCAATGTTTCATTATTTGTTGCCCAAAATATGATGAGTATATGTATAAGAATTTTAAATATGCATAAATATTTCTAATCATATTTAAAATTGCATTCTAAGAATTTTTATTTCAATCTTTAAAAACTATGGCCATCTATCCTAGAGTTACCCTAAGTACACAATAAGCATCTTTGTTGTATAATAAAATTTATTGATAATATTTTTCATGAAATAAAACCCTTTTTGCATAAAAAATGACCAACGAATTGTAATTTTGTTAAATAAAGAAAATCTCTTTGGGCATTTACATAGAATGTTGTAAAGATTAGATTTAATATGTAATTTAGTCTACTTAGTTTTAGAAGCTAGTGAAACCAACTTTCCGAGCACAAAAATGTATAAATTAATATATACTGACATTTTTGGCCTTCAAAATCGAAATAAAAAATTTAAAAAATCTAAAAAGAAAAATTTTTAAAAAATGACTAGTGATCATGAATAATGCTTTTTAACAAAGACACTCGTATTTACTTATTTCTATATCTAGTAGGGTGGTCTAGTAGGTCTATCTGGTAGGGTTCCTTGTCAACACGATCTCTTACAATGAAAGGGCAGAGTACGGGAGGGCAAAGCCACACCCTTGGGTCGGATCCGACCCGCACGGTACCGTTAGAGGGTTAATACTAATAACACGATGAAAATGATTCCTTAGAAAACAAATTAAGTTTTGTTTTTTCAAGGTTATTTTGATCATAATACAATATTTTTAAAATTTGTGTAGTTCTAACCGAGTATCTGGTGATAAACAAGTTACACGTTAGGAAATAAAAAAATTTCAACCGCTAAAATTAATACGATTAAAAAAAGAAAATTCTATAAATGCTCAGTTCACTAGGCAAATCTAACGAAAATTTCACAGATGAAACAAATTAAACACAGCAAATAATTAACAAATTAAAGTTTGCTTCAGTCAGTTTCTTAATATTGTTCATAATTTAGACAAATTCTGGAAAGAAATTAAAAAAGAAACTAATTCCCAAGTATTAACGAAAATGCAGAAAAGAGTGGAAATTATACACTTTAAAGGATTATTAATACACACAACAGAAAACGAATTACTGCTAATTTAATTAGCATGATATATTCAAAATATTAATTTTTTTAATCTCCCAGAATAAAGTGATTAATACGGTAAAATATAAATACATTTTTCTTCCGATGTTAAATTATGGAGCCGTACACTTATTTAGAATAAATTTGAAAGGTTATATACGTAGGTAATGCGATACGTCATCAGTGAATGACGTCAAAAAAGGCAGCCTTTTTTGACGATTCTGATAAAGTGCGTCAGCCATATCTGACGCACTTTATCAGAATGACGTCACTGTAGATTAAAAAATGTAAACTCTTCTTCATCATGAGAAATCTTATTTTAAGGTGAATACCCTATTAGTTTGTAAAATAATTTAAAACCTACTAATGTCTCAAAATGATATACTAACTGCGAAATCAAAATTAACCTTAAAAATTCACTATAACGAAGAGAGTCGAATTTCAGGAATCTAAACTTACCTTCATAAATTATTAAAAATATCAAGGCTTCCATGAAAATAGACTTAAATGAATTAATTATAAATCCTTTTTTCTAAATGTAGGTAAATAGTTCCATAATTTATGATTGCGAAAATATGCTATTTAATATAGACTAGCTGAATACCCGTGTTTCGCTACGGAGTACATTCAAATTAAATACAACGGTCAATGTATGCAATTAATGCAAAAAAAACACCAAAAAATATATTCATAAAAAAATCGTAGCGGATATTTTTATAAACAAAATAATGTAGAAGAAAATATTTAAATTAAATCTAATAGAACATACTAAAGAATATAGTACAGTTATTATAGTACATTTTGGGGAACATTTCTCCTACTGTATTTCAATATTTTTTTGGATAATGTCCAATCGTCTGCCGCATTAGAAAGAAAAACAAAATTTGTCAATTTATTCCGTTGTTATGCACGTGACGCAAAATTAGTTTAAACTATCACAAAAAGAAAAGAAAAGCAAGTGATCAGCATTTAATAAATTAAATTCTAAAAATTAATCTTTAACAATTCACCAAAAATCAGAAAAATGGAGGTAAAGATTCGAAAAAGATTTTATTGTAAAGGAATTTTTATGATCTTTTTCGTGATATAATTTTAATAACCCTCAGATTATTATTTTAAATGCAAACTTAAAAGAATGTTACAAAACAGATTAAAAATTTAATTTAAAAATATCTAAGAAGAATTTTTTTAAATCTTTCTTAGTGCACCCCTACACTATAAGAAGAATCGCCATGCACAATTTCAACCCTTTAGGTGCAGTGGTTTGGTCTGTGCGTTATCTGTCAATCAGCCAGTCAGTCACGGAACTGTTATATATATATATATATATATATATATATATATATATATATATATATATATATATATATATATATATATATATATATATATATATATATATATATATATATATATATATATATACACACAACACTCCCTATGAGCGGACAGCACAAGAAAGTTCTTGCCTTAGTCAGGATTTGAACCTTAACCCACTCAGTGGAAGCTCGTGATGCTAACTACCAGACGATACGGGCGGCACGACTTGATTCTCTGAGTGATGAACTTATCACTTTGAATATATCACGCTGTAAGATACTTTTTTTAGATAAATATTTCTTTACATTTGTTTTCATTTATTAATTTTTAATTTCCGTTTCTCTTTGTTTACTATAATTCTTAAATGATTACATTTTCTCTGCAACCCATGTTTTTAGCATTATATTTATTTCATGTTGTCTTCTGCTACTTTTTTTTTGGCTATTCTTTCTCTTTTATGCCTGTCTGCTGCAAGAAATGGCGACGATCTACCAGCACGTGAAGAGGTTTCTATTGCAGTACTTAGGTTCAGAAGACGGGAGTAGTTCTTACTAAGAAGTCCGCACTTAAGCCCCTTTGAAATTTGAGTAGAGTAACTTTTTACACACTTTAGTAAAATTTACAAAGTTAATTTTAATTCTATTTCCCTTTTAAAGAGTTTTAGGGGCTCTAAATATTCTGCATATATTGCCTGTTTAAGCATTTACTTTTCTCCGACAAAAGTCTTTAATCCAGAATTATATAGAAAGCTAAATGAAACTTAATTTTAAAATGTATGGGCATGTTATCTTCGAGAAACTTTTTCTGGGACTACTTTATTGCGTGACGTTATACATGCGATTAAACAGTCTGAGATATCCGAGCCGCCGCGCTTCAGGCAAATTGTTGCCCACTGACGCCAAATAAAAGACTTTAATTCCATTTTATTCTGATGATTACGGAAACTTCTTTTCTATTTCAAACTACTTTCGAGTGGCCCTTGTAGAAATTAATACAGTTCTTCCAGGCTTCAAAGCTCTTAAGCAGTTAAAACTGTTAACCGCTTGACTGTCACGAAATAGAGTAATAAATATCTTCCTTTCAAAATCAAAGTTGACTTCAAATAGACAAATTTTTGTTAAAAAGAGATGTTTTATATACCGGTTGAGCCAAAAGTTCGTAAAAACTTTAAAAATTCATGAAAAGGAAGAAATTATGATGAAAAAGTGCAGTTTGCAAAGGATGTCGGATTTTTTTAAAAGCAGCAATATAAAAATTTGCTAAAAAGCCACTGGTAAAAGACTGACGACCCGAAATACAATGAAGAGGACAATATTACGTTGCATTCATTTATTCTATAACAATTGTTCAACATGCCCTCCAGAACATTATACGACAGAACTAAGGCGACTCTTAACAGCTTGACCAACAATGCTCGATCGTGTAATGATAACATTCTGAAAACGAATGAGAAATCCTCGTGTATCACGGTCTTTTATTGCAAGATTGATTTCCATAATTCTACTGAGTCTCTCGCATGTCAGCGCCATCTACCGGTGACTAATTAAACTTTTTTTTTTGCTGGTAAAAAAAATTAGACTTCCTTGTGAGCCCTTTCTTCCAAACCGCACTTCTTTATCATAATGTTTTCCTTTTTTATGAATTTTCAAGTTTTTTACGAACTTTTGGCTCACCCGATATTTGGTCGTACATAAATAGTAGAATGATGGGATAGTACATTTGTATAAATATACACTTTCAAGAATATAAAAATACACATTGTAGTATATATTTGTATATTTTTCTCAAAGATATAGATAATTAAAATTGTGAAGCAGCCCAAAAATATTTGCGAGAAGCGTTGCCTGTATTTTGGCAAGATTAGAAAACAAGAAGGATGTTTGTCATGTACCCTGGCCTATGTATTTAATAAATCTACTTATTATGAGTTTAGACTTTTTTATTGGCACACAACTTGGCAACAAAGTTATTGCACTCCCAGTGGGGAAGATATCTTTTCGTTCTTCAAGAAACTCCATATACAGTGGTAAATTAGTATCTGAAAAATAGCTTTAAAATAGATGACCGAGCTTTAAAATAGATGACCATATTAGAGTAAATAACATTTAATGGCACATATGTTTATAGTATATCTCCAGAAAAATAATTCCGTGTCAGGAGTGTCCAAAAACAAAAACTTTCCTTCTAAAATAACCCCTTATTGGCATTTCTTTTGAAATCATTTATCCTGAGCTTAGAGTTAACTAGCTTTGCAACTTTCTATATCATTACCCCCCTTTAATACCTTCTGAACAAAATAGTACACTTATCATAGGTGACATGTCGACAAATGATGGGAGAAACATCATTTATTCTTATTCCTTACCGATGACATATCTATCAGAAACTCTTTCTATTCTATTCACGTTGACAGCTAGTCCGTCAGAAGCTTAATTAACCTCCATTATTTACGAGAGGATTTGAGATTACTACGATTTATCTGAAAATTAATGGTTGAAGGCAACACTTTCAAAACTACGGTGGGGGGGGGGGGAGGGAGGGGTTGAAGAAGAAATGGGAACCAAATTATGGTGACAATTTTATAACACTTTAAATGAATTATTTTCCTCCGAAAAACAAGTAAGGATCATTTTAAAAGATTTGACACGTCACTTCAGAGTTTTGATGCATGGAAATTGTGCATATATGTGGAGTATATATGTATACTGTTCCGTTTTCCAGGGTTCGTTAGGGTTGAATAAGGATCTCTCCAGAAAGTTCACACAAAATAAATTTATTATTTTATAAATTCTTCAGGCGTGTACACAAATTCGAACATAAAAGACGTAACAACTGTTTTCTATAGAGCAGAAAATTCTAAAAACACAAGTCAGGATACCAGAATTTGCAATACAGTACACAGTATTTCTAGAAGTTTCCAGAAAAGTTTAGTCGGCAAGTTGGCGAAATATCCCCAAATCTAGAGACCAAAATAAGTAACAAAATCAATTGCCAGTTTGGCGATAACTCTCATATTTGGCGAGATTCCCATAGACTCCCATGTTAAATATGTGGATTATACAATATAGCTATACAATATAGCATATAATGCAATATAGCATATAACCAATATAGCTATACAATATATACAATTTAGCTATAGGAGCTCTTCCATAGAAGCCATTTTAACGAGACAAAATGCAATATTTACAAAATTCTTAACAATATATATATCTTATAATCATATTGCATTAATTTTTTTAAGTTTCATAATATAAGATTAATGCAATGATCTTCTGTGCAAGGACGAGATAGGACTTTAGTGGCTTTGTAAGATTAATAGTACAGTGTAAAAATTTAAGCGTGTTTTGCATATATAGCCTACTTGGAAGGTGAAATAGAAATTCTTAGAAAGTTATTTCAGCAGTAAAATCTAGTCGTTAATGATTTTCTATGTAAAAAAGCTACTGTAGTTGTATAAATATTTTATCATTGTTGAAAATGTATAAGAAAAAAGTTACAGATGCTACTTGTAGGGCAATTGGCAATCTACGCAATTAGTCAGTTATCAGTAATCGATATGAAATTTTCTGTAGTCTTAAAAATCATTTTAATTAAGTAAATCTTTATTGGATGAATAAATTTAATTTCAAAAGAGCTGAATTCATATGCGTGATTTAATCTGACATTATTTTGAAAAGATTGACACTATGATTTTGGACAAGTTCCATAATGCTGCTACTATGTCTTAAAGATTTATTGTCCTTAAAAACAAACTTATAAGAGTACGAAGATATTAAAATAGGTCTGCATTATTAAAATGCAATTTTCTAAAAAAATGATAACATAAATAATCTTGACATAAATAAGGCTTGTTTTCCATGGACATTGCTTTATGGGCCGAGCAAACTAGTAAAGATTGAAAGTGAACTGAATTTCCGCAGTTTGAATACATATATACATGTATTTTAATTAAATGTACTAAAGAGATAGGACCCTCAATGGACACAAGGATTTTGAATAATAATGACTTCAATTTAATTTATCAAAAGTATAAATTGTTGCGCAAAATTTTACTCTAAATGCAGTGTTTGAATGAAAACATTGTTTAGAAATCTCAGTTAAAAGATTATAATGCATAGCAGAAAAATTTACTCGTGTTTGAAAAAACATTAAAATTTGTTTACATTGATAACTTCACCATGAGAATAATTCAAAAAGACCGTAACACATACTTGTGGTGTTAAGGTTTGCTCACATGTCTGAAAATACACACATGTAAATAAACACATGTCTGCGTTTTAACCAGGACCTAGGACTGATAGCGGTGAAATTATAGGTTGTTTAATGTAGATGGAACCAATGGCGGTTCCAGGGGGGGGGGGAGGGCAGTAGGGTCAATACCCCCCCCAAAAAAGGCCGACGTATTTCTTTTTTCATAGCCTAAAATTCTATAATCGTAGACCTAATACTAATTGAGTTTAAATTTAAAATGAGACGATGTTTATTTCTTATATATACATACATATATATATATATATATATATATATATATATATATATATATATATGTATATATATATATATATATATATATATATATATATATATATATATATATATATATATACAGTGGAATCTCGATCTATCGTTTTCGAAGGGACCGACTGAACAAAACGATGGATGCGGGAAAACGATAGATACGGGGACATACAAAAAAGTATTAACATACCTTAAAGTTTGATATCCCTAAAATATATTTACTCACATACATAAATGCATACATACCCGTAGTGTAACTGAAGATAAAATTACAAAGTTGTACTGAAATCCAAGATAATAATAAAAAAAGAAATACACGTAGATACACAGGAATTTTGATTCAAATAAAAGTACTTAATCGTAGTTTGTTTTTTGGCAGTTCTCTCTCTACAAGTAAACAATAATTTTTTTGTGTTGCAAATTGCATTCTTTTCGGTATCGGTTATTGTGTGAACTTGATGGGACTGGGTGAAATAAACGATACGTACGGCAAAACGATCGATCGAGATTCCACTAATATATATATATATACATACATACATACATGTGTGTGTGTGTGTGTGTGTATAACCCTAAGAGCCGAAGTTGGAGCCGCCCCTGGATGGAACTTGATTTTACTTCAAAATATTTCTAGCATTTTCTTGGTGATTATAACAAAGAAAAATCAACAAAATAGTGTTGAACTCAAATTTTCGACTTCTTTATTCCTCAAAAACTGTAGAGTAGATAACAAATAATCCTACCCGTGATCAATCATTTAACCTAACCCTAAACTCTAACCAATTAGAATGGCTTAGAGGATTGTCATATGTTTCAAACGAGAATGAATGACGTGGTGTGATGTTATTCTTTCACCCGTCTTCATGTCCTTAATACTTAGCTAAACATTTTTTATCCAAAAAATATTACTATGGAAGAGCTATAATGAATATTGATAGATATTTCTTTCCTTTTTTTATACAAAAAAGATAATTTAAGGATTAATCGTTCTTTGGAAAATAAATGATTGTCTTGATGGGTTTTAAATCATAAAATATGGTTCCAGCAGAGTTAAGACGTTTTTTTCGGTGTTTTTAGTGAATAAAATATATGGCGTACGCCATTTAATTAGCATTTTTCGTGCGATTATCTTATTTCGAGGGCATGAATGCATACCAGGTGGACATGGAATTACAATAAAACCACATTTTTATAAAAAGCTATTCAGTGTGATCATTTTAACAGCACAGTGACCGGTCAAATTTACGCTTAGGTGTAAATTTTGACGCAATGGTTATAGATCTGATATTTAGAGAAATAAAAATGTAGTCAGATTTTTGAAAATATAGAACTGGATTTTGTCTTACTACAGAAGAATTCTTTTGGGATGTTTTTAATTGTCCATTATATGGTTCAGTTCTAGATTTTCTATTTCTTACACTTATCACACACAGACAAACAAATATATATATATATATATATATATATATATATATATATATATATATATATATATATATATATATATATATATAATCTTATTTTCCTGATATTTAAAAAATTATTTTATCAACAAAAAAATATTTTATGTTCATTAAAATATCAAAACAAAACAAATGGTTGTTTTGGTCTGTAGTGCTACGCAGGCCCTGATTTTCCATTAAGCCCGGTAAGCTCGTGCCTAGGGGCTCCCGAAAATTTGGGGCCCCCCAAAATTTTTATTTTAAAAGAAAAAATTCAATTAAATTTTTTTTATTTTACCCTTTTAATAGCAATTTTTTTATATATTCTTTCAAATTTGATTGGTTCGTATGTACAGTTATATGTATAGTTCATCCTATGTATGTTATATTGTATATAAGGGATTAATAAGTTTTCTGGTTGCATTGTATTGGTATTTTAATGATGAAGTTAATATGTTGTACTGCTTTTTGTTATTTGATAATGTTGTAGGCTTCAACGCTTCAAATAGCCAATTCTTGGTAAAGTGGTACTTTCACAAGGATGCATGATTATTTTTTTTTGTGCGTCAATTTTGGAAATTTTACGCCCACATCACAGTTAGGTGGACCCCATCCCGATTTGTGCCTATAGTCAAGAATTTTCTAAATCGGGCCCTGGTACGGCCCGATATACGGCCATTTTGTACGGCCCGTTTTGTACGTCCATTTTTCGCTACACGAGAGCTAATTAGAACGGGACCTACTACTTAAAGCCGATTCCAAACGGATATAAACGTCCATGCCAAGGGTGGAAACTGGAAACCACAGACTGTGATGTTGAGAAAGTTTCAGTTAGGTAGCGCTACTGTGCTTAAATTATATACGACGTTCGATGGCGCTGCTTGACAGATAATCTCGCACCCTCTCTACCTCGCATATATTAGGTTTAGGTTAGGATTCGAACTAGATTGATCAAGATTTTGATACGGGACGAAAGGTCTTATTTTGAACGAGCTTAATTCTCGTATTCTTGATTGAGATTTTAATCCTTATATTCGCCATTTTTTTAGTGTTATTAAAATTGTTTGTTATGTTTAGCCGGACATCTGATTTATTTAATTATCCTTTGAATTTCCCATTTTCGATTTTGCAACACTGGTACCGATTTGCCAGCCCCCTACCCATTCTGCCATCGTCTGGGAAAAACAAAACGGAAGGAAAAATATCATGTAATTTCTTGTATTTGTATCGTTTTAAACTTATCTTTTATAATATTTTTTCCAAAATATTTCTAGCTCTTCTTAAATTAAAACAAAACCCAATTTTCAGGCTATTTATCGAGTAATCAGTAAGGTCCTGCTCACATAGGAGTCCGGTAGCGGAAGCGTTAAAGTATTGAAATATATTTAACCAATGACAAACCTCCAAACGATTAGCAACGAAATTTTTAACGCTATGATCGGTTTATTTCCATCTTAGCGCCGTCTTTCGTTTAACGCTACCCCTACTGGACACCTATGTGAACAGAAGGGCCGCCCAGAGAGGGGGGCAACTGGGGCACTTTGCCCCAGGCTCCCAACTGCCGGGGGGCCCCAACAAAATTTTTAAAAATTTATTTATTAGATTTCTTCCTAAAGAAAATTCTGAAACTTGTATCGTACTTCAAAATTCAAAATAATCTCCTGAAAAAAGGGGGCCCCCCAAAAAATTAAAAAAAATTATTCGATTAATCAGATTTCTCTTACTACAAAATAGTTTTCTGAAAAATAGTCTTGGGGCCCACAACAGAAGTTTCCCCCAGCCCCGTAAAGTTTCTGGGCGGCCCTGGTGAACAGGCCGTAAAGAAACAGTTTCTAAAAAGCCACGAAGAATGAGTTGGTTTTAAGTGTGATTTCTTTCTCTCCGCAAGTTTCATGTTTGTTAGGTAGTTCTCCTGTACAAAAACATTCTTCAGTTTAACTTAATGCAGCAGTTCTTAGATCTGGCAAAGCCGGTAATATTTTTTGAGTACTAGCGTAATATTTCTTTCTGTAATTTATTTGATATCCCGTATTATTAAAAGTTAAAAGACGTGAGTACATGAACATTCTTCAGCATCTCGTGAAATCAGGTGGTTGTAAGTATTCATTCATTTCCATAACTTTACTTTATCCAAATTTATATCAAGTAGCAAGTCAAAATGTATGTCCGTAGCAGTCGAGTATAAGTGCCCAATCGACTCACTAAACATCTACACAATAACTATTTTCAAAGTTTTCCTTATCATGTAATTGAATGAAAAATGACAGGTGATGTGTAATTGATTTTGGACAAGTTTTATAGTGTTGCTACTATCTCTTAAAGGTTCATTGTCCTTAAAAACAAACCTATAGCAGTAAGAAGATATTAAAATAAGTCTGCATTATTAGAATGCAGTTTTGAGAACAGTTATAGCCTACTTTTCTTAAAAATTGATAACGTAAATAATCTTAGGCCTGCTTTCCATGGTTATTGCTTTATGGGCCAAGCAAACTAGTAAAGATTGCAGAAGTGGATTGAATTTCCTTAGTTTGAACACTACTCGTTTTAGGATGGTAGATTTCATTACATAGCTGCTTAACCCATAATAAATACTTCAATACTACTGTTTTTAAAATTTGTACAATTAATCCGCATGAAGAATAGATTAACTGAAGTCGCCACGATAAAATGATATCTAGATCATTTATGCGAATATAGTCGTTGTTTCTAATCCTCTGGCATCCGAATTAAATTCAGATGATATCCATGATGTCTGTTGTTGAAGAAAATTTATTGATAATCTTAAGAGATTATCTTTTAATTTTAGTAGCCAATCGGTTAATATTTGTATATAAGTTTTCTTTCTTGTCAAGTTACGAAAATCACAGACACCTCAACTCTCGACGGTTCGTGCGGAAGAGTGCGTGATCTTTCCAGCAACAAGTATGGGTAGAATTAAGCTTCAAAAACTGAGAAAATTCAGTTAGATAGCCTAGTCAGAAGAACCCGAGATTTAGATTGTGATTCAGGGTGCGGCAGCCAACTGTTAAAGTTTGGGTGCTTTGTTAGGTGCTACAAGTCGATCCTAACGTTTGCAGCTGATATCGTTTGGGATAAATCTTGATGCAGTTTGTGATTAAGTTGTGTTATTGTCTTATCAAATTTTCTCTCAATAAAACATGTTTTTATACTAGACACTGCTTGTAGTTTTTAGTCGGCAGTAAAAGAGAGATTTGTCCTTTCTTCAGTAACCGGAATTATATCCACATAAGAAAATTAGACAGAGTTAAGAAAATTCCTCACAAACTCGGTTGTTAAATTTTTATGTTCATGAGAATTTTAACATAGATTTTGATACATATTTTAATCCAAAAAGTAATCAAATATTAAAAGTATAAAGGCAGACTGACGTTTGATATAAGTCAAATTTTAGGATCACATAAATTATTTGAAATGAGGTAAAAAGTTGTAACACTGCTTAAGCCCCCCTCCCCCCCAAAAAAGGGAAAACACTTACTTAAAGTAGTGAATTTAAAACAACTATTTCTGAAATAACCCTGGAAATTTTGAACCCCGAATTTTCAAAAAATGATAAACAGATGTGTTATATATTTCATAAAATAAAAATGACGTTAAACAACCTCTTAAAATACATTTCGCTAGTTTCAAACTAGCGAAATGTATTTTATACGGTATTATGTAATCTATTTCGAATGGAGTTAATAGGTCACTAACATAGATATATCATTAAACATTAAATCACATATTTATACCGCTGCTATGGTTTTAAAAATGGTTTTTGAAAATTACTACCCAACAAATGGCATTTATTTCATACCCATTTCGAGGAAGGCTGAATAGTAGGCCGCCTTTCAGACTTTTTGTGAATGCCGTCCACGTTCACACCCAAGAGATGGTATACCATTTTCTGTTTGCCCGAACCCCAGGGGAACTATGGAAATCAAGTGGTATTCGAGCTCTTGTGAAGTAAATGACGCCAGATGCTTTGGAAACGCTGATGATGTAAAGAGGCGGCAGAAAAGACTCGTATTTTCTACGCAGAAAAGAATTCATTGGAAAAACAGAATTTCTTTTTTTTTTTCAACTAGATAGGGGAGAGTTGAAAAACTTCATTTCCTCTTTTCTTATCATTTTTTGGGGAAATTTTAGCACGGTTTTCAAATGTTTATGTCTTTAACCCTTGTGTTTCATACCTCTGTACAAAGTATTTCCTACTGTTCTATTATTTATTAGAATAAATGAATGTTACCTTTTAAAATGCTAATCTGTCCTTATTTAGTACAGATTTCGGCTTCATTACCAGTTATGTTAAATTATTTAATATTAATGAAAACTGAGAAAGTAATAGGGAATAAATGACTGCCAGAATGAGATGAAGTTTAGGGGAAACATTTTAATCTTTTTAATATGTTAATAAAAAAAATCTAGTAATGGAAGTTTATTTTTTATTTATAAGACTGCTTAAAATATACTCCGGGCATCACAATTCAAACAAGAAATCTACATGCAAATCACTTCGTAAAATTAACCAAAAGTTACAACTGAAACGTTCAGATTATATTTGAAAGTACAGGTGAAAATATAATCAGACTGTTTCATCTGCATGTGTTATAAATTTCTTATTTTTTTGCAAATTATATTTCATGCTAGCAAGTTACAAATAGATACATTTTTTCATAGTTTTTTACTTCTTACCAGGGTAGCTCTATATTTATAAGTACGTAAAAAGAATGAAATTGAAGATTTTGCTTAATTAGTGTGAACAAAATAATGCAGTTCTCAATCGAACTGATTTCGTCCATTCGCATGTGTATTATCTTCATCGCTCTTCTTTTCACTGCCAACTGGTTGCTAACTCTCCCCTCTCGTATCCCACACACTTCTAGAATGTGACTGAAAACATCCAGAACATGGAAAGAAGCAATGCTTTCCTTCAGTATGAAAACACGGGGGTGAATGCATGCTTGCGGTGAGTAAAAAAAAAAAAAAGATTCAGATGGAAAATTCAAGTCAATCTGTGCACACGTTTCAGTTTGCACTTAACTTAAACTTGAGTAACAGAAAACGATTTAGAGGTTGATAAAGGCCGAAACCCAGCGTTAAATGAGTGAAGAGTACCTTAGTCATGCACTGATTGTTTTGTTAATGAATGTCATTAGCCATCCATTAACAAGTACTTTACGAATAGTTAGCTCTAGATTTTCTCCATTTAGTAGCATTTTTATCTACAGGGATTCAGAAACGTTGCCCATGAACTCTAAGGTTTGAATTCTTTAATAAGGAGTTTAATAAATTTGTTTAATGAAATTCAAGAGCATTTAGTTTAACGTATTCAATTTTAATTAATTTGTTTCAGGATTTCGACATAATACTACAAACACTACAACTCACAAGATAACCGGCTAAATAAATTACTGACCATCCGATGGATAATAACGCCTGTATTTCTCCTTAATGTATGTGATTCGATTCCCCTAAGATCGATATTGACTTTCTCGATACTGGCGTTACTATCGACAGAGTTATTCTCAATTCTCTTTCATGTTGATACATTAACATAACTTCCAAGATATATTCAGAACCTCCAACTGACTGGAGATGTAGGATTTCTCCGGTAGAATCAATATGTTAATTTTTTAGAGTGGTAATAATTTTGCCATTTAGCCTATTCTATATGATTTAAAATGCTAAAACGAAATTTAGCTGATTTCGCTTTGCCTCACCGCCCGCGGGATTTATGTAATGAAAATACTTTAGATCCTGGGCATCATTAACGAGGAAAACTACTTTAACTATTCAAAAAGCAATATCATTCTACTCAGGGATAATTATGGCACTAGTAATTAATATAAAAGTAAATCGACTGTGGTCTGTTTAATACTTTAGGAGGTAAAAGGTCCATAAATATTTTAGGACTGATTCGGGATTTTTAGGCTTCTTCATGCATATTTTGGTCACATGCAATTAACAGTTGAGACATTTTCTAATAAGGTAAAATAATATACTCAGCTTCCCCTTTCTTTATTGTTTGCAAATAGGTTGTTGCAATTGTTTGTAAGGGGAAGCAAAAAGGATTACTTATAGCTTAAGATCCTATGCATCCACTTCGAATATAGCAAATCACAGTCCAGAAAACTTTTTTTAATAGTAAAAGAAAGCTAAAATCTCGCCAATTTATTACTATCGAAAAACAAAACTAAAAGAAGTAAATTTTTAAAATAATGCACTTTCGAAAGAAGGCAGAAGACCCTTTCCAGAAGGCCCTTTCCAACGAAAGAAGAAAAGTGGAAATTGAAAACTGAATCACGAATGAAAACAAAATTAAGATCTCAGACGCAGTCAAGTTTCATGATAACTTCTCTTTATATAAATGCCAACATTTAAATCATACGAAGATTTTTTCTGAAACATGTGATCTTAAAATACACACCTTGGCAATGAACGATCTTTCAAAAAATGGAGAGCAAAAAGAAGCTTCCCAGGAAAACAAATTTAGCCTGCTACTTCGTAGCCGATTAAGTCATCCGGCACAAGAGTTACATTTAAGAAAATTTATTCGTTACATTTAAGAAATTTTATCCAGATATGGTGAACCATGAAGTAAATTTCCATGCTACATAAGCAGCAATGCATAAAAAATATTGAAAAGAGTTTTAAGAAACTAAATACGGAAATAGAAATTAATGTAGCATAATTACTGTATTTAAAGTTGTACATTTTAAGTTTTTTATCTATATTATATTTACATCCAAAACAAGCTTACTGAAACTACACTGCTCAAAACAATTAGGGGAGCACATGGTTTTAACGAAATTACGCAAATACTTACACCGATAAGTAACATAAAATAAATCATCCATAATTTAAAGCCTAGAAACAGAAGAAGAAAACTTCATATGCAAATCAAAGTTCATGACGTCAAAAACCAGAAAAAGAACATAAGGGCGGAAATAGGGATGTTGCAGAAATGTCTGTTTCACAGCCTTAACTGTGAAATTCAATTGCTCAGTTATTCTTTTTGAGAAAAGGTGACTTGAAAATGTCTCAACAACGTGATTTACCGGAATCCATGGCATGGCGTATTATAGGCAGACTTGAATCCGGGCAAACACAACGTAGTGTCGCGGACGCTGTTGGAGTCGCCAGAAGTATCCTTGCAAGGCTGTGGAATCGATTCCAAAAAACAGGGAATGTTAGACGTCGACCAGGGCAAGGTCGGCCACGCGCCACTACAGCAACTGATGACCGGTATATACTGTTAACAGCTCGTCGACACAGAACAGACAATGCTACTCAGCTGCAAAGACAGTTGCTCTTGGCAACAGGACGAAGAGTGTCCAGCCAAACAGTACGTAATAGGCTTCACCGGGAGGTCTCTATGTACGTAGGCCAATGGTCTGAATTCTGTTGACCTCACGCCACCGTGCGGCCCGAAGAAGATGGGCTGCTGAACATCGAGATTGGGAGCAACATGATTGGAGCCAAGTGTTGTTTACAGACGAGTCCCGATTCAGTCTGGAATGTGACACCCGACGTGTTTTGGTATGGAGGGAAAGGGGCACTCGAAATAACCCCACATTCGTTCGTGAAAGGTCACAATATAGACGAGCTGGTTTTATGGTATGGGGTGGAATCAGCATAGGTGGACGTACGGACCTGCATATTATTCGGAATGGAACTTTGACGGCCCGAAGGTATGCAGACGAGATACTGAGACCTCATGTCATACCTTACGCTGCAGCCATTAGAGATTCCTTTGTTTTACGGCATGATAATGCCAGACCGTTTACAGCTCGTCTTGTGGAGAACATGCTTGAAGCTGAAACAATACAGCGTATGCAATAGCCAGCGTGCTCTCCTGACCTGAATCCAATCGAGCATGTTTGGGACATGTTCGGACGACGCATTGCTGCGAGACCAAGGCCTCGTTTTACTCCCCGAGACTTGCAGATTGCCCTTCTTGAGGAGTGGAACAGTATTCCCCAAAGTCTTATCGATAACATCATCGCATCCATGGAAAACAGGTGTGCAGCAGTCTCAGCTGTTTGAGGAGACCACACGCCATTTTAAAAATCTTGCTTCATTTCTAAACAATACTTTTTTTTATCGTTTACATGTAACCGAATTGTTGCTCTAAATCATCTTTTCATGTTTTTCCATATTTTCAAAGAATTAAAGCTTAATTATAAATTTTTTACGTCTTTTTTTCTGTATTGCGCATTGATACGCGTGTACTATCCATTTTATGCCAATACGTGGCTGTCTTGCACGGTTTTCTTAACTTCTTTGCTTGCTCTCCTAATTTTTTTGAGCAGTGTATATTAAATTATATATATATATATATATATATATATATATATATATACATACACACACATATATATACACACATATATATATACACACATACACATATACACAAATATACAAACACACATACACACACATACATATATACACACATATATACACACATATATACATACACATACATATATATACACATATACGCACATAGATATATACACATATACATATATACACACTTACATACACACACACATATATACAGTGGAATCTCGATCGATAGTTCCCCGAATGATCGTTTTCCCGTATGTATCGTTTATTTCACCCAGTCCCGAATAAATTCCATAGAAAACAAGCAAAAACAGACCGCATAGATAGTTCCTCGATCCATCGTTTTCCGCATCGTTTTCCGCATTTATAATAACTGAATCTGAAATATAAATGTCTGGATTGAGGTAGAATGACGCTCTAATTAAAAATGAGCAGAACATTTGAGACGCACGCTCTCGTATTTTTGTTCTCTCCTGGTCAGCCTGGTTTAGCGTTATTGTGCCACTCCCGTTATTTGTTCGTCGTTGGTGTTCCTTAATATTTTAGCCCCTAGTGTATTCTATTTTCTGCAACTCATTCCAAATTCTCTGACAATTCAACATTTCTGTTCTTATCAGCAATGGCTCACAGTCAGCCGACCTGAGCGGTTCCTGTTGCCCTCTGGCTTTTTTGTTGGCCTTGGGATGGAGGCGCCCTGGTGTTTGGTCTAGTGTGTGAGAAGTTTCTGATTACTGCAGTTCTACATTGGCCGATGAGTGTTTCACCCGGAAGCAGAACTTCCTGGTGATCTTATGTCGGACCCCATCCAGTGCAATGAAATGGTTCTAGTAACAAACGATTCACGGCTGCCACTTCTTTATACTCTCACATAATAACCGATACCGTAAAGAATGCAATTTGAAATACAGAAAAAATATTGTTTGCTTGTGGAGAGAAAACCGCCAAAAAACAAACGAAGATTAAAGGCTTATTTCAAGCAAAATTCCTGTGTATCTACGTGTATTTCTTTTATTATTATCATCTTGGATTTAAGTACAACTTTGTAATTTTATCTTCATTTAAACTACAGGTATGTATGCATTTATGTATGTGAGTAAATATATTTTAGGGATATCAAACTTTAAGGTATGTTAATACTTTTTTGTTTGTTCCCGCATATATCGTTTTCCCGCATCCATCGTTTAGTTCAGTCAGTCCCTTCGAAAACGATAGATCGAGATTCCACTGCATATATATATATATATATATATATATATATATATATATACACAAAATAGGCCAGGCCCACGCACTAACAACACAGTAATATGCGATTAAATAAATGTTTTTAACTATCGTAGTTTTTTCAGTACCGGAATGCTGTTTCGCCTCAAATCGATTCAAATATATATATATATATATATATATATATATATATATATATATATATATATATATATATATATATATATATATATATATATATATATATATATATATATAATTCTTTATGTTCTCATGGTTTCGAATAATCCAGCACATATATCTTATCATGATTTCTGGAGAGCTGAATCTCTGTCAGACAACCCATTGAAAGAAATCATAATACCTAGCATGTTAAACACAAAACTTTTTCAGTACGATCACACTAGAATTCTAACACATGAGAACATGAGAAATTATTCTAAGCTATTGCATATGAATGAAATAAAATTGCGCATGTTCGACATGATGGTTCTGATACATTCAATCTAACTTCAAATTTCAATTAATCACTCTTAAAATCACATTGAATTACATCAGCCCTATAGAAAAAAGAATATTTGAAATGTAGCCTTTTTCTTTTGGTACCAGCTGATGTTACTATAAGAAATGAGTTTCATGGATAAATGTCATGTTTCCAATGTTACTTTCCCGTTATCTATTGATTTCTCATTCCTAATACGAAAGGCCACCTGAAGCAAATCGAAGCAGGTGGTATTTGATATATGCGTTCACTTTAGATTTTTAAATGCTTTAAAAAAGCTTTGATTTACGCGTTGCATTTAAAGTTTTTCATAAAGCGACAGAATACAGTTTTTTTATCTTGTACAGTGAGAAATAAATGAATTAAGGGAAAAAAAATGCAGTTCATTTCTAAAATACGCTTTATTTTACGAAAACTTGTTTGGATTTCTTAAATGAAGGCCTTATTTGAATTGTGGGTCAACTCCATTTTTTTTTTTTTCATTTTGAGATACAGAGCCTTAAAGTATAATGAGAGCTGAAAAATGACTGCTGAAGTCTGATTTGTAGTGTCCTCTGTTGGCAGCAGAAATAAGCTGGAGGCGTACTAGTTTTAAAATAAGATAGAAAGGACTTGTATGAACATGAAAGTGAGGCTAACTCCTTTTTTTTTAAAGTGGAGTTGGCCCCCTATTCAAACAAGGCATTCAAATAATACCCATTTTTAAATTTAGAATGTTTCCAAATATGCAGTATAAAGCCGTGTTTTTGTAAGTTATCGATACCGTCCCCATGAGCAGTTACACTAAAACAGTAGTTTGTTAGGCGATTATGATTTTTTTTTCTAATGTAGCAAGTAACTTTCAAGAAGACTTTCACCTATACAAACCGCGATTTTTGTTTATGGGAGCACCGTATACCGGGGTTTATAAAAATAAGGGAAACACCGCTTAAGGCTGTTGTGTACTAACCCTATTGGATTCGCTCACCCCATTGTTAACCTATGGAGAAAATGTGTCCAAGGATAGCCGACTTGAATTTTAAAAACAACGATTAAGAATTTTGAAATAAGAATTTTGAAATAGATTAAAAATTGATTATTGATTAGATTTTAAAAAATATGTACTCCTTAACAGAGAAAGAAATTTTACATCTTGGGGTATTTTTCGTTTAAAAAATGCGAACAATATTTTAAAATTTAAATTATTGGGAGAAAAAAAATCTGGTATACGGTGTTTTAAACGCTCCTCAATTCCTTTGGAGGACGGCCAGGATATGGCCGAATGGCTAAGGCGCTGGCATTCGGTTCAAATCCTGTGGGTTCGAGTCCCACTTATGGCATGGATGTTTGTAGCCGTTCAGAATCAGCTTTGAACTGTAGATCCCGGTCAAATTAGCCCTCGTGTAGCAAAAAGTTGACCGTAGCGCTCCAAACCAAACCAAACCAAACCTTTGGTGGACGAATTTTATAAAATGAATCCTGTTGCAAGGTGCAAAAAGTTCAGGCTATCTGAATACCATTTTTATTGGACTATCAGCATTTATGTAGCTCTCAATAGTAGATACATTTTCTCCTTAGCTTAACACTGAGGCGAGAGAAATCAAAAGGGTTAGTACACAACAGCCTTAAAAAGGGAGCATGAGTTGCGCTTATGCAAATGAAGACGATGACGTCATCGCCAAGCAGAGTTATACATAATACGATAGACTACGAGTAACATATCACGCAGAAGTAGTACGGTCGATGTAGAATAATTACCTGTCGGGGAACGAATCATAAAAATGTCGTATCTGAGGGATATGTAGAGAGGAATAATAATTGAAGCGAGGCTTGCGTGTGCTTCTTTAACTCCAATGGCGGATGTTGTCGATTTATCACCAGGCACGACGACACGGTACAGAAAGAAACACGATGTTGCTTCTAAACGCAAAAAGTGTAATCGTCACACGAGGATGTCTGCGAGACTAAGGCCGAATCTGGTTTGGATTGTACAGCGAAAACCTAAGACTACACCTCACTACAGTTCAGCATCTGAGGTGAATACGAGTCGTAATGATGTGCATGTGTGAGAGAAGATGATGAGAAGAAGATGTGAGAGCGAGAAAGATGAAGAGATTCTTCTTGAGAAAAAATTTCTATTAATACTTATATGATATGGCAAAATTACATAGACAGCCTCATGCAACAGCTTCACGGAAGTAAATATTCAATTAACCTCAAAACAAGGTATAACTCTAAAGGGAACTTGAATCGAATGAACGTTGTCAACTTTCATTCGATTCAAGTTCGATTCAAGTTCCCTTTAGAGTTATACCTTGTTTTCAGGTTAATTGAATATTTACTTCCGTAAAGCTGTTGCACGAGGCTATTTGTTTGGTTACCTCTTTAATTAACAAGGCTACGCGCTGCTACCAATTTCATTTCTCGATAAAACATACTTAAGAAAGATTTGACAGTAAAGATGTTCGAATTGTTCGTACCAAAGAGTTGGGATCCCGATGACTTTACAAAAGCTGTCTTACACCTTTTTCAAGTTCACAAAAGCACGGTATTTTTGGATGAGTACGTGAGCTGTTTGCGAAAAACATGCTGACACGGAGGTTGTGACTCAAGAAAATGAGAAGCAGTATAAATGACTTAGTAATTACAGATGTATATAAAAGTAGAAAAATACCGAAGCATTGATAAATTAGCCTGCTTTAACGGGATATTAATAAGCAATTGCAGTAAAACCCCGTTTATCCGGCCCTCGTTTATTCGGATCTCCGGATAATCCGGAAAAGATTTGTAGACATATTTTTTTTAATGTTCACACTAGATAATAATTTTTAACTATGATAGCAAGAACGTAATTACAAGAACGCCAAATAATCGCTTTTTATTTTGATTCAATGTACAGTTTTTGTATAAATTGTGCAATAAATTTTGGTAATAAAATGCTTTTTGTTGAGTTTGAGAAAGTTTTAAGGATATTTACAACACTTTTCGAACTATATCCCTTGACAATATTAAATAGTAGCAGCTTGCAGCTAACTCCCCAAAAGTAAACCGATATAAGCCACATTTAATATACAATTGGTGTCCTCACGCTTTAATTCCATTAAACTAAATACAAGGTGTCTGAAAAAACCTTGACACATTTTAAAAATTTATATAAAAAAGTATCTATGTAGGAATTAGAAATTCACATACGTGTTAGCTTATATATTAGTTTTTTTTAGTATAGTCAATAAATTTCAATATGTGCTCTTTTTGTGGCACGGAGAATATCCAGTCGGTAATCCACAAGTGCGTTCGAAAATGGATTCCGTAACACATGAACTTACAGCAATTATGCGTTTTTTGAGTACTTTAGGACTGTCTACTTTTGTTGCTGAATGATTTTGGGATGTAAATAAGAAATTTGTGGGACAGCAAAAACTTTACAACTTTTGCAGTCATTTTACAACTTACGCTTTCGCGGAATAACTAGCGCCCTCTGTTGAACTTTTTTGACACAGAATAAAAACTAACATATACGGTAACACATCTGTGAATTTCCACTTCTTACCTTGTATACTTTTTTAAAATTAATTTTTAAAATGTGTCAAGGTTTTTTGAGACACTCTGTATGTTTCTCTAAATCTAAAACTTGAAATGGCTGATCACTGTCAGGGAATTTTTTCACATAACTACAAGATCAGTTACTTACTACATACTATTAAATTCATTAATGTTCATTTACCTATCCCACTGAGGGGGATGTCATTCTGCTCGAAACTGTTACAAAAGTTAATTTTAGATTAAAGAAATAGAACGACAGTGATAAAACAAATCATAGACGAAGAGAGAATAATCTTGAAGTTGTTGAATTCCCATTTATCATTCAAAATTTTAAAGGAAGGTGCACGTGGTTTATGTTAGATTTTAAATTTCTCAGAGAAAAAAAAAACACTAGATAAAATTTTTATAGGTTATAAAATAACTATAAAAAATAGTGTAAGAAAAACTCTGCCCTCTTAGGTGTCATTAGTAATAGCAATAACTTACAATTAGTTGCTTACATATATTTATAATAAACAATGACTTATCCAGAAAAAAAATCTTTTGAAAGGTCTACATGTTTAACAAGAAAGTCTGACGAACCTAAGCACCTGAAGCGACTAAGATAAATTATTTCTTTCAAATTTCTTAGGTTGATTAAATTGAAAAATAAGCGTTAAGCAAACAAAAATCGAGAATGCGAATTTTTTAACACCTCGTGACGTTAAAAGTGAAAAATTTCATGCATGGCTATCACTTATAATTATTTTTGTAATAATGTCATGCAATATTTTTTAATGTTTATATTTATCAGTGAATACGGGATTGAAAAATGATTGCTTATCAGCTGCATTTAAATTTCGGAACAAGATTTATGGTGATGTTAAAATACCAAAGATTGTATACAGGGCTGGCCTGATATTGTAACACTGTATCTTTCTGATAGATTAGTACACATAAATTTTGATTCAAGCACAAAACTATTAAAAATATTGTAAAAATTTTCTATAGTTATGTAATCAAAGTCTATAGCAAGCAAAGAATATTTAGTGTTTGAATTGGGCTTTTATCTCCAAAGTACCTTAATACGTAAATGCCAATTGTTACCAAATTCGATACTATTCAGGCGTTTCGAGTAGAAAAAAAAAATCTTTCAACCAACACATAAAATTGCACATTTTAACTAAATATTTGTGTTATAAATAACCTTTTTATTAAACTTTTAAGATGCTTATTTAAACAACAATGGGATACCAATATGTATGGAACTTATGGAATGGGGATTTATTTAATGAGGGCTCGCTCAAATAAAAATTTGCATCCTCAGAAATTCTCATTATATTTATAATGGGAAAATCTGCCGCGTCCAGACCTGAGATTATTAATCGTATTATATAAACAGTGAACAGATAATGGTTTTTACCGAAAAGTAATCTATTTTTATAGGTACTGCTTATGCTAAATGTATCAAGCTGTCATTTAACAATAGATCCAGGAAGAAAAGAAGTTAGGAAGCCAGCTATAACTAAACACAGATTCCTGAACGAACTTTAGTTATTCCCCAGGCATTGAGAAAGGAAGAAAGAAAATGCTTACTCCAGCAATATGAAACAAAGGGGCAAAAATTGCTTTTCATTTATAATTTCTAAATAACGAGACAGAAAGATTTATATTAGATTAAAAACGTGCATAGGCGAAAAAATTCTTTGAGAAATGGGAGTTTTCATAAAATTGATTTTGAAAAATAATCGTGTAGAATTTTGAACTTTAGTAAAATGGTTGTATATTTCTGAACTTATAATGAGAATTAAATATATAGATTTGGCATAATTATTTATAATTTTAGTTAGATATTTATAAAGTACTAAATTTTGCATTTTGCGTATTATTCTAGCTCAAATTCCTCATAGCAAACATTAAAAGTACAAATTTATCGCTCCTTTTTCGGTATGTAGTTGGAAATTTGGAATATTAGTGTGTATATATATGTCTAGTTTGGAGAACAAATGTATCTATGTTAAAAATTGAATATACGTTCTATAAGGTTTATTTTATCTATTTAAATTGAAGCAAAAATAGAATGTCAACGTTTTAAAAAATTCTAGTCTTACCTCGTTTGCTTATATAATAGAGAAAAGTATGCATGATAACAAAATATTATTAAAAAAATAATACTTTAAAAAATTATATGCAATTCTCATTACATACACTTCAAAGTTCAGTGGTACTTTCTTGTGAAGTATGACAGCCTTCAGTTGCGGCTATCTTTTATGATGTGTTAAATTAATTATTTGAAACACTCAACTTTCTACAGTTTTAAGAGAGAAATACAAAAACTTCGAATACCATAAAGATAGAACGACGGTTAAAGATAACGATTTGCTACGGTAAGCAGTAATCTGAATGAATTAATTTTTCAATGCATTGCAAAATCATAATGCTGCAGGAATTTAGTTGTTTGTTGTTTCCAACGTCCCCTGGCCTGAAGAAATTCAGGACCTGGTCTATATAGGCTAGCGAGCTGAGGGGTGCGGCTACGGTTTATAATGACACCACAAGGATCGGAGTCCGATTTAGCCTGGTGCCATCTCAATTTTCACAGACCACCCCCAGGGGTGACATTTGGGGAGATCGAGCTCTCTCCCACCCTCTCTGACCTCATAGAGGGACTTTCTGGTCGACGGATTTAGCATGACCATATCGGGCCTAGCCACATAGGTGTTTAATGGCGCTTGTCGGGATTCAATTCGAGCATTCTCAGCACAGAAAGCCGACGTGTTACAACTAGGCTACCCCAGACCCTTGGAATTTAGTTAATTTAGGATGTATTAGATCATGAGTGTCAGATATTTATGTGGTATGAGGGATGTGAAAAAAATAATTTAAATAAAACTAATATTTAAGTGCTTAAATAAGGAAAGAACGGAACCTTCTCAGTTATAATATAGAAAACACAGATAGTTTTCTGAATATCGGGAAAAGTTCTGTAAGAAACTCAAACTTTATATTTATTTATGTGATTATAAATTTCAAAAAATCCCCTTAGCAAACAACAAAAATTCTGCTGTACTCCTATAAATAATGACAGAGGTGAAATATTTCTGGATATTTACTGATAAATAAATATTTACGGATGAAATATTTCTGGAAATTATGAGTATGAGCTATAGATTTTCAGATTATACACGAGAAAATTTCAAATCTGCTTTATTCAAATGTGCATTTTACCTAAACAAAATTCTCCTGTATACAAACTCCTATGCTTTTAGATCGACTTTCTTTAAAAACTTAATTCTTTTATTAATTCTTTATGTTGCTAGTTTCGTTTAATTTTTCAAACAATTTTCTCTATGCTTTTGCGTTCTAAAATTCCTTGTTGAACAATCCCTTTGCTCGCCCATATTCTTGATTTTTTTTTGTAAGTAAAATTGAGAAGAGTTATCACCTGACTTTTTTTTGTTTGTAATTTCTAATAAATAGATACTAGGTGGCCCGTGTGACCCTTTCTCATGCGATTAAAATACGATAAATTTTATAGTGATGTTGGTGGTTTGTATCGGTGTTGGGGGTTTGTGTATGTCAACACACCTTTGCAGACAATATTAAAAGTAAAATATGACAAAAACTAGTGGAAAAGGGGATATTTACATTACAAAACCTCTTTGTGCCCACTATTTGACCACGTCGTCTCGAAGCATCCAGGGAAAGAACTTTAGGGCCAAAAGTCAATTTTTCACTTCGATTTTTAAACAAACAATACAATGTGTTATTCTGAATCAACAATTCGTCAGAAGCGGAGAACATAATCTTTAAAATGGTACCTCATTTATCGATATTGGTTAAGTATGAAGGGAGAGAAAGGGATCGTCACAAAAAAAATCACCTTCTAGAAATAATATATATGGTTTTCCACGCAAAAAGAATAATGCACATCTACGCAGATGTTGCCAATAAAGAAATTCATTAATGAAATCACAGAATGATAATAAAAGCAAACGATTTTTAAATTTCAAATGTTCAGTGCGATTGATAATGGTAAAATGAAAAAATGTAGCTCTCGCCATCTAGGGGAAGAAGATTTGTTTATAATGTTTACACTTCGATTTTTAAGCAAACAATAAGATGTGTGTTTCTAAATTAACAATTCGCACGAAGCGGAGATCTTAATCTTTAAAATGGTACCTCATTTATCGATTTTGGTTAAGTATGAAGGGAGGAAAAAGGATTAAAAAAACATCTTTTAGAAATAATATATATAGATAAAATTCTCATACTAATGCATGAAAGGAAGTTAATGGATACATTAACTTCCTTTCACATGCTAATGATTAGTACAATTTTACGGCCTCTCTGCTTAGTGTTCCCGCAGTTTTTACTTATAAAATGAAATATCTAGGGAAATGATATAACCATTATAAAAGGACGATACAGCTTTCTTATAAACAATGTAATGATAACTTCAGCGTGCACCATTACGGCACACATCAATTTTGAATAAAAGAGTCACATTGCGGAAATGACAGACAATTACTAGCTTTGATTCTATGCTACAATAAGAGCTTTACTTATACCCCGCAATAA
Source organism: Dolomedes plantarius (assembly GCA_907164885.2). NCBI lineage: Eukaryota > Metazoa > Arthropoda > Arachnida > Araneae > Dolomedidae > Dolomedes > Dolomedes plantarius. The sequence continues at coordinate 104,967,266 of OU015497.1, read as the reverse complement.
GAGCCTACAATAAGAGCTTCCTACAATAAGAGCTTTACTTATATTCCACTTGTAACTTTTGCCTCTTGGACCTGGTCTAGACTACGGCTAGAGCGGGTGGAATAAAACAAACAAACAAACACACACACACACACACACTTATATTCCTCTTTGTTAGATACTGTTAAGTTTCATGCTTTTACAGTTTTGTGGAGTTATGGCAGATGTTGATATGTCTGAAAAATTCAATTTTATGTTTTAAGTTGATATGTCACACTAAAACTTTGCTCTTTAATGTGGCAAAATCTGGTAGAGGAATTATGAAAAAATATTAAGTTATTCATAATTTGGCGAAAGTTGATGTTTTCTTTTTTTCTCAACCTACTGCAAACTTTTAGTCCCTAATTGAAAAAAAATATTTTCATTGAAGTCCAGCCATATGCTTGAGGTTGAATACGAGTATGAACTAAAGAATATTTGGATTGAAAAACTTAATTGAGCGATTTTATATTTCACAAAAAAGTTTATTTTTTTTATTTGCCGAAAACGTAAAAAAAATTACATATCAACATCTACCATAACACCACAGAGTTAGGAAAGGGTTAATCAAGGTTGTAGAAACATACAAGATATTGAATTTGAAGCGAATTTACTAGTTCAGGGGAACCAATAATATCGACAAGTCGAGTGTGTAGAGATTTAACGGGAATGCGAATGTCACACGATATTTCACACTGAAGGAAACCGTGAGTATTCTAACTATGGTCTAACAGATTGCCCTCAGCAAAAGATATAGCGTAAATAGCAGAAAACAAATTTCCCTCCAAAAACGTGAAGAATATTCAGTCACCAGAATAGCTTCAAGTCTCAACTCCATTGAAACAACCATTATTCATAAATATTAAATATTTCAATCAAATTACACTTAAAAAAACACTGTTTCAAGTAAGCTCCGAATTGCGCCAACCCAAACTTATTTTTGTGACTAAGATTGTTTACTGAGCTTGCCAATGTATTTCGCCCATCAGGCTTGTTTCCCTGCCATGATTATTTTGTTGCTGAAAATCAATCTTAACTGAAACCGTAACAAAATGCTTTAGAAATACAATAAGTATACAGAAGAGTAAAGAAATTTTTAGGAATTAATGCATAAAAAGCTTAACTTAGATTCTCAATATATTTTTGATGCTGTTATTGCGTACACCGATTAGATTGTTTTAAATTTGATACGCATGATTAAGTGCGGGACTTATTAATAATAGACGATAATTGCTGAGGGAAGAAAGGAGTTAAATATAGAAGTTAATTTACGAACATTTATCTCATAGTTTTATTACATTTATTTTTGTAGTTTTTTTAGAAGAGATAAAAAAATATATGCATGTACTTATCTTCCAGTTTTAAAGAGAGGTTTTCAAGACTTTGATATACGTGATGTTGACAAATTATCTTCTAATTTTATTTCCTCCGGATGATTTTGTCTAACAGTATTTTTTTATGTCATTTTTTCATTGAACTTCTATTTTCGTCACACTATTGGTATTCTGATGACGTATACAGGCAATATACCTAAATCGCAGGCATTAGCCTAGAGTCGAATTAGACCGGTTTTCGGAATTTTTTTTAGTTTTCGGAATTTGACCGGTCATTTTACATATGCTTTGGTCATCTTCCTTCTGGTGTCAGATATTTAAAATTTATCCTTAATCTTAACGTGGCAGAAACTAAAGATACCATTGTTGGTTTACGAAGTATTTGCACTCTGTTATATTTGCAAATTGAATTTTGGTAAACGGGAACCTATTGTGGAGATACTGTAAAGATTCATTCTGTCGCCTGCAAACAAAGACCTAAATTAAGGGTCAATGAAATGTATGTTTCCCTAGTTATTTTAAGTTCCCGAGCAGATGAAACTGCAAGATTTTGACCAGGAGGAAACTATGAGACCAATACTTATAGTGAACTAATGTCATAAAAATATCCATAAAAATTCCTCATTTGCGTTTAACTCTGATTAAATTCATAACACAAATGGTTTATTTTGCACCACGCAATGTTGTCACTGCACGAGATAATTTATAGATTTGAAATAGTGCTTGTCGCTTCCCTTAGTGAGACAAGGATTATTGTAATTACTCGACTGTAAATTTTTCTCCCTTCTTTTGAGAAAAGAAATTACAGAAGGTCGTTTGCACTTTATGGAAACGATTTTCTAATTTATATTTGTCGTTTGCATTTTCAGATAAAAATTTGCGACTTCAGAATAATCGGCAACTTCAGAATAATCGTCTGCTACTGTATTGTTTTGATTGGAATGCAAAATTAAAGATTTATTTTGAAAATGGCTCCTAAAATTGATAGATGGCTCGAAGGCTACGTAACTGCGCTTTCCGAGGAGAAATATTCGTATCAACAAATTATAAAGCGGTGTTACAACAAATTGTAAAGCGGTGTGTATATCACGGTTATGGCATTTAAAAAAAATTATTTATAATATATTAAATTTGAAAGGAAAAATAAGTCTAACTGAAAGTAAAAATGAAAACATTACTGCGAAACCTCATCCTAAGACTGTTCGAACACACGTAAATATCAAGTAAGTGAAGTTTCTGATCTTAAAAGAAAAGTTCGCCGACTCAAAGATCCATTGCATCGAAACTAGGAATGTCTTCTGTCACTGTAAGTAAAATCATTCGTAAAGATTTTGAAGTTAAAAAAGATGTTTAAACTTAAAGATCATCTGCTTTTGCCAAAGTATATTACTGAAAGAAAAACAAATTCTATAAAATTATATGAAAAACACACAGCTGCTGAAAAATGGAAATTTGTGGTAACACTCGATGAGGTATTGATGTATTTAACTGACTGTAATAAAAAGATCAAATTTCTATAGTTCAACTGACGGGAATGACCTTACGAAATGGCTTCGTCAGTGTACAGAAAAGTTTTGAAAGGGGATACATGATAGTTGCAGGATTTTGTTTCAACGGCAAATTAAAAATAAAAGAAGTCTGATGCAAAGCCAAAATTAATTTACTCTACTATCAACAGAATAATTTAGAACCAATTTTTGAAGACGAAATTTCAGCCTTATAGGGAAAGGACATTGAAAACGTTGAGCTTCATATGGAGAAAGCCTCTAGTTACACGTCTAAATCAACTGCCGCTTATTTAGTAAAGAAATAATCAGAAACAGGTATAAAGTGTATCCAATTTAAGGAAATACCTGTTAGATCACCTGACGCTTCTCCAATGGACTTTTACGCTTTCGGTTTATTGAAACGAGCCTTAGGAAAACGGAATCCAAGAACACCGAACGGACTTTGGAAAACGGTCCAAGAGGAATGGGATAAAACTGACGTGATAGTAGAGCTATAGTCCAGAACCATGGCTATCAGACAGAAGCAAATCGCAGCAAAAAATCCGGCATTTATACATAAAAATTAGTTATCAAAATCGTTTCCATAAAGTGCGAATGACCTTCTGTATTAGAGGTTGTTCTCCGAAGAAATTTTTATATTAAAGAAGATACTTTAAAAGTAAGCATAAATTCCGTATAATTTTCAGTTTTCATGGGAAACTATTTTTTCACAAAATTTGTATGCTTAGTAATATTTTTAGCGTTTTACGAAATGATTGAGTCACGCGGACTTTTTTAGGCTGTCTATAAGCCCAAAGATATAATATTGTCGAAGGCAATACAGAGCAGGAATTAGAAATATATATACATATATATATATATATATATATATATATATATATATATATATATATATATATATATATATATATATATATATTTAGTTATATATATTTAGTTATTTAATTTATTAGAGAAAATCAAATTTTTTATATGAACACCAGGTTAGATTTCCCATACCTTCTGAGCTCTTCCTCTCCTTCTCTCAAAACCTTCTGCCTGAATTAAGAATGTAAAGAGTCGGAATGTGAAAACAACAGAAACCTAAATTGTTAAGGGGCCACCCAGCTTGCGTGGACAAGCAAATTTACAGTCCCGACATTTTTATAACGCCAGATTTACGGTACCATAAAAAACGTAAAAATTAAGTTGTCAACGGCCGTATATCTGAGGTCGGAGGTCGAACAGGTGGGGCCGTCTGATGGGAAGTTTTACCAGCATAATCGGCGCCAGAACTTATGCAATTGCGAAAGGCAAGAGACAAGAATAACCTATGAGAGCTAATCGCATCTGCCCCCTCTATAAACAAGGGAGTGGCGAGCGAATAGGGACCGAGGAAGCGAGAACCAATGAGACGAGGATGGAGAAGAATATATACAAGATGATGAGACATTTGTAGAGAGAGCACCATTAAAAAAAAGAGATGAGAATACAGTAAGCTGCCAACGGGCCGACGAGAGCCCTAACTTACGAAACTCAACAAAAAATAAGCTGCCACAGGGCTGAGAAGAGACCCACTGTATACTATTAGAAGAAAGAGGCCGGTCCTTCGCAACTACATAATACGTACGGATTGAACAGCGTTAGCTCCGGACGCGAAATCGAATAATCAGCGACGAGAAGTTGCAGAAGCAGCGATTGCCCATAGATGTCTACGTAGTGCCGAGGGAGAAGAGACGACACTACCATTAAGTAAGCCGATACCAGAGAGATACGCACCGTCGCTTAGCGAGTTGGACACCCAGACGACCACCCAATCAGTGCTGATCGACCCGCATATCGGAAGAGAAGGCACCTGTGCTGAGCAACATTGACCGCCCACCAATGCTGACCGACCCGCATAGTGTAAGAAAAGCTACCTGTGCTGAGTAACGTACGAGGAGTCTTCATAAGTGACCTTCGACATAAAAGGACCCCGAACTCTTCAGTCCCAATAGAGAGAACTGGATTAATAGGACGAGGATACACCGCGACGCTACAGTGAACAAACTGTATCCACGAACTCTGTGAACACTGTGTGAACTTTGTGTACTACTATGGACCAGCGTTATCGGTGAATTCGATGTAGACGGCTGCGACAAATGGGTGAGCATTTTGTATTATATTAATTCGCATACCGACTCTTTACATCATCGCCTCTAACCCGCCAGGGCCGGCGACATCGTATGATTTAAAAGATAGTGATTGGATAAGATTATATATATATATATATATGTAAATTCCTAGCATTACTAATGTTTCAGCGTTTGCTAAGTGTTACAAGTTCGAATGTATTTAAATATGTATAAATAAAGTGTATATATGTATATTCAGTATCATTCTTGAGAGTTGGGCCCATCTATTTAATTAATTAATTACCGCCCTATTGGCGAACTTACAACCAGTGTACGAGATACGATTTCAGCCGTAGTTAATAACAACAGGTCACGACCCAGTGTTATTACAAAGAAAAAAGAAAAAATATTTCTGCATCTAAGGATCTGTTCACATAGAATCCGTCAGCGTTGCTCGTATCGAAATATATTTAACCAATTACAAATCTCCAAACGATTAGCCACGAAATTGTTAAGGTCTGTGATTGGTTTAAAATATGTCAATACGAATTACGCTGACGGATTCTATATGAACTGGCCCTGAGAAAGATTCTGTATCAGTTTCCTGAATATGCCATTCCTATTAATACCTTACTTTGTTTCTTTTCTTTTACAGGGTTTTGATGTCAAACAGATGTATTATCTACAACAAGTGGGCATTTTACAGCGAGAAGTAGTAAAGACTACAGAGGGAAGCAAATTTTATATCGAGTTTGATTTCTTGACTACTATGTTGAAACAAGCAACCATCTTGCAGAAAATCAACAAAAAGATTTATGTTTGAAAGGGGATTTCAACTCCCTTTGCTCATTTGGTGGGGGCGCAACTGTGTCATTAGGAAATTTGGGTGATGGTTAAGCCAGTAACATTAGATGTGAAACCTGTAATATCAGCAACTACAGATTTATAACTTACATGAAACTTGTGGAAAATACAAAAGAGGAACACACAAATTCTTAATACCAACAATAAAAACAGAAGAGTGTAGCAACTAGTTTCGAACTCCACCAAGCTGAGAATCATCAGATTTGATTCTATCCATGTATTTAGCAATTAAAAATGTTTCTAGCGTTTGTGAATCATTCATAGAGGTAGCCACACCAAATATTCCTCGACCTAATGATGAACTATTCATGAGTTCGAATCTAGTTCGAACCTAGTTGACCCTCCTTTTTTTCGTCCATATTATTTCACTTATCGCCCTGGGCGGACGATGGCCGAATGGCTAGGGCGCTGGAATTCGGTACCAGAGTCTGTGGATTCGAGTCTCACATTTGGCATGAATGTTTGAGGCCTTTAAGAATCGGCTTTAACACCTTCAGGGTCAACAACGTCTACCGTTTGCACGGTGCAGCTTTTTTCCCCGATTTTTTTAATCTAAAAAACCTTGAAAAATTTTCCCATTAAAGGTTGCAAAATGTCTTTACTTCTTTAAACCGATTACAGATGGCAGCACAAGCCATTTTTCTGCTCATTTAACTGGAGTACATTGAATGCAAGTGTGAAAAAGAGTACATTTAGGCGTTTGCACTGTGCAAACGTTGCTCCTCAACTGTATGTACCGGTCTAATTAGCTCACCGTCTTTTGCAAAAAATGACGGTAGCGCTCCAAATAAACCTTCCAATTTTTATTGTGGATATTAAGAATGTCCCGATACGGGTTTTATTGCAAATTATTTCTTTTCCTGAGTTTTTTTTACTAAAATTATCATGTGAAAGAATGTTTAGGCTTGTATTGTTAGTTTTGCTAAACAAAATAAATTTTCGTGTACTAGAATATCCAATTTATAAAAGATGTACAGAAATACTATCTCACCGAAATATTTGCGTTTCGTGCGTTAAAAACTAAGCATAGAATTTCAACTTCAAAAGCAAAGAAAATGCATTTTTAACTCTACTGCACAGAGGATAAACGAAATTGTGTTCATTTTAATAAGAAAAACTTTTCCCCTGTTTAAAAAAAAGTTTGTCAAAGATGGAAAAATTGCATATACTTTTTTGCAGCCGAATTCTCTTTCCATCTAGATGGGATTCGAGGCAACAAGGGGTATCTTTTGAGCGTTGTAAATTGGTTGCAAATCACCTTGTAACTTTGCAGAGACATCTTGTGTTACTTACAAAAGAAAAGAAAGAAGGAGCAGATAAGAGAGGAGAAGAAGCGAGGCATAAAAAGCAATCAATCGCATACTGAAAATAATAAAAAAATAGGAAAGAAATTCTTCAACTTAATGGCACACGAAATTGCTTTTTGTGGTAGGACATGAGTTGTTTTTAAGATGAATTCTGTATTTTCGCCAAGGTCGTTAAGTTTCTACTCCCCGTTTGCTCTGGAAAAAGTACCGCCATCATTCTGTTTTAAAATTTTCAATTAAGCTCTGCAAACCCGTTTCTTCGTTTTTCATCTTCAATTTTAATTTTGAATTCAATTTTTAAGAGTAATGTAGTGAATGTCTTTTTTTTATTATTTTGCTAACATTTGTGCGGATTTTCGTAGGATAAGCTGAAGAAAGAGTAATATGCCTTTTAAAATAAACCGATATTTTCGACAGTCACGAATAGAAATCATATATTCATTTTTATATACTTTAAGCTATTATCAAATGTTCACTTATATGAAGGTATTGAAGAAATTTGAGCTTCTAGAGCTTCTAAGTCTTACTTGTTTTTATAAATCCCGTTTTTGTTCACTGATCTGAAATAAGGATTAAGCTGAAATTTTGAGAATGACTTTTAAGATTCTTGTGATAAACAGACTATTTCATATATTTTTGACTCTTTTTAGTTATTTGCATCCATTTCAAAATTTATAATGGAAACTTCCATATATTCTAATATTCCTAATTAAATAATCTTAGACTTCAGGTTAATTTTAGTAAAAAGTTATAGGCATAAACAAACGCTCTAAATTTTCAAAACTCTGTATTTTCTCAAGAAGTATAATAAATGCCGTAATATTTTGTTACGAGACATTTTCAGTAAACTTAAGTAAAAAAAGAGCTAAAAGAAATACTGAAATAAAATAAAAAATACTAAAAGGAAACTATTAAAAACTACAAAAATTCTAAAATAAATAGCTTTAGACTTGACTCTAGGTTAATTTATTGAAAATTTATGGGCATAAACAAACGCTCTATTTTCTCAAGAATTATAATATAGGCCCTAATATTTTGTTAGGCATTTTCAGTAAACTTAAGTAAAAAGAAGTGCTAAAAGAGATATTTAAATAAAAATAAAAAAATACTAAAAAGAAGCTATTAAATACTACAAAAGATTAAAGCTAAGTTATAAATTATAAGAAAATGCAGTATAAAATCATAATATAAAGCATAGTATCTGGAGAATAACGGTACAAAATACCAAGAAAGTCTCTACAAAAGGTTAAGCTAAAAAAGTCTATTTTGCGAAAAATTCAAAGGATATCCCCCCCCCCCAAATTTGCAGTTAATTTGAAACGATGGTAATCGGGTCTCACGAACTGATTTATCCCGGCTATGTGAGTATATTTTATTTTTAAACTCCTTTTTCAAATACTTTCCATTTGTTCTTGAGGCTAATGATACAGAATGTGTGTTTTACGTACTGACTGAAAGGCAGTAAATTTTTAACGTTTTTTAATATTTGTAAAATATGTTTATCCACAGTCATATTTTCTAACAGTCGGACGCTGCTGTGAAATTTTTCTGCTAGGACCTGGAATCGAAACCTAACCAGTCTTCTTGCCTCGAGTCCAAGTTTCAGCCAACTCAAATATCCCAGTAATGTGAGAAAATCTCATATTTGATTTAATTTTCTTAAAAGTGTCCATTCATTTTTAATGAGAATATAGGAGGCAATTCAGCTGGAAATTCCTCATTCTTGTCTACAACTGTACATACAGGACAAATGGTATGACGTTCCCCCCTGAACCATTTTAGCAAAGCTTAGTCCAAATACTACTAACAAAGTTATGTGCAATGATTGATTTTTTTGACGAATTATTATTGATTTATGTTGTGAATCAGTTTACATCACAGATATGCAACCCTCATATTAAGCAATTGAGGAAGTCGTCTCGGTATTTTCGATCTTTTTTAAATCACAGATTAGCATATGTATTCATTTGAATTTTTTTTGGCACATAATGATACACATTTAATTATAGAGCGATAATTTTAAAGCTTTAAATTTTTTAATACTTTAAATTTATGATATTAATAGCTAAAAATTGTTCTTTGAAATAAATTAAAAGAAATTTGAAAAACACACATACTGCATTTAAAGTTATGTTTCAAATAATAAAAAAACAATTAAAAAATATGCATTTGCTGATATGTGAAAGGAAATCGGAAAATATATATTTAGCTGAACTGAGAGCTGAAAGGAAAATCCTCCATAGCTTACTATTGTACTATTGTAAGCTATGGAAATCCTCCATAGCTTGTTATTATTATTGGTGTACTAACCAATATTAACCACTCAATATTCACTCACTCAATATTAACCCGTGGAAAAAATTTGTCTACTATTTACAGTTACATTAATGCTGAGAATCCAATAAAAATGGTATTTTCAGATAGCCTGAACTTTTCTGCACCTTGCAACAGGATTCAATTTATATAATTCGTCCTCAAAAGGAATTTATGAGCGTTTAAAATTAACTGTACTAGACTTTTTTTCCTCGAATAATTTAAATTTTAAAACATTTGCATTTTTTAAAACGAAAAATGTCCCAAGGTGTAAAGTTTTTTTCTCTATTACGGAGTAAAATAAAAAAAAAATCTTTAAATCCAAGTCGGCTATCCTTGGACAAATTTTCTCCATAGATTAGCAAAGAGGTGAGACAATCCAGTAGGTTTAGTACGCAACAGCCTTAACAACAGGGATGGAAGATCTGAGAGGCCAACGCATACACTTACTGCCTGAACTCCACCTAGTTCTTCAACAACGTTGAAACTAGAAGAAGACTAGAAGAAGTATATTCTATATTTCTTTTGATAGTTTTGATGTCATTTCATATATTGGATAAAGTAAAATTCTTTTCTCAAATGACAAATTTTTACATTTCGACGATGCATAGCTAAAATAAAATGTAATCCGAACTACAAATGCAAACCATAGACTGAAATAACAATAAGCAAATACCGATCTAGTTAATGCCCCTTTTACTTCTAAATAAAAACAGTTAAAAACCTGATATAAAATCAGTGATTCATGACTGACATTTTTGTCTCGCTGATATAATTTTATGATAAATGACTAAATGGTGGAAGTAGATGAAAATCATACAGCGAGTCAACATAATCGCATCGACAAAGTGAATTTTTCACGTAATAACAAGAACAGTTCCATATATTTAATACTAGCTGAAAACCTACACTTCGTTACGGAGTACATTCAAATTAAATACAACGGTCAATGTATGCAATTAATGCCAAAATAAATAAATATATATATATATATATATATATATATATAATAAATACGACGATCAATATATACAATTGATGTAGAAAACATATATATATATATTTATAAAAAAATCGTAAGGGATATTCTTATAGACAAAATATTGTCCAATCTTCTGCCGCATTAGCAAGAAAAAAATTTTTTTTTTTGTTTATTTAGTTGTTACGCACGTGACGATAAATTTATTGAAAGTACCAGAAAAAGAAATCACGTGATCAGCATTTAATAAATTAAATTCTAAAAATTAATCTTTAAAAATTCACCAAAAATCAGAAAATGGAGGTAAAAATTCGAAAAAAATTTCATTTTGAAGGAATTTTTATGATCTTTTTCGTGATATAAATTTTATAACCCTCAATGTATTATTTTAAATGCAAACGTAAAAAAGTTTAAAAAACAGCTTAAAAATTTAATTTAAAAAAATCTAAGAAGAATTTTTGAAAAATCTTTCTTAGTGCACCCCTACACTATTAGAAGAATCGCCATGCCAAATTTCAGCCCTTTAGGTCCAGCGGTTTGGTCTGTGCGTTGTATGTCAGTCAGTCAGTCAGTGAATGAATGAGTCAGTTACGGAACTGTTTTATATATATACGTAGATTGAGCGTACCATCGATTTCTTATTCCTTCGCTAAATCCAAGTTGAGTCGAGGCTCACTGTAAAATATTTTAAACAGTACAATATAAGGGCAAAAACAACTTTAATTTAGTTTTTCGAAGTCGAGTTTAACAGGTGTAAAAAGAGAGAGAGAGAAAAAAAAAACCGAAATTCTAAAAGTGAATTTTAAAGCGCTCTGCGATTGTTAAATGCTCTCAAAGTAATATAAAACTCAATAATACTTTGAAGAAACGCATTTCTTTAACGATCACATTTTAGTGTTGAAATTTTGATACAGGCGCCTCTTTTGCACATGCGTAACAGCATTACTGAAAAGCACTTGGCACAGGATTTTTACTGTGCCGTAATCTAAAAACGCTTTCGCAAATCCGCTAGTAATCAGTGAAACATTTTTCCGACTTGTTGTCTCAAATTAGACCGCCGAGAATGGCCTTTTGAGGCTTTCTCGTGAAATCGGATCTCTGATCTAAAAAACTGTTTCCCCCCACAACAAAAGCACTCGCTATTCTATTTCCCAGAGGTGAAAACCATTGCCAAGCAAGAATTTTCTCCAGGTCTTTTTGAAAACATTGAATCAAGTCTGTTGCTATGCATACATGGACCTCTTAAAATGCACTCTTTTTTAGGGTGTTCTCGGGCAATTTCTTTGAGATATAATGTTGCAGGTACAAGTCATATGGGATTGAAGGAATAAAAAACTTTCTTTTTTCAGATTCAGAACAAGAGTTGTATTTTTTTAATAGAGTTTATGTGCTGCATGTTTCTACCTTTGAACGAAATCATGCTCCATTCAGAAAAAAAGGAGTTCTTTACTGCATTAAAGTATGCAGCAAATGCGTAAATTTGATTCTACTTCACTTTATTTGTTGAAAAAAAGGGTTCTGTAAACGAAAAAAAAGAAAGTTTATGGAAACAGCGAAGGATTGTAACAATTTGGAAACTTCAAATTACATCAAAAATATAATTTTACTCTTTGAAACATAAAAGGAAAAAAGAAAAAAAGCCCCTTAGACAAGAAAAATAATAAACATTAGATGTCGAAAATGTTTATTCTTTTAAGGATATGACTCCTTCAAAATATATAATAATGCCTCTTCATAAACTTTAATCAGTTTTTAAATTCTTATGAGGTAGAAATACAAGAGATGGAACTTTAGTAGTGGCAATACTGTTGTAGAGCCCCCCCCCTCCAACAGCAGAACCCAGGAACATACGTCACATACCTGCCTTACCGCAGACCGAATGCGCTCTCCCCACAAACATCACACGCCTGCACAGTGACAGGATGAACACAGCCATTTTTTAGTTACCGGTCTATCGTACGAAATAATTTGTCGTATCGTACTGATGGAAGGAAAATGGTTATGCGCACACTGTGGCTAATGTGTTTACTCGCTGGGGGTCAGAAGTGCGCTACCATCCCCCCATATTCCCCGGAATTAAGTCCCTGAGACTTTAATCTCATACAAGATGAAGGAACCACTCCGCCGATTCCACCAGAGATACTGCAGGCGGTAAATCACTCCATTCGAAGGATCAACAGATCAGGTGCTGCCAACGGTATCGTGCAACTTCTAGGAGGTTAGTAACAGGTGCTAAACAATGCTGGTTACTAATTTGAAGGGCTATAAAAGTTTCACCCCTATATCTCTTCTGCATACTTTGTACTTATTTAGTTGCCACAATTAAAGTCCCTTCCTATGTATTTTAAAGAAATAAAAGAAATCATAGCTAAAAAAATGTATTTAAATGCATAGCTATGTGGAAATTACTTATATTGATATGTGTTCCAATAATGAACAGGCGTGATCTACTATGCAATGACTTACGCTACTATGCAATGACTTACATTATACTATAGTTTTCAAACTACACACTGAAACTCCTTTTAAGTTTTAAATAGTGATTTTTTATTTCTGAAAATTTCTTACGAACGTACGTACTTTAAGATATTTAAAGGCTCCATACGTATTTATATCTATCATATTCATGAAAAAATTCATCAAATGTTCAATATACAGTTATTTATAAAATACTATGAAATATAAACGGGATACAAATCCAGTTTGTGTAAAATTTTATCCACAGGTTGATACCTTTTGCTATTTTAGATAAAAATATATATATAGGGTAACTCTAGGATAGATGACCATAGCTTTTAAAGATTGAAATAAAAATTTTTAGAATGCGGACACAAGAAATATTTATGCATAATTAAAATTCTTATACATACACTCATCATATTTTGGGCAAAAAATAATTAAACATTGAGAACAAAAGGTGGGAAACATAGCTTGAAATTAAAAAGGCAGATGTCTATCTCTCCTTCAAGCCGAGGAGAGATGGTCATCCAATACAAATAAGAAAAAGTGAAGTTAAAATAGCAAAAAACAACACATTTCATATAGTTAATCACGAAAAACTTATAGCAATTTTCAAAGATGCAATTATATCACGGAAAATGATTGAATAAAATTCGAATAAACAACATTTGAAGTATAATTTCAACCCTTCACTTTTCGTAAAATTTTACATTTTTGGCAAAAGTCTTGATAGTTTGTACACGTTTCATGGAACCAATTCAGGCACCTTATACATTTTATCCAGTCATCCTTTATGGTTATGGTATTGTATTCTTCTACCCAACCAACACAGTGATCCTCATCCAATTCTATTCCGTCGAAATCTGTAGAATCTGATAATTTCAAATGCATTCCATCTTCTTCGCTACTGGAAGTGTCGTGTTTTTGTTTCTTTCTCTCGTTTATTTTAGGCTTTTTACTGGTTTTAAGCTTATTTATCAACTTTATCTGTTTCTGTGATAAAAGTTTCTTACGTTTGTTAATATTTTCTGGTGATGTCAAAAGCATAGCTACCTGTTTGGTACGTTTTCTAACTGTTTTTGTCATGGTTACATTAGGAACTGGTTCATATAATATAATTATAAACATAAAAGTTATATATTTATTTTAAATATAATTATATTTAGTTAAAATTCTCACTCCGTTTAATTTTTAAATATTGATTAAAGGTAGTCATCTCTCCTCGATTTTATGTGGCCATCTATCCTGAAATTGAAGGACAGATGGTCACCCAATTTAAAGCATCACTCCGCCATTGTACGTCTTTGTTTTAGGCTTAGAAGCAAAGAATGGATTATATACATGCCTTAAAAGTCCGTAAAGTAAATAAAAAATGTAACGGACGTATTGCAAAACATTCAGATACTAACTCAACAAAAATATTCAACCACTAAATTAAATAAACATTGAAATTTCACTTACTTTTTATAAAAGAAAAACACAGCTGTACCTCGCAATGAATGAACTCGTTGAACACTTCTTACGAAAAAAGTTTAAACTGCCGTTTATGATCAAGTTTTGGAAATATTTAGACTGGCCATCTCTCCTCTATGGCCATCTATCCTAGAGTTACCCTATGATTTCTTCTCTTTTTGAAATGGAGTGAATATTTTTACAATAAATGCCAAGTTTAATACTAGGCTATGAAAAACATTTAATAGCAAAAGAACCGTCCCTCCCCCCAACTGCTGTCGGTTCAAGGTTCTTGCCTAATCTTATCGTTATCATCTTCAAAGTACAGGGTGGTCATAAAAAAACTTTGCCGATGTATGGACCTCTAGCGGCTGTTCCGTTCAACCGATCGAGATGAGATTTCAGGTATAGTTATTCAGAGGTATGATATCAGGATTCTGTGAACGGCAACCAAGTGATGCTCACAGTTACAGTTATAGGTACAGAAACTCGAAATTTTGGAATGGCAACGCCCACTTTTTCCCGTCGCAAAATGCTCTGTGCATGCGAAAACCTTAAAGAGCGTTGGAACGGTACGCGTATCACAAAAAAAGGACGCGTTATGCACGCACAAAAAACAACTCTGCGAACGGCCAACAAAAACACGATCTGGGCGGACGGAGGAAATTTGCATATGATAGAGGCAAGACACCAATCACTGATCACAACACAGATCGGACAAAAGAAAACTTATTTGGATTACACATTTTCCACATGGGTGCCATCACAGGCAGTTCTCACAGCTTTTTTTTGTGCGTGCATAACGCGTCCGTTTTTTTTTTTGTGATACACGTACCGTTCCAACGCTCTTTAGGATTTTCGCACGTGCTGGGCATTTTGCGACGTGAAAAAGTGGGCGTTGCCATTCCAAAATTTCGAGTTTCTGTACCTGTAACCGTAACCGTGAGCGCCACTTTGTTGCCGTTCACAGAATCCGAGTTTATACCTCTGAATAACTATATCTAAAATATCAAAGCATTTGCCAATCTCAATTCAAAGCATTTGCCAATCTCAATTCAAAGCATTTGCCAATCTCAAACGATTCATTTACCTGACAAATTTCACAGACGATGTACCCTCCTATGTCAGTGTTTAAGGATGCTTCTTTGTCATGAAGGATTTAATTATATAAGCTTATGTGATATTAATAGGATAACGTAATTATTAGCAAAAGTTAATAAACAGAGGGTAAGCGCTGCATTTGTGGCAAAAATAAGCATTGTAAAATGTAAACACTTGACACAGTGGTAAGCTTTTAAATTTTTAAAAATCTGTCTCGTAGTGGTGTATTTTCTTGAATGTCATTAATAAAGTTTTGGAAAACAAAATGATCACGATGCTTTTTATGAAAATAACATCTGAACTCTATAAGATTATTATATTATGGAAGCATTTTACGCCCAACATTGAGGCATTTCAGCCACTGTAACTTTTACAAAACTTTTACAAGCACCGTTGAATTCACAGCGACTCGGATTTTTAAATAGTCAATGTTGAACTGCAACTGCAAAACTGCATTGAGATGGGAGAAAAAGAATGATTCATTTTTAAAGGAAGGCAATGTTTATATCTAGAGAGAAGAAAAAAAATATGAATAAATAAAACGAGAATGGTCTGCTCTGTGTATCCACACTTGGCTGTTTCATTCGTTTAATCGATTTCTTGATTGCGCTCTATTACTGCAATTGGGTTCCACAGATAGAGGGACGCTTTGCAAAATCAATATGGATGAATAAAAAAAGAACGGGTGAATATCAATAGAGGTAGAAAAACTCGTCATATCCAAGATAGATAAAACAGTTGTCCCTCATTGCACCTTGCTTGTGAAACAAACAGAATGTGCGATTTATCGAACGATGCGGAATAACTAAGAGCTAATTTAAGAGGAAAATGAAAAAAAATTCTAATTTTAACTTTCAAAAAGGCTTTGTTCTCAGAAATTTTAGCATTGGACAATTATTTACCTGTTACAAATTGTAACATTGGACAATTATATCTGTGTGGCATTTTTATATAAGTACTCCATATAAAAAGCGCGTGAGTTTTTTTTTTTTCTCGGGGGATGGGAGGGGGTTAAATATGAAACTCACGCTTTTCGAATTCAGGTATTATTCAAAATTACATTTCACAACAAATTAGTAATTAAATGTAGACGAATAAAGAGCTAATTTAATAGGAAAATGAAAAAAAAAATTATTTTAGCTTTCAAAATGGCTTTGTTCCCAGAAATTTTAGCATTAGACAATTATTTACCTGTTACAAGTTGTAGCATTGGACAATTATATCTGTTTGGCATTATTATATGCGTTCAACATATGAACAGCGCTTGAGTTTTTTTCTGGGGGGGGGGAGGGGGTTAAATATGAAAGTTACGCTTTTCGAATTTATGTATTATTCAAAATTACATTTCACAACGTATTCGTAGTGAAATGTAGACGAACGATTTAAAATGTCAGGGCTTCCATCTAGCGGTGGAATAAAAACTCATTTGTTTACAGCCCAACTTTTCATAACATCGACAGGAATCCAGAAATGTGACTCCTTGAGTCTCTAAGATGAAAAAAAATTGAAAATGTTCGAATATTACTGAAAGGTAGTCAATAAACCAAAATATTTATTTGAAGCATTATTTGCTAATCATAGAGACACTACTATTCAAAATAAGGTGGAAAGAATGATTTTATTAAGATGGAATGAATAAAATAATTTAATCGAACTATGAATAACTTTAACGCATTAAACTATTTGATTATAGTAACTAAAGTTAATCATTACTTCGGGTTAGAGTTTGAAACTGGCTTAAATTCTGCTGAAGTTATGGAGAGTGTGTGAACTAAAAGATCTCAATTTATAATTTAATTATAAAATTAATATAAGATATTGTTTTTCGAAATCTCAAAGTAAATTGTAGAGTTTGGTTTCTAATAGAAATGTGGAAAAATAATTTCCAGCTCTTAAAAGATTTACCAAATAAAGAAAGTAACCAAATATACCCATTTCCCATGAAAAGTGAAAATTTGGAAAATTTCCATTAAGTATCACCGCACTGTTGCCAAAAAAAGAAATTTTACTGCTTGAAAAAAGGCAGATTCCTCATAAATGCAAAAATCCCTGGTGTAACAAAGGAAATATGAGCAACTACGCGAAAATGTTAGAAAAACAGAAAATTAATATTAAAAATACACAATTTTGTAGAAATTTAATACTTGTAAAGGACTGCATTACATAAGAGAGAATTTCAAAAGAAAGTGTCACGTTTCATTCTTCTTTTAAGAAAATATTACAAGCTCATCAACGAAGAACAACATTGAAGGATTACATAGAGAAAAAAAAATAGTTTTTCTTTCGGAACTTTCTCACATGTCGAACATATTTAAATTAATGCAATATAGTTTTCTGTAACATGTTTAATAATTATCTACTCCCGTTGTTGTCAGTTTATATAAACATATTTATTAGACTGATTACTAAACTCGTAATTACTTTTACTTCCAAAGTAAAAAACGAAAAAAACTAATTTTAAATATAAATCTTAGGCTTAATTTTAATCCCCCACATACGGTAATTAGTTTTACATCCAAATTCTTCTTATATTAAAGTATTATCTTTATTCAACTGTCTAAAAAGAAACGAAATTTTACTCCAGTACTATTACTTTTCCCAAATATTTAATCAATATCAATTTTTTTAATGCAATCTTTCTCTGCGAGAGAGTTTTAATGCTACTAAATTATATCACTAATTTCGAAGTCAATTAATGACTTTGCTCATTTGTTTAAGATTCTCAAAAAGAAACCCCTGGCATTAAATATGAGGAAATGGGAGATTAAATATCCTTAGCTAGTTTTACGCAATTAGCGAAAATTAAAACTTACATATAATTAAGAAGGATGAGCATGCGATATCGCCGCTGTCAGGGTCAATAATGTTAAATTTGAATGTTAGAAGCCACTTTCTCCCCGTACATGTTTAGAAATTGACAAATTAGCAACGACAGCGTGTTAAGACATCAAAATTTCGAAAAAATGTGCTTTTGAAAAATTAGGTAAAGAGCATCATTTTGTTAATGACGTTCTTTTTTTATAAGTTTATGCATTGTGATCTTACAGTTATTCACTGCTTATATAAAACAATTTCATAATGGGAATTTTGATATACCGAGATCAGAAACATTATTTGTAGTACATATTTTTAAAACAGTTATTAAACATAGGACTGCTTATTATAGGATAGTTTGGTTGGTTGGTTGGTTGGTTGGTTGGTTTAGAGCGCAACACAAGGGCTAATTGCTACACAAAGGCAAATTTCAGCAATGTCTTATTAGAGATACACCGAGAACAGAAACATTTGTACCATATATTTGTATAACATTTATTAAACATAGGACTGCTTATTATATGATAGTTTGGTTGGCTGGTTGCTTGGTTTAGATCGCAACACAAGGGCTAATTGCTACACAAAGGCAAATTTCATCAATGTCTTATTAGAGATACACCGAGATCAGAAACATTATTAGTAGCATATATTTGTATAACAGTTATTAAATATAGGACTGCTTATTATGTGATAGCTTGGTTGGTTGGTTTAGAGAGCAAAACAAGGGCTAATTTCTACACAAAGGCTAATTTCAGCAAGGGCTTATTGGAGATACACCGAGATCATAAACATTATTTGTAGCATATATTTGTATAACAGTTATTAAACATAGGACTATTTATTATATGATAGGTTGGTTGGTTGTTTGATTGGTTGGTTTTGAACAGTGGTGCTCAAACTGTTGTCGACCGCAACCCATTTTCTTTAAATGAAAAGTCCCGCTACCCCAACGAAAAATTATTAGTAACAGCAATTTAAAAGTAGATAAAAATTAGGAAAATTTTAACTAAAGGAAAATTTAACAAGACGAAATTGGCAAAATTAGAAAAAGTATTTAAGAAATCAAGGAACTGTCAATTTTGGGTACATATTTACTTTGCATAACAGCAATTTTTAAAAAAATGTCTTCCTTACCATCTACACTTGTTTTTTGCCAAATGTCATGCTACTAAAACTTCATATTTAAATATTACCATGCATTTATATTTCCTTTAGGTAAAACAGCACAAATTAAAAAGAGAATGATTTTAAAACTATAAGATTTATATAACAACAATGAAAATTATAAACTTCATTTATCTATATACAAATAATCTAGATCATTTATTTATATACAAAGAAACTAAAACAATGAGAAGGATGAACCTGGATCTCGTATACTATTTGTTCAATATTTGGTGAAATATTTGAGAATGCCACTCTCATATCAACGTTGTTTTGTTTTTATATCTACTCAGTTTGAAAACCCAGTCTCGCACAGGTAAAAGCGAATGGAAACAGTGCAGTCTTTAAGACTGTTGGACTCCTTATTTAACAATATCCTATAATTTTAACATATAAAAATATAAATAAAAATATCAAAGATTTATAATTATAGAAAGTTTAAAGCATATTTTTTAATTAAACAATTTAGTATATAAATTTACTTCAGACCATCCGTGACCCCTCCAATTTTTTTCTACGACCCCTCTGTGGATCCCTACCCACATTCTGTTCACCACTCGTTTAAAGCGCAACATAAGGGCTAATTTGATAATGGGACTCGAACCCACCGCATTAGAAAAGAATGCGAACGGCTTAGCTATTCGGCCATTTCCCGGCTAACTATATGAAAGTTATAAGGCATCCGAGAAATGTTTATAGACAATCTTTCAAGGAAAATCGAGTTGTGTTTATAATACTAAAACTCCGTTATCAATAGGAACTTAACAGATGTAAGTCGACGGTCCACGGTTGGTTATACCAAGAAGCCATTTTTTTTACAATCAGCAGCAATAACAACTCTGCAATGTTAAAATTAAATACGTTTCAGTTTCATAAAAAAATTTCTGGTAGTCTCTTCTAACGGAACTACCGCGGGTTATTACCGTAGGATTACTTATCGTTGCTTACCTCTTTTGTATGTATATATGTATGTAACTATATATACGTCTCTCTCTCTCTCTCTCTCTCTCTCTCTCTCTCTCTCTCTCTCTCTCTCTCTCTCTCTCTCTCTCTCTCTATATATATATATATATATATATATATATATATATATATATGTGTGTGTGTGTGTGTGTGTGTGTGTGTGTGTAAGTCAAATTTTTGACGCATTTTGGTACTTTTCTGTTTAACTGTTTACTGCTTGCCAAAGAGATACAGACTGGGTTTGGCGCGCTGCTAAAATTATAACTTGCGAAGACGAACGGTTTTAGAGTCTGAAATTTTGCTTTCTGGAGGATCGTTATGGAGGAATGTGATCTACGTTAAAATATAAAAATTTAAACTCTCCTTTGGGGCCCGGGGTTGCCTATTTGGATGGCAGATCTGTATTGTCCATCCGGCGCTCATGGCCCAACAATAATGACACTGTTCACCGAACATGGGAAATCAACCCTCGGCTGCGTTTACAGGTTTTGCTACGTAGCGGCTGGTCTTCAGTTTCACGTGGTTATGGTCTCACGACCGGGAAGCATTATTTTGTGAATTAAACTCTCCTAATTATGCTTTCTGTAAACTTACCTCGTTTCACTGCAGTCTCTTGCCTATATTTAGCCTTAAACGCACCGAAGTTTCATATAGGCATTTCTACTTTTTCAAAGTTAATTGCATCTGATCCCAGCATGTACACTGAAAAATAATCTCTGCTATTTCATTTTTCACTTAGAATTCTTATTGCTCTATTACACCTTGAACTTGGGGATAATTACAACTCTCAGTGCATGACTAAGTCTATTCAAAAAAGATTCCTGTTGAGTTCACGCTTGAGTAAAACGAAATATGTTTTGTGGCTACTCGTCGAACAAATTTTTTGTCTAAAATCTTTAAAACTTATCAAAAATTTAAACTAGAAAACTAAACTATTAGAAACAACACTTGTTAGGAACAATGGTTCGGAAAATGTAGTTAAGTTCACGAGTTTTCTGTAAAACATAATAACGAGTATGATTTACGACAGAAAGTGAATATGATTTACGATCGAAAGAGCTAGGAAATTGCTTAAAGTAACAAAACTCTAAACTACAAACAGATTATTTCTTATTTTATTAAGATTTATGATATTATTTCTCGTTACTTAATAATTTAAGCTGTTTGCTAAATCAAAAATATGCAGTTTGAAAGGAAAATTATACTCGAATTCTTGACAGATAAATTAGCTTATAACCAACTACTTTGTAATTATACTCTCGATCAATTTATTCAAATTCTAACGAAGTCTGCTCTGAACTAGAGTTTCTTTCAATTCGTGTACCTTAAAAATTACAGAACCAATTTCGACGGAACTTATGTTGGTGTATTAGTCATGATCTCCATGGTACTAAAAAAGCAGGTACGTCTCAAAGTCAATTTATTGGTATTATCTAGATTTTTCTGAAAGTACATAAAATTCTAGGGTTCTAGACATTTTATATTTTTTCAGGTATTATGTGATCTATACGAGGAAGATTTCATAATTAAGCTCTCTACTTTTTTTCTCCTCTAGGAGTAATTTCTAAGTTTTCCAACACTGTGATATGATTATTTCTGAAATTTCGTTATGACTTTGAAAATCATGAAATTTCTGAAAATTTCATAAGATTATTATATTTGAATTAAATACAGATAAATTTAAAAAGGTAGTTTATTCGTAAATACTTTCCTTTATGCATTGCTTAAATGTATTTTAAGTCTTGCAAATATAAAGAAAAGTATCATAAAATAAATAAGTATTTTTATTTGATTTAAATTTGCCGCAAATGGATGACAAGTCAAAAAGTAACTAATAAATATATATTAATTTAATCCCCAGCTTGCAGTTGTTGAATAGAGCAGTTTAAGGCTGCTGTGTACTAATCCAATGGGTTTCGCTCACCTCAATGTTAACCTATGGAGAAAATTTATCTATTATTTACAACTACATAAATACTGATAATCCAATAAAAATGGTATTTTCAGTTAGCCTGAATTTATCTGCACCTTGCACAGGATTTATTTTATAAATTTCATCCACCAAAGGAATTGATGAGAGTTTAAAACACACTATAGCCAGCTTTTTCAGCCGAATAATTTAAATTTTAAAATATTTAGATTTTTTTATAAAAAAAAACGAAAAATGCCCAAAATGTAATTTTTTTTTTATCTGTTATGGAGTACAATTAAAAAAAATTCACGTGGATTATTAACGTAGGATTACTTAATCGTTGCTTACCTCTTTTGTATGTATATAAGTATGTATGTATATATATCTATATATATATGTACGTATGCATATATATACATATATGCATATCGAAATATTGACGCATTTTGGTATTTTTCCGTTTAACGGTTTACTGCTTGTCCAAGTGATACAGACTGAGTTTGGCGCACTGCCAAAGTTATAACTCTCAATGTACGGATGGACGGTTTTAGCGTCTGAAATTTCGCTTTCCGGAGGACCGTTTTGGAGGAACGTAATCCTACGTTAAAAAAAATCTTTCAATCCAAGTCGGTAATCCTTGGACACATTTTCTCCATAGGTTAACATTAAGGTGAGCTAATCCAATAGGGTTAGTACACAACAGCCTTAAGTTTAGATATCTTAATATAGTTGAATGGAATTTCCAGTTTAAACTTGGTTTATCGCCTTAAAATCAGATTTTACGGTACGGTACAGAATATGTTATTGAACATGCAGTCTACTAACGTGTTGTGCATTTGTTTAAGATATCATATCGAAAAACTATCCTCTCGCTCCGCATTATATACTAGACTCCGTTTGATCACTTAGTATTCAGCGGTAATGAAGAATCCAGGGCAAATTTCGACACTGCACCGAAATGAAAGTTCCATTTGTGATAATTTTCTAAAATGTGTCAATACATTCATGTTATACATAATTCAAGTATCGGAACTAGTTATTCTCCGTTATTCTGAGAAGCAACTTCTCTGTGCCGAGAAGGGAATTATTTTGATGTCACATTTAGTTTGAAAACTGAAATTCAAAATATACGAGTAACGGCTTAGAACCACTCAAGGCTGCATTAAGAGAAAGTGAAGTTTTTTTTTTATCATTCTGAATATGAAATAATTCATTTGTAAACAAAAACTACTATTAGATAACAGCATTTAAATTTTAAATAAATCGCTTTTTTATTTATACTTACTAATGATCAGTTTGAAACAAAATTATAGTAATTATAATGTGACAACCTTTGGATAGGATTTAATCAAAGAATGTCTTATCATATATCTATTCATTTTAGGACTGCCATGTTATTATAAATATGGCTCCATTGTATGCCATTTTTCTGTATTGAACTGCATATAAACTAACACATGATTTTACAATTATCTATATATATAAAATACATCCGTAACTGACTGACTGATTGACTGACTGACAACGCACAGACCAAACCGCTGGACCTAAAGGGCTGAAATTTTGCATGGCGATTCTTCTTATAATATAGGGGTGCACAAAAAAAGATTTTTGAAAATTTCTTCTTAGATTTTTGAAAATTAAATTTTTAAGCTGTTTTTGTAACTTTCTTCAAGTTTGCATTTAAAATAATAATCTGAGAGTTATAAAATTTATATCACGTGAAACATAATAAAAATTCTTTTAAAATTAAATATTTTTCGAATCTTTACCTCCATTTTCTGATTTTTGGTGAATTTTTAAAGATTAATTTTTAGAATTTACTTTATTAAATGCTGATACCGTGATTTCTTTTTCTGGTACTTTAAATTAATTTATCGTCACGTGCATAACAACGAAATAGACAAAAACAATATTTTTTTCTTACTAATGCGGCAGACGATTGGACATTATCAAAAAAAATATTAACATACAGTAAAAGAAATGTCCCTGAAACTGTACTATATTAACTGTACTATATTCTTTACTATGTGTTTTTAGATTTAATTTGAATATTTTCTTCTACATTATTTTGTCTATAAAATATCCGTTACGATTTTTTTATAAATATTTTTTTGCACCAATTGCATACATTGATTGTTGTATTTAATTTGTATGTATTCCATAGCGAAGTACGGGTATTCAGCTAGTGCGGGTTTCTTAAACTTATGTAGTCCGAGGACCCCCTCTTGAACAACCTTTTTTTTTGCGGACCCCATCCCAACCCTAGGCCTTTTTATGTCGTTCTTGAGACTTAATTTCTGGCTCCATAATCTCATAGGCACTACGTTATAATAAATATTGGTAAAAATGTTTAGCTGGTTATTTTAATAAATGGTCTTGTGCATTTATAGAGATGAACATTTTTATTCGGATATAGAATAAAAAACATAAAAGGATTTAAAATAGTAGTAAAAAGAATTAAAAAAAGTTACAAATCATAATACATTAAACTCATACAAACATTTCAACAAAATATTGAACAAAATAGATGTTATTATATGTTTTCTGTAAATAATTTGTACTTAATGAGATGGGGGCAGTTATTTTCTTAAAACCAGAACCACAATGTCGGGGTGTATGTTGGAAAGTTTTATTCTGAGGTGTGCTTGCACATTGAGTTTGTTTGTATACTTTGATTTCATGTATAACAGTACCAAAAAAGCCTGTTCACATAAATATATGTTGTGCAGAATGGAATCAAATGTTGGAGTGCTTTATTTGCAAGTGCAGGGTAATCAGATCTGAGAAGTAACCAAAAGTTTGTGAGTTCAGTTTTGTTGAATTGTAGTTTCAAAGACGTATCGCATGATAATTCCACGAGAATATCTTGTTCAAGTATAAATAAATGTTTAGCATTAGTAACTTCCATGTTGAATGGATCTCTAATCCAGTTGTTGCCAGAATCAGGTCTGGGAAAATAATTCCTAAAGCTGCTTTTTAGACCTATTAAATGTTCAACAAAAATCTGCCGGGTTTCATTAGGGAGCTTTTTATTGGAAGTTTCTATAAAATCGTTGAGCGTTGGAAAAGACTCGTACATACAGTTGTGAATGCGCTTCGACCACAAGTCGATTGTTTGCAAATGATGTCGGAGTTTGGCGAGTTTCATACTTACGTTTGATATATTTTCGTGACAAAGAACACAGACAGGTCTTCCCACATCTTAATTCCATATATAAGTGAATCCAAATGATAAATACTCACCACAATATTTTTTAATTTTATGTTTTTTGATGGATTTCAAGGTTGATGCTCCATCATCTGAGTCGCTTTCATCTATATTTTGTTTCAGTGTAGATCCAGTTTTTAGCCAACGATCCACCCGAGTCGCCAGTCTATTTATAGCTACGTGTTCCCGCGCCGCCCATTAGTCACAACAATGCAAAAAATTGCGTTGTTTTATTTATTTTTCCGTATTTGCAGTTGAATAAAAATAACTAAAGAATAATTAGTAAAAATTTCATTATGTTAATAACTAGTTATGTAACAACAAATACAAAAAAGTCTAGACCATGTAGGATTTTTATTAAATGAGTTATTTGATTAAAAGTGAAAAGTTAGGGGATGTAAAGTTAATGTCAAAATTGTTTCGCGGACCCCTGATAATGGCTACGCGAACCCCCAGGGGTCCGCGTACCATAGTTTAAGAACCTATGAGCTAGTGTATTTATATATAGTTCAAATAAATTCCAAGACGTTAAACGTTTTGTATTTTTAATGAGTATCTGTAGGTTATTGGTGATTCTGTTTTGAATGATAGAGTTTTAGACTTGTATGCAGTTTAACTGAAGCCGGACTGAACTATGTGCCCTTTAGGGCTATGTCATGTAAACCCGTACCACAGAAATATTGATTTCTTTGATGGACGATTTTCTTTAGGCTCAGGTACGCTTGGCACTCCACAATTACAGTGACATCTAACGGGTCTACATGAGCTGGCATCAGCCTATTTGGCCTTTGTAGAGTCAGAAAAATTAAAGCCTGAATGTATTATAGCTCAGAATAATCCAATACCATTGGGAAATGCAAGCTACTGTAAACTAATGGTAACAGTTTCAGTATAAATTATAATCATCATATACTGAAAAGCGTTTTGGTGTTTGCGAATCACTTTGCGAGTAAGCACACACAAATGAAGGTTCAGAAGAGACTATTTTCTTTCTGAATGTCTACAAAACTTGATTCATCATCGGAAATTTTTTCTTAATAACAATGACTAAAATATAAGGGATTGGTGGAGGTATATAGAAACTTGACAAAAGAGTTACAATCTTTAAAGCATGTAGCACTTTAGCTGGGTACTTAAAATATAGAGCGAAATATTTTGCCCTCATTTTATCTTACCCTCTAAGAGTTATAGTCAGTATTTTTTTCATTTAAAAAGTTTTACCTATCCCATCTGGTGGAAATGTTACTGTCTCTATATTTAAAACGCTGTATGCATGCATTTATAATAATTCTCACTAGGAGGAATACCCTCTTACTGCTATTCTTCACACGATCTGTTTGAAGATATGGTATTCTCCCTAAATTTCATTTTCTCTCTGCGAATGTTCCAGACTTCCCTGGAGAGCATGAGGTGTAAGAGAGAAAGCGAGGTTGTGTTAGAATGGCTGAGTTATTTGCTTCATGGAAATCAATCATGCATGATGCTTTCGGATCAAGACAGATAGCAATACTTTTTATACAATGGAGAGCAACTTTTTGAAATATTATGGGTTTTTAAATTTATCCGAGTTTTCCCTTTGTCTATTGATTATTTTGAACAGTACTTTGAAGGCTTTTTGAAGACATAGAAAAATGAGAAGAGCGTTATCTCCACGTGCATTAAAGTTTATTGTGTTTGGGCTTACAGTTTTTGATTGGTTGAAAAAGAAACATAGTAAAACTGTAGCTCAAGCAAAATGAAAAGTTCTCTAAAGTGCATTTTATTTTTTAAATGCTTTAAATGATTGGCAGGAATACCATACACATTACCTATTTGATAATGAAAATGAACATTTTTCTAGAGATGCTTTTGCAGTAGATGTAAAGGTAAATTTTGTTAAACACATCGTTATAGAAATACGTAAAGAGTAAAGATCAAATTTACCCTTAACTCTTGATTTTGGGGTGGATTTTTTCCCAGATATGTTGTCAGTAAAGGATTTTTATTTTACTTAATAATACATATTTGGTATTTATAGCAATGATATACTTTGATTTTTAATCAAAGTAAGTAGAAAAGAGTAATCAGTCATTCATAACATTGTAGAAATTAAAGAACTTGGCGAGTTTTTAATGCCGAAAATTCGTACAGACAAATACATAATTTTAATCATTGATCTCTTGTCAGCACTTGTTCGCAATTTTGAAAAGAGGCTGTATAATGCAAGACCTGGTTATCTTTCTATTCAGTGAATAAAATAAAGCCATTAGTGACTTCACATGTATTTTTGAATTGTATACCAATGGGTTATGTTTCATTTAAAAACATTTATCATACAATCTGAACATGGCATATTTGTCAGATATGAATACCGCTTTTCCCCTCAACTGAATGTTACACGTTATGCTCCCAATAAGATCTTCGTTTTTAAATTAAATTTCATTAAAAAAATTGTTTTATTACTCCCAATCTATTAAAAAGGAAGAAAAAGAGGTAACGCTTTATTTCAAGTTTTTAAATCAGCTAGTTTTTGTTTATGTTTTCTCCGGGGATGAAAATCTTTCTGTTAAAATGCAGATGTGGATCGAAATGCGGTTGCATTTGACGGATATTAGAAAAATACTGGAAAAAGTAATTGGATTTGAATAAGGCATGAGGGAGAGGGATACGGATCGAGGCAGCTAATTGAGAGGGGAATTCAGTGGGCAGTTCAGCTTGATGAACTGAACTTGAGACAGTGAGTTCAGTTGGTACATTGCCTTACTGGCAGAACTTAAGATGTATGTTTAAGTGAATTTAAGTTAGGTAGTTGGAAAATCTAGAAATATGCGCACATTAGATAAGTAACACTTCTTTTCTCTTTGTCACTACAAATCTTTTTGATTAACGCTTCTTATTTATTTGCAAAAATAGTATCTTTGAATACTAATTAATGTACTTTTTCTGCTGTAAAAAGGTGCCTATTTTGCCTATATATCATGTGTTTCGTAGATACAGAAAGAGACAGTTATATTTTCATGAAAGTTTATTTCAACAATTATGCAGCAGTACATGTATAATGTGGGCGTGGTAGCCCAGTTGGCAAGAGCAGCGGGCCAGTGATCTGATCGTCCCTGGTTCGATGCTCGTCGCTACAAATCTACCGCCGTGTTCACTAATGGTGGCCGGGACACGTAAAATAGGGCGTGGCTACAATGTCCTCCAAGTTCTCAAATTTACCTCTGGAGGTGCGGGGTCAAGTGAAGTGTTCCGGTCTCGTCACTTGAATCGGTTCAAAATTACGGGACCGGTCATTTGGCCAAGTCGAACTCAGACCCTTGTGCTGCTAATTCAAGACAGGAGCAGCGCCTTCATCGCCCATAGCCTTCGGGACTTGATCTGGTGTCTACTGTCGGTCAAGGGGTATATAAGCAACAACAACAACATTTGTAATGATTATGGGTAAAATAAGTCGTGACAAATTGTGATATTATTTGTAATGCTATAAGCAACCTGATTAAAGATAAAAGATAATAGACTGAGATTTGAAAATCTTTGAAATAAAGTGTGGAAATGACATATAACATTCATATGACGGAAAAACAGTATTCATCTCTTACAAATATGCCATGTTCAGATTGCATGCTAAATGTTTTTAAATGAAGCATAACCTATTAGTATATAATTAAAAAATACATATAAAGTCACTAATGCATTATTTTATTCACTGAATGGAAAAATAACTAGGTCTTGCATTATACAGCACCTTTTCAAAATTGCGAACAAGTAATAACAAGGGATCAATGATTAAAACAATATGTTGAAGGCCTGCGGTGCCCATCTGTGCTTTCATGACAGTGGGCTTGGGGTGCCATAAAACATATGTCTGGGTCAGGTGGTCACCCTGACGCGGGACCCCCAGAGTTAGTTCCCAAGCATGCTTGGTCCTCATTTTATCGATCCACTCAAGGATGAAAGGCATGAGTCGACCTTGCCCAGTCGCAGGGTCGAACCCTGGACCTGTGGCGTGGCAGCTGGATGCTTATTACTCAAATAACTAAGAAATTTTATCTACACGCTCAGCTTTGAGAAAAGTCTAATAGTTTTTTTTACGCAGGGAAATAAAATACTGAAGTAGTATAATTGAAGTCGATAACATACTACCTTCGTTTCAATCCAAAAAATAAATCAATAACTGTAAAAGAATAAAGAAATAAGGAGTCTAAAATCAAGTTCTTACTTAAATATAAGCTATTCAATCAATTCCAATGTCCAGAATTTAATGATTAATGCTTGAAAACTATAAAAGATTGTATTTAAAATAGTAAATTTCGTAACGAAAGTTAAAAAGTTAGAAAACTTCTTTAGAAGTAAAGAAAAAATATTTAAAGCGAACAACGTTAATGTATGCTTTGAAAAAAATCATTGCACATATGTGCGCCTATCCGCCAGAAGAAAGAAAAAAAAACCTAGCCCAACTTTGATGTCAGAAAAAAAATGTCTTCTGCAAATACCACAAAAGTCAATTTCATGCACCATTTACAGGCGGGTATTTTCTCCATTTTCTAGCCTTAAATTCGTTGTTTGCTCTCTGACTGCAGGATTTTTTTTCTTTTCATATTTATTTGTTTTTCTTCTTTTGGTGAGCGTGTAATGAATAAAATGCATTTGAAAATCAGTCTATTACATTCTAGTTCCGTTCAAAACTGTTTTCAGTAAGATGGGGTAATATTTGAATTCGCAGACGTGGTTTTTTTTAATGTTGTGATAACTAGTAAATAGATGCACATCTGAAATAAAATCTTAGTAAACTGGCTTCTGACCAAGTGCACATATGTGCGAGTATTTGATTTTTATTCCGAAAGTCGGTGCGAATTCATAGATATAACATTCAGTTCTGTCGTTGAAACGTGTATAATTGTGTGATGAAGATCATACTTTTTTTTTAGTGTCTTATAAGTACTCATAGTTAACTTTTCTAAAGTCTACCCGATACACATTCATCTTGGTAATACAGTATCCTCGTATTGAAAATATTGCTCATAAACTGATCTAATTTAGTTACAGCTAAACCTCGTTTATCCGGATCAGATTTGTAGACATTTTTATTTAATGCTCATATTAGATAATTTTCAACTATGATAGCAAGAACGCAACCACAACTACGCCAAATATTCGCGTTTTAGTTTGATTCAATGTAAAGTTCCTGCGTGGATTGTACAATAAATTATGGCAATAAAATTCATTTCATTGAGTTTAAGAAAGTTTTACTTGACTTACCAAGTTAAGAAATGATGTTAAGAAATGATGTGAAAAGTTATTTTGATATTTTTTAATGCCTGGTAAACAATACTATGTAATTTTGTTACAAAACAGTTTTTTTATCGTAATAAACGGTTAGTCTGCTTACTAAAGGATTTCGATTTGCTTATTACCCATATTACCTAGATTATCCGGATTGCGTATGCTCCCAGTTAGTCCGGATAAACGAAGTTTTACTGTATTTCTAATTCAAAGATGAACTATTTTCATACTGTTATGTCAATTTAATCTCATTGTTCTATTTCCAGAGACACGAGAGTTACCATTTAACTGTAAGAAAGGAAGTGTATAATTTTCTCGCACCTCTCTAAATTATATGCGTTTATTAGTAATTTGTTTGTTTTAGCTATGCTTTATTATGCTGACTTGATTTAAATGACTCACCTTAATCTTTCTCATACACCAAAACAAGAGAACATCCGCAGTGCCATCTCATTTGCGACTTGGATAGCGTATGGAATTTTCATCTTTTCAAAATATATTTCTTTTGCAACTAGATAATTCTCAGTAACAGTTAGGACTTTTTCACATAGAATCCTTCAGCGTTAGCGTTACTCGTATTTACATATTTTAAACCAATATCAGATCTTAATTTCGGGGCTAATTATTTCGAGGTTTGTGATTGGTTAAATATATTTCAACACGTGTAACGCTTAGGGATTTATGTGAACAGGCCCTTATTGTGGCCATTGATTTAAAGCTGATAGAACGGAGTGTTGACTGGATTTTGGAATGCTAAGGTTATCGTTTACTGTCACACTAGAATTACATAAACTAGAACCAATAGTTAAAAGTTAATATTGATTGGCCATAAGCTGACATGCTCATCGCGAGATTAGGAACCATAGACCTTGGTACATGTCCAGCCATTGTCCAGATCGGAAAGAATAGGATAGATATTGCTTAATGAGGATTTCGAGTGAAGTCAAGTTCTTATAGCTAGTGCCATTCTGATAGAAAAATTATGTATATCGATCTGATGATGAAAATGTAAACGTAAGGAACATAGAGGCATGAATCTTTTTTTTCTACAATGCAGGAGGCACTTGTCCTGAATACATTGGTCTATATACGTCGCGAATGGAAACTCTGTATATGTAAACTAAAATTGCTTTCCATGAGTGAACAGGGCAAGAACTTTCATTCTTCAACCGGCATTTGAACCGAAGTTCAGGCAGTGAAAGCTCGTGTCGCTAATCACATGACGATGTGAGCCACGAGTCATGCAGTTATTGAATATGCAATATAAAATATTAATTATGAATCAGAAAAAAAAGTTTGGATGTTGATAAGTTAGTTTCACTCTTTTCCTTCAAACGGTACTCAACAATTCGATAGCATACGAATAAATATTCATGCGCCGTTAAAAGGAAATAAAAGTTTAATATGTTTCGAAGTAACTCCCACCTGCCGTAATGCACTTCTGTGCTCGGCTGTATAAGTTTCGGAAACAACTTTCAAAGTCCTCTTTCGGGATGCTCTTTAAAATGGACGTCACTGTTTTCTTGAGGGCTTCGACATCTTCGAATCATGTTCCCTTCAGCAAATCATTCAGTTTTGGAAACAAGAAAAGTCTGCTGGTAAGTATGGAGGATGCTGCATCTCCACGACCTCATGCTGGGCAAATATGCTGAAGGGAACAAGATTTGAGGATGTCGAAGCCATAAAAAACGGTGACGTCCACATTAAAGAGCATTCCGAAAGAGGACTTTAAAAGTTGTTTCCGAAACTTATACAGCCGAGCACAGAAGTGCATTACGGTAGGTGGGAGTTACTTAAACACATTAAATGGATATGTATTTCATGTAATATTTTCTGGAGTTATTATATCAGTCCTGGAAATTAATGGCCGCACCTTGTATATCAAGGATAGTTATAGGTCTTAGTATTAAATCTGATATGTATCTAAGATGATTGATAATTTCAAGTTCTGATTTTTTTATGTATAAGGGAATGAAGATTTTACGGAAATGAATATTCACACTTGTGCAATTCCTTGTGCAGTACAAAATGCCTATTTCAAAAACAATATTGAAATTGTTTTAAAACAATAGGGGGGCATAAGAGTAATTCCCAATGAATCGTCTTACTTATTGAAAAGGACCAAACTAATGTATCATCCCTCAAAGTATTACTACATAAACCTAATAAATAATCCAACAGAGATAGATAAAAATAATACGAATATAGACAAAAAACAAACAGAAATCAAGCACTCTGGACATCCACGCACCAACGGCAAGATTCTGTATAAGTTCCGGAAATGAACCATAAAATAACATAGAGGTAACCGACAGGTCTCGTCATCAGGGAGCCTAACCAAATCAGTTACCTCAAGGGGAACTTTCTCAATAGGATGCAGGTAAGCCCAAAAGACATCCCAAGGCCCCGAGTCCCCCAAGGAAGCAATTAGTCAAAAGAAAATGAAAAGACAAACACAACTTACAGTATGGATTACTATAAGTATTACTGCAGGATATGTTTTATGTTAAAGTGATTTAGCAGTCTATGCTTGATTTTTAACTTTTGTTTATTTGAATTGTTTATATTTTTTACATAAACTTAAGTAATGAGCTTTTAGATCTGTCACTCAAAGACGTTCGAATTAGTCCTTGTAATTAGTTGTTGTTATTGTAGTTGTTGTCTAAGTTTATTCTACTATAACATTGATATTTTAGGATTAAAGAGGAGAAATTAATTACTTTGTTAATTGAAAAGTTTGTTATATGAAAGTTACTGAATTGAGGCTACTAGTGGTTCAGGCCATGGGAGATCGTAGGATTACTCCCCAGTAAGGGTCTGTTCACATAGAATCCGTAAGCATAAGCGTTACTCATTTTGACATATTTTAAACCTTAAGAACACACAGGCCTTAAGAATTTCAGGGATAATTGTTTGGAGGTTTGTAATTGGTTCAATATATTTTAATACGAGTAACGCTGATGGATTCTATGTAAACCAGGCCCTTAGGATTTTGAAAACCGATAGGGAAAAAAGGGCATTCCGATGTTAATTATTATCAGTCCCCTCCTTTCCCTCCGGATTCAAGCAAGACTTTCTGGGAAAGGATTCTGGTCGTGACATTAATTAATATTAGAAAAGAAATATTTTCTATAGTTCGAAAGCGTTGAATCCAATGTCTTGCATGTACTTTTTTTTTGCATTGTGTACTTTCAATATTAAATTATTTATAAATTTTACCAAGATATACATGTAAATGCACAACTATCTCAGCAAAGTAATACATCAAGAAAATTTCGGTTCTTCAAAATATAAAATATTCATAAAACTTGTTAAAATTTAAGAAGGAATTTAAAAATTACGAGAGTTAAGGAATTGATCAAAGAATGGTTGCTGATTAGCTGAGATAGTGACAACAATGGTAATATTGTTAAAGAAAGAGAGGAATACGATATATTCGTAGGGTAGAGGTAGCAACAAAGGTTTAATTTTTATTACCTTAGATAGTGGCAACACATCATCAGGTCACTATCACATTTAGGAATTTTTCCCTTTATGGTAAAATTCACCAAGGTAAGGGAGTAACCCGAAAAATATTTATGTAATAGAGGTAGCAGCAAAGATAGAGTACTGCTAGTTTAAATATTGGCAACTCTGGTAATCGTCTTACAGGTAAGACAGACAATTGAAGGATGCAGTTTTACATATACTATTAATTTTCATTTATAACATTTATCAAACCAGAATGTATTAAACAGAGGACTTTATCCGTTTCATCAAATTTAATAGGTAAATAGAAATTTCAGCCCAAAAAGAATGAATGGTTTATTTTCTAGACACTCAATCTGTTTAAAGCTCTTAAGGAGACACAAGAAAATATTCTAAAGAGAATATTTCAGAAAAATGTTCTAAAAGACAAAACCACAGCACACACACAACTAAGTAATTACCATATTATATTCATGCATGTAAACAAGTTTTGAAACCTTAAAAATTCAAATATATTCCCACATAACACCATTTTCTTAAACATATTCCGTTTTATTTTGCCTTCGGAGTTTATTTTAGCGACATAAAATAATTAGAAAGACAAGCATAGCTACATCAATGCCATAACACCAGAGTAAGCTGTCATCAACTCACTCGAAATTTAAGCTAATATAATATAACATTCTGAATTCTTCATCAGCGTTAGAAAAAAGATGCGGGTTTTCAAAAATTTCCTTTTAAAAGAGAGCATTAATAAGAAATAAGCTGTTACTGTGCTGTTAGTTTTTACAGTGAAAACTCTTTAACTGTAATAGCATGTCACAGTCTTCTCATCAAAATCAAATTATCAATTTAATGTGTCACCGTAGATGACACGAAAAAGAAATAATTTTGTCTAAATTTTTCTTCTTTAGAGCTTTCGGGATACATTAGTTAAAGTCTGAATTAATGTTACGTAATATTTTTCATATTTGTGCTGGAATATCTGCGAATCTTATTCTTTAGAATTAGTTTTTCTTCTACCAGTTTTTAATAGAAAAATCACGAATTCATAAATGTTCCCAACTTTTATGAATTCATGATTTTTCTTACAGAATACATAAAGATATTTAAAATGACTATAATTAACTATTGAAATCAATTCACGGTTAAACAAAATACTCATGTTGACTTTAACTATTGAGAATAAAAAGGAAGCAATGGCGTAATCTCCTTGTAGTGACTTTCAACTGAACACGCTCGTTACCATAGACGACCTTAGTCGTTTACTTTAATTTTGTTCTACAAACCGTGGAAGGTTGGCTGATTTGGATTTATTGGCTCAAGGTTCAGAGAAAACAAGCTGCGGCATACGCAAGATAAGATTAGAATATTGCATAGTAAAAGTACATTGATACATACATTTTAAACATGTACTTCTACAAACCGTGGTTGACCGTAGTTGCTTATAAGAAGTCCCGTTATTTGCTAGGACTATTATGATCAAGAACATGGCTGCCAGAGACAGACAGGTGTTATAGCCCGGGGGAAATCACAAATATGATACAATAAGAATCTTGTGTGATCTTGTTCATATGTTTGAAATTGCCACCATTAATCACGGCGTTCTTAGTGCATTTATAGTCATCTTCAAGCACTCTAAATTTTGAAATACAATTCATGAGAGGGTACGGTTCTTTGAGACGTTGCGTTGTCTGGATGCCTGCACTATGTAAGTCCCCCGAAATAATGAAGAAAAATTCCGCAGTTTGAATTCTTTACTCTCCTGCATACTCATCAGCTATGCCTTGCTGAAGAGCCTATAATAAAAGGCGGAGGGGGGTACGCTAGATACGTGTATCTTCTTGAGTGTATAAGAAATTTGCTGCTACAGTAATGGATAAAATTTCCTGTAGAAAACAAAATGAAAAATGTCTTGTCCGGAATTTTTACAATTTGCGAAACCTAAGTACAAGATTGCCTGGTACGCTGGATAAAAGTAAATAGAAGTGTATATATTTGCAACTGTCTCCGGCCAGCAGGATGTACTGTAGGCATTTTGTAATCTTGCGAGTATCTACAACAGGCTACATATGCAAAGAACATACTATATGCAATTGGCCAGGTATGATGTTGGAGAACAATGTTTTCTAATTACTTGATCTCTATTTAAACAAAGGCTACGAGATTTACCTGGACAACTAATTACACAGTACAAAAGTACCTCATAAACCTTTTCAAATAAAGGCAGAAACATGCAAGTCTCAACAGAGGCCTTCATAATCAACAGAAAAATCAACTAATTTACGAGAGAAACGAACAAAATATATGCTTTGTATCGTATAAGAATGAAAGTGTCTTGAATATCATTTTATCCTTACACTCTGCAGAAAAGGTAGAAGTCTAAAGCCGATCCCGTAGTGTGAGAATGAAACCGGTGTTCGTATTAATGATCCATTTTAATTCAATAGTACAAAAGTTTTTGAAGAATCTTGTCTCTGAGCTTTATTTACATTGGTGTCCAAAATTGAGGTCACAAACACGTTTTTGACAATGACTCAGCTACCCGTAAAAGCTACCAGTAAAATTGATAAAATTTTTACCCTATATATTCTGGGGAACGGGTAATATAATGTTAGCAATCAATTTTGAACGAACGGTATTTAGCGTAAGTTTTCTAGCAGAACGTGAAATTGATCGTTTCAGCACCTGAGATTTTTCGTCTGCAGAGTTGTTCTATGGTGGAAAGTCACTGAGGTGGAAAGTCATTGGCAGGCAGAATGATGGTCAGTCTCAAGCGGAGGTGGCTCGGTGGCAACAAGTGTCGCCAAAAGTGGTATCCAGGTTATGGCATCAGTTCGAAACAAGTGGTACCAACATCAGGAGGATCAAACAAGTCCGTCCAAGAGTGACGACACCTGCACGTTACTGGGCATTAAATGAGCAACGACATTGACAGATGACGGCTAGAGAGAACTTGAGACACTCTCTGGACCTTGCTTCTGCGTCTGGAACAACAGTTTCCAGGCAAACAGTATAAAGATGCCTAGCAGAGAAGGGTCTTTACTCCCAGCGGCCAGTGGTGTCTCTCTCTCTGACCATATCGCACAAGATAGTCCGTTTGTCATAGAGCCGAACACATCATTCTTAGACACAACAACATAGGGGGTGTGTTCTTTTCACTCATGAATCCAGATTGAGTAGACAAAGTGATTCTCAACGAGTCTTCACCTAGATACAGACGGAAACCCGCTATCCGCCTTCCAACATAAAGGAAATCGATATCTTTAGTGGTAGAGGAATACTTGTCTGGGACGGCATCATGTTGAGCAGTCGTACACCGCTGCATGTCTTCGGTGTAGGCAGTGTCACAGCCCAGCACTATAGGGATGAGGTCCTTGAAGCCTATGTGAGGTTGTTTTGGGGTGCTGCCAGTCCGAACTTCTTTTTTGTGGTCGATAATGCGAGGCCGCCCAGGGCGCTCCTTGCTGACGATTTTCTGGAAGAAGAGGATATTCGCCTTATGGAATGGCCATCGATGTCTCGGAACCTAAATCCTATAGAACGTGTATGGGAGGGTTTAGGAACACGATGTCACCCCATCACAGCACCCTCCAAGCTTTAAAATCCGATTTTAGAGGAATGGGATTTATTGCCACAAGCACGGCTCGTTGTGCGGGTTCTATAACTGAGCATGGTGAATACCCGCTAATAGACAGACCTTTTCGGAGATATGATGCATCATGGTTTGACCGTTTTTAGTCTCATTTGGATAAGAGCTAAATTGTTAGCAATATACATCTTATTATGTTGCTATCTGCTTTCACATTGTATGAGCCAATTCTGTAACAAATTTCGTTACTATATACTATTCGTTTCTACAGATATCACAGATTTTGCGTTTGAGACCTCAATTTTGGACACCAGTGTACAAGAAAATCAATCTTCATATTCTGAAAATAATTTCTATTCAAGGATGGTTTTGAAAGCAGGTTTCACAATATAATTAATTACCTTATACCGCTTTTTATAAGGAACTTTGAGAGAAGACAAATGGATTTTTTTCTTTTTCCAGTTTAGGGATGTAAATGTAATTTTAATCATGTAAACTAGTAGAATTTATCATGCATGATAGTTTAGAACTCGCTATTAGTATTGCACGCGCCATTTTTGTATCTTTTTACACACTATTTTTTTTCTTCTGCATTTTTAAGATTATATGCGTCTCTCTCTTTCTAATTATATATAATGAATTTTATTAGATTAAGCTTTGTACGTAGTAGATGAAATTTGACAATTTAGTCTAGTCAGTTATAATCCCATTTTCACTCATGCTCGGAAAGAATTTACCTAACTAACTGATGCTTTATAGTGCTATAAATAGAAGTTTATCTTTTCAACTTTTATTATTTAGTTAAATTAACTTATCACAAAATTAATCTCTATTTAATGGAATTGCTTTTTGAAATCCCGATAAATGTAAAAAAATAAGGTTAAAGTTAATGCAGTATTAATGTTTCTGATGCTAATAACGCAAATAAGAGAATTGTCATCTATCCTATATGGTATTTATTTTCAGATCAGAAAAAATAATTAAAAATGTCCAAAAGTAGGTTGGATATTTCGTATATAAACCCACTATAATACTATTCCTATCTCCCCCTTTTTGATTTATTTGACTTCTGCTTTTCATGAGTATGAAATTCCCTTTGGTATTGCAGAATGAATAATTTAAAATAGATTTCATTAAAAAGACGAAATAAGGAGCTAACAGAGATATTTCTTCTAAATAAATTCAGTATATTATGTTAAAACTCTACAGTCAAGAAATACCATTACATATTATAAGCCCGGAACAACCGATTGGTTAGCGCGTTGGAAATCAGTCGAAGAGAGTTCAGTTCGTATCCGGACAAGTGCCACTGAAGGCCTTCGTGTCTACGCCGGTTATGGGAACGTTAAATCTTTAGGCAGGAAAGTACCTCCCTGTGGTAAGTGGGTGGGGGTAGGTACGGGCCAACCACATGTTTCCCTTGGGCTGGTCGGTCAAAATTGAGGTGGTACCAGGGAGCAATGTTGACTCACCTGTATGGTTCCCCCAGATAAGAAGTAGTCAACACATTACTAGGTTTAATACTACTAATGTCGCCGAATATGAGTGCCCGCATTAAAACAAATTCTAGGGCTGGAGTTACAGGGCTTTAAAAAATGTCAGTTGTTTGTAAATACATGATAAATACGTAAAGGAATTGTGAGCTTCCAGATTTTGTCATTTTTTCCTCGTTGTGCAATAGTTACTACTTCCAAGTTATTTCAACACTTGTGCCCAGTAAATAGATAAACAGAATGAAGAGTTGAATCTGCGGAATTAACACCCTTTTAGGGTCTTTAAGCCAGAATAATTCACATCTTTAATAATAGGAAATAAGGAATGAAGAATAAGGAAAATAAGCTTTCCCTAATCTATTAAAGAAATTCGGCATAGAACAGAAAATATGTCTTGTAAGTACAATTGAAAAAACAAATATACGCTTTGGAATACAACATTGATTTATTTTTAACTTCCATACCAACATGTAAAGTATTTGGTTTAGCTATTACCTTAACTTTTATTACCTTTATTTCGTTTTCTATCAAGGAATTAAATGTCTTTTATGTGGTCCTTCTTTATACTTCTTTAGTTAAATTCACGTTAAAATAAATCCTAAATGTCACCAAGGAAATAAAATTAACTTGTAAATTTTATCGCCTGAAAGATAAAACAATTTTGATTTATATAACCGAACATAAAAAGAAAAACTAAAAAACCTGGGGTGGAGGGGGAGTATATTTTATAATTAACTGACAGTAAATAAGAATTACGAAATGGTGTGTAAAATAAATTGGTTTTCTCCAGTTACGACACTGCCAAACACACTTCACAACTTTTAAGTGGCAGGGGTAAAAACAAAGTCTAAACTAAAAAAGATTAACATCTTAGTTGAAATAGTAGAAGTTAAAAAATGATAGAATAAAAAGCTTTTTTTCCCTATACCGTAGTTTGGCGAAAAAATTGACATAGAAATATAAGTAATTTACCATAGGTCATGTTTTACAATCTGTTTGGCAACAAATAAGAATGATTGAATGGCAACCTAAGATGGATATATATTTTATATTTTATATTAAAACTTTGCAATTTTCAACCCTTTTATGAAACAAAAAACCTGAGAGTTGAATTCTCGGCATTATTAGTTTATTATTAAAAACATTAAATATATCTATTGGGATGTTTATTTTTTTATCTTTAATTGCAATTGAATTGAGAAAAAACAAAAAAAAAACACCCTAAAACATCTCATTGGAAATGAAAGAAAAGAATAATTCACTCTTAGAAACACTTTAAATATAAAATCTATCAATTCAAACAAAGGAGCAAAAATGCTAGAAATATCTTCTGAGGGAACGCCAAAAAAACTAATTAAAAATTAAAGTTTATTAAAAATTACAGTTAAAAATTACAGTTTCTATTAAAAGAAACTTTTTATGATCTTACGAGTTTATTTATATTTGAAACTCAAGGGGATACATCTCGCATTTCTGGAGCTAACACTACACGAATCCTAATTGAAGTCCTTATCGAATTCTTACGAACCATGGCACAGTATTTCTTTTCTCTGTTTTGTCAGTTCAGGGGTGGCAAGGTCAACGACAATAACACTTTGTTTGACTCAGCTATGGGGAAAATCTGCCCTTATTATGGAAAAAAAATTTTCTACGTTTTCTTTCTCTCTTTTTGATTTTGCGTAAATATTCCGCTTAGTGTTGTTCTGCCTTCCTAATTGAAGTCCTTATCGAATTCTTACGAACCATGGCACAATATTTCTTTGCTAGGTTTTTTCAGTTGAGGGTTGGAAAGGTTCAGGGTCAACGGCAATAATACTTTGTTTGGCTGAGCTATGGGAAAATCTGCCCTTATTCTGGAACAAATTTTCTCTACGTTTTCCTTTCCCTCATTTCGATTTTACGTACAATATTCCACTTAGTGTTCTTCTGCCTTCGGACGAAATAGCTTTTCAAGATTGGGAAAAGACGAAAGAAGAGACAAAAAGACACTGATATGTTACTAAAAAAATAAGGTAAGCTTTCTTAGAGGTTGCTATAACACATAACTGTTTCAATTAATAATTTTATCTTCTAATTACATTTACCGCATAAGAAAAGTATATTTACGAAAGAAAAAAGAAAAATCTAATTTCTGCATGTTTTATAAATTTTGCAGCTGAATTTGTTGTTGTTCTGGCTCATGTCCCTTGACCGACAGTATATCAGATCAAGTCCATAAAGGCTATTGGACAAAATGGTGTGGCTCTGGTTTTGAATAGCATCACGAGGGTTGGAGTCCGACATGACCAAAGGACCGGTCCCATAATTTTGAACCGAGTCAAGGGACGAGACCGGTCCACTTGACCCTGCACCTTCAGAGGTAAATTGGAGAACTTGGAGGACATTGCATCCACGATAGATTTTTCGTGCACCAGCCGCCATTAGTGTACACGGCGGTGGATTTGTCAGCGACCGGCATCGAACCAGAGACGTTCAGATCACTGGCTCGCTGCCTTTGCCAACTGGGCCACCGCGCCGATTTTAATTTAATTTATTGTTAATCGCTGCCGATTTTAATTTAATTTATTGTTATTAAATTAATGTTTTGTTAGGTCATTTTTTGATCTAGCTAAATTTCAACCCCGTTAAAAGCAAGTTTTAGTCATCACTAAGAAAATGAAGCTGTTTTGTAAATTCAAGCTCTTAAAATGAACAAAGCCTTTCAGAATCTTCTCTTATTAACCCTTCAGCGGACACACAAATTTTTGGAACATCAGCAAGGCACACGTGGCACAAAGTACAACGTCTCTTTCAACTTTGATTATTCCTTTTGTAATAAACTTTTAATTTCAAATTGCAAATAATAATACTGCGTTCTATGACAAGTTATAAAATGTTTATAATATTCAGATATATTTATAATTAAAGACCAAAGAATGCACATATAATCGCCTTATTTCAAAACTGTCCGGTTTATTGGTTCTAAGGACAACTTGAGAATGGATTCCTATGATGTCCAAAAACCTAAAAAAAACAATGAGATTGTCCATCTTCGTGATATGTGGGATACCGTGTAATAGCTGCACATTTGACCGAGTACATCAACTCCTGCTTTCGTCGTATTGTAATCCAGTATAATCGTTGGTTTACCACGGTTAAATCACGACTACCAATGGATGGAAAGGAATACAAGGTACAGAAAATCACACTTGCGTTAGAAAAGGTGTAGCTATAAATAGAAACTGCTTAGAATATTCAAACCTTACATGTAAAAACATACCATTCAAAATTACGAAAATGTTGCACTTTGTACATGGGCGCGCCCGCTGAAGGGATAACGAGACATGCACTTGAAACCTTCCCGTATGCGTTCTTCTATGGAAATTAAGGTGTCTTACGCAAATATCAACCATATCATGAATCTTTCAGTCATAAATAAGTGTTCAGATAATAAAGGCAAAAAACATGATTGATTATTTTACTTTATTTGAAACATGTCTAATAATACGCTCATTTATCAAAAAATGGTAAACAACTATTCCTTATATAAATTTATTCATTATAGTTAAAATGAGTTGCTCCTCTTAAAATATCTATGGTGCCCGTTATAAAGAGTTTAAGTCAAACAGTGATTTAAATGTACAAAGTCATTGGCTTTTATACCAATCGCAGAACAATAATTTCGACTTGAGTCTTGTACAAAAAAATGTACTTTTTTTATACAAAATTGATAGACTTAAGCCTTTTATACGAGTAAAAAGATTTGTTTTTTTTATAAATACTAAGTAATATAATTTTTTTTTAAACTTAAGCCCTTTAGACCGGGCACCATACATATACACTTTTTAAATAAGCCTATTAGGTGCATCTTTTATATAAAATGTAATATTCAGAAACAGAAAAAGATTTGAAACGAATTAAAAGAGTAAAATCCGAAAATCATCTGTCAAAAGTGAACGTAATAAAAAACCCGAAGGGCTTGTAGGATACTCTAAATGAATGAACGTAATTTGAAATAGCAAATGTCCCAGTCTCCGGCTTTTAGTATTTTATGTTTGCGGGAAAGGGGAACAGAAGCTTAGCTGTTGCCTTCCTTTTACAATTTTTTAAAATTATTTGACTCACGTCCGTACAAGAGGGGATCAGATTCTATTCGAAATTAATTTTCGCCTTTTTTTGAAAGTTTTTAAGGCGCCATCAAGAATTCCAAAAAGGGCTTCAGCAAGAAAAGAAAATTCAAGCCTATCACAATGAAAAAAATTTGTAAAAATGTAATTGTAGATCTAAATTCACAATTTAAATTTAAGGGGAAAAATAGATAACACGAATTTTGCCATTTTAATTAATTTTATTTTCTTAGCAACGACGGATGGGGATGAAATCTGAATGACGGATGATCGAAATGACATATGTTGAGGTAAAATCTAAAAATAAAAATTTCTTTAGAGGCAAAAGGTTAAATAAAATTGTTCGATTATTTATATGACAGATATTGGTAAAGGAAAAATATTTTAGTGTATCAGATAAAAAAAAAAAGCATGAAACTTAGTTATTTTGTTTGAAATGGGAGCGATTTTCATAGCATGTAAACGACGAGAATCAACATCAATCCGGAGGATATATTGTTGGGATATCCAAATGTTCATTCCCCGTTTGTCGCCAAAGGCTGCGATAGAGCTCAGTCACCGCCAAGGTTGGTGTTCTAATGTCTGCACTTCGCCTCTTGTCTCTCGGACGTGCGGATGTGTTTACAAGAGG
Source organism: Dolomedes plantarius (assembly GCA_907164885.2). Lineage (NCBI taxonomy): Eukaryota > Metazoa > Arthropoda > Arachnida > Araneae > Dolomedidae > Dolomedes > Dolomedes plantarius. The sequence goes on along the minus strand of OU015497.1, from coordinate 104,923,221 downwards.
GGCCAGTCCTGTAGGCGCTCCTTGTTTTTCAGTCTTTTACTTAATGTGTATAGATGATGCCGGAAATAAAGCTTGATGTAACCTCTCTGCTAGTCATCTTTCCTAATAACCTAACATATATTAAAAGGATAATTTATGGCCAACGTTTGATTAACCGTTTTAGCTTCCATAGACTATAACTCTTAAATTCTCAGGGAGATACAAGAGTTTTCCATTTTATCAGCTTTTATTTTATTACAGTAGAAAAAATATTATAAAATGGTGCCCCATTTGAAAGTTATCTTTAAGCCCATCCCGTGAAGAACTTTAACTGCAATATAAGAGAACTTATTTTTATTTAGAATATTTATTTAGAAGTGTGTTAACAGTTAACATATTTAATATACTATTATTCTTAAGATCATGTGATCAAAATGCTTTTAAATGTCCTTGAGTTACTCGATCGAAGCAGACACCTGCTTTGAGACAACCTAGGCGTAATTTGGCTATTTTTCTAAAACTAAATATTTTCTAACATTAAATATGTTAACAGTTAACATATTTAATATACTATTATTCTTAAGATCATGTGATCAAAATGCTTTTAAATGTCCTTCAGTTACTCGATTGAAGCAGACATTTGTTATGAGACAACCTAGGCGTAATTTGGCTATTTTTCTAACACTATAAACAATGCTGATACTTATTAAATTTTTCCTTTTTTATTTGCTTGTAAATTTTACAAAATTGCTTCTTCGACTTATTTCCGAACTTTCCTACAGACAAAAACCCTTAGGAAAAATGGAGTCTCCTCAGCTGTATGTCTTCAAAGCGCCTTTTTAACATTTTTCTTTGGTATAACGAACAAACAACTTCTACACTGCCAGTTATTACTCTTCGAAAGGAGAATAAAATGAACAAAAGTTATTTAAACGTTTACTTTAACTGTAAATATTTATATTTCTTATTACAACAGTTTATTGATAGTAACAACTTTATAAATCAGTTTTTTTTTTTTGCTGCAGCCATCAGTGAGCATTTAGCTTGAATTTTCTTGCAGAGTGAGAATTAATTATTAAAAAGAATTCAGACGAACGTTAATACAGAGTAATCGAAGCCTCCTGCTGAAATGTTAGCGAAACTCCCCAGGGAAATATAGGATATCTGAAATAAAGAAAATGCAATTTGAAATTGCAAATTTTTCTCCCTGATTGCTCGCGTGAGCCATTTTTTTTTCTTGTTTTTGGATAAAAAAAAAAGTAGATTGGGTATTAGTTGTTGTTCTTCCCTTCAAAATTATTTTGATCACGTCTGATCTAGAGGGGATCGGACTCTATTTGGGATTCATTTTCCTCCTCAAAAACTTCTTAAAAGAATTCGAAAGGGGTTTGAGACTACCTTCTGTAAAGAAAGAAGAGCTACGTCCACAGTGAGCGATAAATTGTAGAAGCCAGCGGAGTTAACTCAGGGCAATTATTAATTAGAGATAGATGATAGGCAGTGGCGTACGCAGGGGGGGGGGGGGGTGATGGGGGTTGAACCCCCCATTGGTTCTGATTACATAAATTATTTAATTAAGTTTAAGCTTTGCACTGATTGCTCAAACTTACTTTTTCATAGTAACCCCCCCCCCCTCTTTGAAAATTTCTGCGTATGCTGCTGATGGTAGGTCATGTGTTATTTTGCATCTGTTTCAAAGTATATGGGCGTTCCTCAAAGAGATGGATCCAGTTCAAAAGCAAGGCAGTAAATGCAGATTACATTACATACGTTGATTAGGAGTGTTTTTGAGAAATACCTCACGAAGGTTAGAGCAAAGTAGAGAAGGTTAGAGCAAAGTCAAACTAGAAATGCAGAGAGGAATGCACGCCCATTGTTGCGTAGAACAGAAAAGAAGCATGTGAAAAAGTACGAGTAAAACTGAACGTCGGTACAAAAGCTTTACATTCTATATTTGTTTAAATTGAGATAACAACAATGAAGAGGAGTATACATTGGAAGAGATGACGAGTTTTACTTCACATTTGTTGTTCTAGTTTATATTATACAATGTTTTATGAGAGCTCTTTATGATTATCAATATATGTTGTATACATTCCACTGATTTTGGACTATAACTTGAAAAAATACGAAATTCAAACTTTTTAACTATAACTTTATTTAAAAACATATAAATAGCAGGTTGCCCGATGGCAAGTTAATTACAATTTAGTAAAGCAGACCATACTGCCTTTCAATACGAATTCCATCAATAATGATAATTCTAGTGTAAACAGACAAGGGTACTTGCTCTTTTATATATAATCTCGACCAATCAGCGTCGCAGCCCATGCCAACTTCCTCACTGTACGATTTGCATACCATCTATCTTCTGTTTCAAACTCTTAATTGCGAAAAAAATTACAAACATTTCGAAATATTTTAAGAGACATATTGCACAGATATAGACACATTGGTACTATCTGGGTCAGCTTTTAGAAAACGTATCATGAAATTGGACTCGAAGCAGAAATTAACTGATGGTCAAAGATGAGTGCAAAACCATTTTGTGACAGCGACTCTCTTATTTTTGCTTTACATTTGAGACTAGGCAAAGTGAGAGGCCTTTTAATTTGCTTGGTCATATATCATACGTCAGGGGTGAAGCGAGGTAAGGAGAGCCCAGGAGTAATCAAACATGGACGTTTCAGAAGTAATCAGCGAATTAAGTATACTAAAGGCCTTGCGCTCAACGACAATTTTAGGCTCCACCCCCCACCGTATGCCATTTAAAACCAGATTGCACAGTTTTCCACCAGTAAGCACAATCAAATTTTTGACACTTCCATCGTGCCAATTAACCAACTTTTAGGTCGGAATTTATAGTTTTAGAAGGTATAAATCAAGCCTTTTCTATCATCGTTCCTTAAAATGTTCATTAAAATTTATCTGGCTACAAATTCAACTACTTACCACTCGTCTTGTAAAAATAAATGTTGTTAATATTTAACCTAAAAAAACCCAATAAATATATTTAATTTTTAAAACTACCTGTCAGAGAAATCTAAAAGTGCTTTTGTTTTCAATTTTGCAGCAATTCTTCATTAGGAGAGCACCGAGTGGGTGTACCAATGTAGTCCTTATGAAGAGAATGTACAGAAGCATCCGTTCCCTTGGCCCACACGTTGACAGCTTACTTCACTTCAACTTCCGTAATTTTACAAAACGGTATTAAAGCATCAAAAGAATTTTTCCTTTATTGCATGACAGGTGTATAATTTTGAGGCAAACAAGCTGGAGTGAGCTATAAAAAGATTCTGATAAAATTTGACTACTCGTATACCGTTTTAACTCTAGAATTACCCTCAAATAAGATACGTTTATATTTACCAATGTTGAAATCAATCATTTTAACAGGCCGGGCAGTTTTAGAGTTAAATGAATCGTACTTTTAAACTTGAAGAGGTAGTCAATCATTTATGTTTCTCCTTGAACTACCAACGTTGACATGGTGAAAAAAATACGCATGTTTAAATTACATATCCGTTTTTTTCAATATCTTTAAAAGAATTTGAGGTTAAATACGTAAATACATGATATAAATGTGTTAAAATTATGAGTACAGATAAATGTTTGAATTAGATAATGATAAAAACATCAAGATTTTAAAAAAGGGTGTACTTCCTGGTAATTATTACTACACGTGCCAATTTTCTGATTCTAAATGGCTGAATTCAGGAATCTTCAATCTAAACACAATATAAGGCGATTTAAAAACATGGTACGGTAGTTAGGTGGTTAGATTATTGATTCGAGAAGATGACGGGTTCGATTCTTAATTTGGCCATATGTCGGGTTTAAACTGGTCAAAAACATGAATGAGTGTAAAATGGCAGATTCATTCGTTACACCATGCCTTAACTTATACTAATAATGTTTTTAAAGATTGATTAACAATACCTTTCAGTTAAGAGAGAAAATACTTTAATGTAATGCAAATATTTTATTTGAATAAATGGGTATTTTTTCCCCAGACGACTTTATTTTTAGGAGAATAATCTATATATATATATATATATATATATATATATATATATATAACAGTTCCGTAACTGACTAACTGACTGACTGACATACGACGTACAGAACAAACCGCTGGACCTAAAGGGCTGAAATTTTGCATACCGATTCTTCTTATATTGCAGGGGTGCACTAAGGAAGATTTTTGAAAAATTCTTCCTGGATTTTTTAAAATGAAATTTTTAAGCTGTTTTAGTAACTTTTCTTAAAGTTTGCATTTAAAGTAATAATTTGAAGGTTATAAAATTTATATCACGAGAACGATCATAAAAATTCCTTTAAAATGAAATCTTTTTCAAATATTTACCTGCATTTTCTGATTTTTGGTGAATTTTCAGAGATTAATTTTTAAAATTTAATTTATTAAATACTGATCACGTGATTTCTTTTTCTGGTACTTTAAATTGATTTATCTTCACGTGCATGACAACGAAATAGACACAAAAAAATATTTTTTTTCTTGCTAATGCGGCAGACGATTGGACATTATCCAAAAAAATATTTAAATACAGTAAAAGATAAGTTCCTTAAACTGTACTACATTAACTGTACTATATTCTTTAGTATGTTCTATTAGATTTAATTTGAATATTTTCTTCTACATTATTTTGTCTATTAAAATATCCCTTACAATTTTTTTATAAATATATATATATATATATTTTTTTTTTCTTTGCATCAATTGCATACATTGATCGTAGTATTTATTATAAATAAATTTTTTTGTTTTTGTTTTGGCATTAATTGACCGTTGTATTTAATTTGAATGTACTCCTTAGCGAAGTGCGGGTTTTCAGCTAGTTTGTAAATATTTCTTTTAATCACCAAATAATTATTTTTTAAAATAAAGAATGCAATGAGAAATAGCCGTATGATATTTTTTTGTGTGCCTAGGAATCTATATGTGCCATGTTTACATATTCCTGCTTAATGAATATTCATGATTAAAAAAAGAAGGGAATCGAAGCAATCGCTAATGCATAAAAATACAAGGAATCCATCAGAACTACGCGTAAAAACCCCTGGGAAACACGGCATGCTAGAAATAAATGTAACTTGAAATTGCAAATTTCTCCCTGACTTTTCGCTTGAGTCATTTCTTCTCTTGTTTCCAAGAAAAGTAGAGTGGGGTTTAGTTGTTGCTCTCCTCTTACACCTTTTGAAGTTATTTGACTCACGTACGCTCTTGAGGGGATCGGATTCTCTTCGAAATTCATTTTCAGTTTTAAAAGTTTTCCATGTTCTCGCAAGCATTCAAAAAGGGTTTTTGGGGGAGCTTTCCCAACAAAAGAAGCATCGTGTCGAATGCGAACAATAAATTGCTAATGTTAGCTGTTTTATAACAGGATCATTACCTCATTTCGATTGGAGAATCAGGGATGAATACGTTGTTTGTTTTTGTTTTATTTTATTTCCTAGCAATGTCAAATAGGTAATTTGAAATCAAAGAAGAATCTTATTGACGGAAGATGAGATTTTCAATAGAAATTAGAATTAGTCAGCCAAAATTGGAGTTTCAGTCTTGACAGAAACTTCGCCTTGGTTTAAAAGAAATGTATGCTTGAAAGTATTTTTATGGTCATTTTACGACAAAAAAATACGGTTTCGCGTTTTCTTAAAAGGGAGTTTTTGATGTAAAAAATAGCTAGATTAGTGTAGAACATAAAAATTTAAAGTTTTATTAGTGCATAATTGCGGCCATGATTGCCAAGGTATTTATGGATGATAGGTTTAAAAAATTTAATAAATATTGGGTTGTTCTTAAAGTCAGTTCGTTTTTTTTGGGGGAAAATGAAAAGAGATTTTCTTTAAATATTTTATTGAATTATATATTCTCCATTTTGGTCCAAGAACTTTTGCCATCGTTCTGGAAGTAGCATGATTCCACGCTCACAAAACTTCTGATCTTTGCTGGCAAAAAACTGATCCAAGTCATTTTTGACGTCCTCCTTTGAAGTAAAGGTTTTGCCATCTAAGAAAATTTGCAGAAACCGGAACAAGTAATAGTCCAAAGGTGCCAGATCTGGAGAATATGGTGGTCTTGCATTATCTTGGTGGAACACTATACTTTTTCTATTGACCAGTTCTGGCCTTTTCTGTTTGATTGAATCAATCAATTTGTCCAGTTGATGACAGTACATTTCAGAATTGATCGTGGTATTGTCCGGTAGAAGCTTAAAAAAGAAAAAAAAGTCCCTTGAAATCTCACCAAACAGACGGTATCGCCTTTTTTTCATGAATATCGATGCTCGAAGTGCTTTGAGCCGGTTCATTCTTTTTATTCCATGATGTCTTGCATTTAACATTGTTGTTGACAACCCATTTCTCGTCCCCAGTGATGATTCGCTTCAAAAATGGATCATTTTCTTGACGTTTGAGAAGCAAATCACAGACGTCAATGCGACGGAGCAAATTTCTTTCTGTAAGAACATGTGGAACCCATACGTCGAATTTTCAAATTGAGCAAGGCGTTTCACGTGATCATAAACGTCAGAATTCCATAAAATTAATATGTCAGCAATCTTACGAGTTGTTATTCGGTGATTTGCATCAATCAATGCCTATATTTTGCCTTCACCAGCTTCAACTGGCCTTTCAGAACGTAGTGCATCTTCAAAATCAAAATTGCCGGAACGAAATTTTGCAAACCAGTTTTGGCACTGGCGTTCTGTCAGTACATCTTCTCCATACAAATCTAATAACCGTTTTCTTGCTTGAAGAGCATTTTTACCTTTTCGATAGTAAAAGAGTAAAATATGCCGAAAATGCTGCTTTTGACTTTCCATATCTGATAGGGTACCAAACAAAAGCTATTACGCAGAAT
>OU015497.1:104868859-104913859 GCA_907164885.2 Dolomedes plantarius | reverse complement strand
TTTGAAAGCGTTCTGATTTTCAAAAATTTCTGGAAATCAATTCTTAAAACTTTTTAATAGTTAATGCTAATATTATCTACCATAAAAATACTTTTAGTATTTTATGATTATTGATATTTAAACGGAAATAAAAAGTTTTCATGAATATTTTATGGAGAAAAACAGAAAAATCTGTTCTTAAAAGGGTACATCTGGGTCAAAGATTTGAGTATTCTAGGGCACTCACACAGTAAAATGTCACTAAGAGGGTGAAAGTTATTTTAAATAAAATTTAATAGGAATGGATTCAGTTGTTTTATTCTAATGTAATTGCATTCAAATAATAAACTTCGAAGTGATAGTCAGATTTTTTAAAAGATATAAATTTTAAAATTGTTATTATCTGAACATCTTACGTTCTTAAATGTAAATTTAGACTCAAATTTTTGGCTTCATTTGTAATGTACAGAAAACAGGCCTAACTTTTTATTACCTCGTGTACTGGAATACAGCGTGTACATTCTTAACCGCAGGTCCAGAAGATATGTACATACTCGTAAAATAAACCCGTAGAGAGATCTCTTCATTGCTAGTTGTCTATTTCAGATATATACAGAGGAATACAAATAATGATAAAATGTGTATTTTCAATCACTATCAGCACTTACCACTTCAGATATTTTTTTTTCGAGCTAATTTCATATAAAACATTCGCCTTTCTTTTTCTATATCTGCTGTGCCATGCCTTATGAATTTTATTAGAATATTTTCAGCTAAAAATGAAGAAAGTTAGATCTACTAAACTAATTCATATCATGTAAATGTTAGGCATGAATTATTCAAATGAATCGGTCATTTTGAAATGGAGTCATCTCCATTTTAAAATTTTTTTCGTGAGAAGCAAAATACTATAACTCGCCTTAATGCATTAGTAGTTAGACTAGATTTAGCATTTATTATGTTTATAAGGCATCAATCCTGATGCAAAAATATAATTTGTTAATATTTTTGGAAACTTGGGGGCCCCAGAAAAGTTGGAGAAAAGGGGAAATAAGTGTTTGAAAAGTGGAGATGACCCCTTTTCAAAATGACCGATTCAAATATTTTTAAACGTAAAAATATCGATTTATTTGGGGCGTTCATTTTTATCTAAAATTAAAAATCACCCATATCTAACGAAATGATTTTCTTTACCTTATCGACACATTAATAGACTACCTTAATTTTCTCTTGGAAAATATTTTTCCTATATGTCATTCCATTTCCCAAACATTTATATTCTTAAATGACTTCTTAACAGACTATGCGTGAAAATTGTGTGTGTTCCTAAACATAGAATGAAAATTCAGTGTTAACAAGCACCATAGTATCATTCTCCTAAGAAATGACTCATATTTTGAATGCATGTAGGATATCTTAAAATATCTCTCAAAAGTCCCACATGTGAGTTAACGTCAGTTGAACTAGCATATTTCTGACAAAACTTTCCATTATACCTCTCGGGTTCCCTGCATAATCAATGGATGTGTTTCTCCCGGAACGACTTGAATTTTAGATTTTGCATATATAACTTTAAATGAGCTTTCAGTGCAATGCCTTTTCTCAAGTACTCCTCTATTACTCTTTGAAAGATTTCTTGTTTCACTTATTGATATATATATGTCTGCCAGTTAGATGGAGAAATTGGGAGGCCGTTATAAGCGAACACTTTCGGCATTTGGCCTTTCATCCTTCTGCAAGGCTGCAGTAAGTTACCGATGGATAATTAGCCTGCGAGTTTTAGAAAAGTTTATCTCTTGACAGCCGCAGCAGTATCTAATATTAAGTTTTCTTAATTACGCTTTGCTGCGAGAACATATTTCTCTCTCCCATATTCCCATTAGCATTTTAAATGTGTTCAGTAATATAGAAATCTGCGTTGGTTTCTTTCACCTGAACAGTGTAGCCGAAAGGTAATTAGGTCATTATTCCTAACAAAAAGGTTGATTAATTTTGAAAGCTTATAAATAAACATCTATCTAGGAAACAACAAAAGCTTTTTTAAAAAAATAAACTTACGAAATTTTTAGAATATTTCGTATGAAACAGGACAAAGCTAATAACTTTTTTTTAGCTGTACATTTACCTATATATGTAAAACACATCCGTGACTGACTGACTGACATACAACGTACAGACCAAACCGCTGGACCTAAAGGGCTGAAATTTTGCATGGCGATTCTTCTTATAATGTAGGATTGCACTAAGAAAGATTTTTTTAAAATTCTTCTTAGATTTTTTTAAATTAAATTTTTAAGCTGATTTTGTAACTTGTTTCAAGTTTGCATTTGAGAGTTATAAAACTTACATCACGAGAAAGATCATAAAAATTCCTTTAAAATGAAATATTTTTCGAATCTTTACCTCATTTTCTGGTTTTTGGTGAATTTAGAATAAGAATAATTTTAGACTAAATTCTAAATAAGACAAAATTAGACGAAATATAGACGAAATTATAATAAGAAGAATTTTAGACTAAAGATTAATTTTTAGAATTTAATTTATTAAATGCTGATCACGTGATTTCTTTTTCTGGTACTTTAATTTATCGTCACGTGCAGAACAGCGAAATGGATAATTTTTTTTTTTTTTTGCTGATGCGGCAGGCGATTGGACATTATCCAAAAAATATTAAAATACAGTAAAAGATATGTTTCTCAAACTGTACTATATTAACTGTACTATATTCTTTAGTATGTCCTATTAGATTTAATTTGAATATTTTCTTCTACATTATTTCGTCATTTAAAAGTAGATTCTCTACTTTTAAATGGTGCTTTATTATGTTGAGTTAGAGTTGTAATACAGTTCGGTGGGAATTTAATATTTTTCTAATGTTTAGTTTAAACTCAAGGATCCAATTACGCTGACTTTTAGATGTGCCTGTAATGTTCCCTATGAAAGAAACTAAAATATATCACAATAAACGACGAGAATTCCTGTTGAACTATGAAGAAATATAAAGAATGAACTATTTGTCACTTTAAATATCTACATCGAGTATCTTAAATATAATCTTAAAATAAATATTCTGTTCAAAATTTGTATTTTTTATATTTAAAACTTTTACACGTAATTCTGTACAAAATATTTAAAAAATAGTATGTACAGAATGATATCACAGTACATGAGCGAAATGCAAATTAAAGTACAGGGTGTTCGGGCTAAAGGTATCCAAAAGTCATAACTTATTTTTACGTAACTACCCATTAGAATTAAAAAAAATTACTTAAATAGAAAGAACATCGCACCAAGTTTTAATATCAATCATAGATTTCTATCATAGTATCATAGATTTCTATGTGTGCACCTTTTATAGCACGACTAACGTCTAAATTGTAATCCAGTTCTCTCCAAGTGTTTCGTAGCATATCAGGAGTTATTAGACCTTTTTGCTTGGGGATTCCTCAAATCCGTTGTGTATAAACAAAAAATTGAAACTGTGGATGATTTGAAGAAGCGTATCATCTAAGCAATTTGTCTAATAACTCCTGATATGCTACGAAACTCTTGGAGAGAACTGAATTACCATTTAGACGTTTATAGTGCTACAAAAGGTGAACACATCGAAATCTATGATAGATATTAAAACTTGGTGAGATGTTCTTTCTATTTAACTATGTTTTTTATATTCTTATGGGTAGTTCCATAAAAATAAGTCATGACTTTTGGATACCTTTAGCCCGGACACCCTGTATTATTGATATTCTAGTACTTTCTAGAATTTATAAGTTTATCGACAACTGATTGGACTGAATGTTGTGATTGAAATTGTGTGACTATCATGTTGTGACTATCATGAATTACCCCACTACAACTTTACCGGGGTTTTTCTACTTGATAAATAAAGTACAATTAATTAAATGATACAGGTAAATTTTTGTAATATTTATTACGATTTACGTATGTCATTTGAAAAGATATCATTTAAAATGACTTTTTTCGTATAGCAAAAATGTAATCAGAGATTTGATTCTAGATTTTTTCATGTATGATTTCCTTTTAACATATACATAATATTTTAAAACTAAAATATTCAGCATATTTTCCCCTTTTTTCTTTATACTCATGGTTACTTCGTTCATAACAGATGCAAAATATATTCAACATTAAAACATGAAATCGATTTTCTTTTATTGTTTAAACCGAAATATCAAAATCGTGAATCTAAGAAATGTGATAGATGTATATAGATGACTAAAACATTTCCTCCTGCTTTTAATGCTTTTTGCTTTTCAGTATGGTAAAAATTTATACATAAAATTTTTCTGTTTATTCACATATTGAAAATAAAAGATAGAGATATACATGATTTTCTAAAGAAAGGAGAAAAATCTTTCCGAAGAATAGAGCCCTGCGTAACTCAAGAGCGAATTGAAAGAGTAACGATGTAAAGAATACGATGTAAATAAATCAGATGTTTCAAATTACAAATCATATTACAATGAATGGAATCTGATTCCTTTCAGGAGAAGAGAGAGGGGTTGAGTTTTCCTACTTTGTTTTGCTATTCGTCTCACGTCCGTTTCAAAAGAAAGATTCGCAATTTTTCTTTATCTGTGTCGTTAGTCTAGGCACCTTTGATTCTTTAAGTAAGAACGAATATAAATTTTGAGCAAAAGTTTCATGTGAAATATTTTTGAAAAGATAAATTTATAGGAAACTGTAATGATGGATTTTAGAGAGGCTAAAGCTAAAAAAATAATAATAAAAAAACAAATATATACCAAAGTAAATGCAGCCAAATCTTGTCACCACTCATTTAGGAGATAACTTTCAAGTCAGATAATCTTGTATGCGGAAAAATGAACTTCAAAAGTACATTTTGCAATCTAGCATATTTAATCCATACCAAACACGCTTTTACCACATTCTAAAACGGCGGAATTGTTGTCGCTTTCTCTTATATAATTCATGTCTTCTATTCTGAAGATTCAATTAGATATGACCTGGAAATCCTATTATACTTAAACAACTTCAATACGTGTTATTTGTTAATATATTCAGTGAAAAAAAAGATAAATTTAATCCAAATTTAATGCGTTACGGATGACATTGTGTTCATAAAATTGAAAAAGCTATTGATTAGGGATACGTAGTTTTTGTATTTACGAAATACATGCTAATAAATGCGAAATTTGCCGATATGAGCGAATAAATACGAAAATGACTTTTTGGCGATAAGCGGCTTTTTAGGTGAAATAAGGTAATAATGGTAATAGTTTATTAATATAATTGCTTAACTAAGGCCTTCCGCGGTTTTTTACTAAGAGGTCTCACGTTCCTTCGGATTTGCTTTGAATTTTACTCGGACAGTTTGTCCTTATCGGAGTCATCAGTGGATACAACCATTTTCACAGAGAGCTACTTACAGTACCAGGAGACTCCTGTTAATGTAATATAGATTTTAATTGCAACGAAATGCTGCTACCTTTAATTTGCAAAGGCCTCTATAGTCCCATTAACAGCGTAGATGCTGAGATACTTTAATATGTACAACATAATTGACAGAAGGCAAAGAATTAAAGAAGAGAATGTAGAGACTATACTACAATGTTAGCTTTTAATTAAGAATTTTGATACCTATCTATCTAAGTAATTGTGATTTTTTTAAATAAATGTGAAATTTTTGAATTTTTTCGAATAAAGGCGAAATTTTACATATTGCTTTGTTTTTGCGAAATTTCGATAATTTTTATGCGAAATTTACATACCCCTACTAATGATACATTGAGATTTTTACAGTTTTTAGCATTTCTGTATGTTACATGATTCGTTTGTTTAGTACAAATGACCCTCTAAACGATTTTGATGCTTCTACCCTGACGCTTTATGAAGTTAAGTTGAACAATTTGTATCATTTACACCAAAATTCACCGTGTCTAAAGAGGACATGGGCCCGTTAAATCCATAGGCCGGAAAGTCCCTCTATGAGGTCAGAGAGGGTGGGAGAGGGTACGACCCTCCCGATGTCACCCCTGGGGGAGATAGGTCAAAATTGATGCACTATCTAGCTAAATCGAACTCCGACCCTTGGGGTGCCATTATATACCGGAACCACACCCCTCAGCTCACTAGCTATATGGACCTGGTCTGGAATATTTCCGGGCATTAGAAATGACAAAACATCGAAACTCGCTGAATGTGTTACCAAACGTCGGTTGACCTTATATTGAGGTCTGACTAACTATATATATATATATATATATATATATATATACACACGTGGTTATCAAATAATGGAAACACCTATCAATAATAGTGGTGTTTATGAATGTGCTTCATATGCCTTAAAAAACAAGTCTGGCCACCGGTATTTTTTTTATATAATATGGCGTATGCATTATTCTACTGTCAGGTAGAACTAATGAAGCTAAGGGCATCGTTCTTTTAGGGGGAACAGCGTAAAATGTCAAACCTTGCAGACCTTGCGAAAAGGGCAAATTGTTGAAGCGCTTTTAAATTGGAGTATCTGTTACTGCAACCCCCAGGCAAATGGGTGTTTTTCGAGCTATGGTATCGAAAGTCATGATAGCATACAGAGTGCGTTGGAAAACATCCTTTGCCAAACATAATAGGGGACGAAAGGGAGATCTGAGTGAAAGAGACGGACGAGGTATTGAAGCGGATTGTGACACGAAGAAAGAAAACAACTGCAACCAAAATGACCGGTGAAGTCAATGGGCATTAGGGTGGAACGAATAAAACTTTTTTTTGAATTTCAATATGCTCTAGTTTTCAAAAGTTGCCTTTTAACAAAATAAAGACGGAAATTAAATATTAGCGTAATTGGTGCATGTTTTCAGTTAGCGCAAGAAGGGCAAACTTTTGGGTTTTATTAAATTTTTGACAAATTTCGCAATTATTTTGAAATTGAATACACTTGTAGTACAAAAAAGTAGCAAAATATGTAATTTAAACATTCTTTTTAGTCAAGAGACCTGCTAAACTGATTATATAATACGTTTTACTTCATAAGAATAGTACACATAAAGGCACTTAAGGACGAGGCACTTAAAAGACACTCGAACATCACGGTGGAACGAAATTTTTTTTTTCGGAATTTCAATATGCTCTAGTTTTCAAAAGTTGTCTTTTAAAATTAAAATTAAGAATATAAAATTTGTTTTGCTCTACTAAAATATTTTTAAGTGCCGCAAAGGGCTTCAAAACGGATATTTTTATGAAAAAGTGATTATATTTGTATTTTTTGTTAATTTCTTTTATAGTATATTAAAATAATGTATATTTCCTGTAAATAAAATATTCAAAATATGATATTTTGACAGAAAACTCGCATATTCTAAGTATTTCTAATTTTTAGATGCCATAACAGAACGACTGATTTTGTGGAATTTCGCGATTTTCATCATATTAATTTTACAGTAGCATATTCTTATAATACACTTTGGAATGAAAGAAAAACAATTTTTAATTGACCGAGCTTAGTTAAAATAAACAAATCACACTTATTTAGAAATATATTAATGTAATGTCTATAAAGGCAAAACGTTACTTTGTAAAAAATATTCATGCTTTTCAAAAGTCCATAGTAATCACACATGGTTTCCATTACTTATTTCACTGACACATTGAATTGTTTTATTGTTTCAAATTTTGGCATTATCTTTTGAGAATGTATTTTTGTTTTTATCAATGCATCTCTTGCAGAAGTACCACAAACGGACAAGGATGACCCGGTATCTAATTTAACAATCCTTTCTACTACTTGTGTGTGACATGAAATGTTGTTGAAGTCAATAATTTAAATGACCTCCCTACGTCACCTATTTTGTTTCCTAGATGGAAAAACTAAAGGTCCAAATGAATTTGGAGGAGAAATAGGTAAACAACTGGAAAACTGCTATGAACTTCCAGTGATTGAATTTTCACCTATTGAAAATAACATTCCATTACAAGAAATTGAGGATGATTTAAGTGTGGACCCAAAATATTTGTTAGAAATGCATAATGCCATCTCTGTTGGAAAGTGCTATTCTGATTTGTCCATGAGAAAACCAGGAAAATTTTTTAATTCACGATGGTTTACATTAGCAAACCGAATACTTCGCTTGTATGTGGGAACAGAATTTCCTGCAAAATATCTCCGAATACTGATTACATTTTGAAAGTTTATGCACGAATTTGGTTTAACATAAAGCTGAAACCATCTTGTATCCGTGGATTGAAGCACTTGTGGAAACTTGTAAGCTATTCATGTTACCTCAATCAGACACTTAAAAATGTAATTGACCCTGTCATTCAAAAAATGCATACTTTGCCGCTTCTGAAAATCTCCTCCTTTGTATGATATTAGACGATCTCAGTCAAGTAAGAGAGCTTGGATTACGCCGAATTCTAAAAGCAAGGGCGGAAAATGAAGGAGGCATCAGAAAGAATTTAGTTCCACGTATAAACTTTGATGCCAAAGATTATATTAATATGATTGAATGGAATGATATTAAAGTAACAGAACCTCCTATGACGAGGCATGTTTCTGATGACAAACTAAAACAGTTTACAAAGGAAGCAAAAGAATCTGATCACGAGAAACAAATTATTGACTTCAACAACATTCCATGTCACACACAAGTAGTAGAAAGGATTGTTAAATTAGTTACCGGGTCATCCTTGTCCGTTCGTGGTACTTCTTAAAGAGATGCATTGATAAAAACAAAAATACATTCTCAAAAGATAATGCCAAAATTTGAAACAATAAAACAATTCAATGTGTCAGTGAAATAAGTAATGGAAACCATGTATGATTACTATGGACTTTTGAAAAGCATGAATATTTTTTTCAAAGTAACGTTTTGCCTTTATAGACATTACATTAATATTTTTCTAAATAAGTGTGATTTGCTTATTTTAACTAAGCTCGGTCAATTAAAAATTGTTTTTCATTCATTCCAATGTGTATTATTAGAATATGCTACTGTAAAATTAATATGATGAAAATCGCGAAATTCCACAAAATCAGTTGTTCTGTTATGACATCTAAAAATTATAAATACTTAGAATATGCAAGTTTTCTGTCAAAATATCATATTTTGAATATTTTATTTACAGGAAATATACATTATTTTAATATACTATAAAAGAAATTAACAAAAAATACAAATATAATCACTTTTTCACAAAAATATCAATTTTGAAGCCCTTTGCGGCACTTAAAAATATTTTAGTAGAGTAAAAAGATTTTATATTCTTAATTTTAATTTTAATAGACAACTTTTGAAAACTAGAGCATATTGAAATTCCGAAAAAAAAATTCGTTCCACCGTGATGTCCGAGTGTCTTTTAAGTGCCTCGTCCTTAAGTGCCTTTATGTGTACTATTTTTATGAAGTAACACGTATTATATAATCAGTTTAGCAGGTCTCCTGACTAAAAAGAATGTTTAAATTACATATTTTGCTACTTTTTTGTACTACAAGTGTATTCAATTTCAAAATAATTGCGAAATTTGTCAAAAATTTAATAAAACCCAAAAGTTTGCCCTTCTTGCGCTAACTGAAAACATGCACCAATTACACTAATATTTAATTTCCGTCTTTATTTTGTTAAAAGGCAACTTTTAAAAACTAGAGCATATTGAAATTCAAAAAAAAGTTTTTTTCGTTCCACCCTAATGGGCATCTGCATGTTCTGGTATCAACCATTAGAGGTAGAAAGAAACTTCACAAACAAATCATTTATTGAAGAGTAGTTATTCCCAAGCCACTCGTAATAGATGCCAATACAAAATATCGTCAGCAATGGTGCCACGAGCGCAAATCCTGGCTGAGTAGTATGTCGAAAAATGGTATTTGGTCCGAAGAATCATTGCTCACATTGTTCCTCGCAACAGGACGTGCGTATGTCTGGAGAACACCTACACAAGCGTAAGATTGTGGCTGTCTCATCTCAACTGTCAATCATGGAGGTAGATCTATCAGGGTTTGGCATGACATCTCATGGTTTTCTTCAGGCCCTGTTGTAACCCTAAAAGGGAGATTGAATGAGAAGGACTATGTCGAAATTTCAGTTCACTAGTCGATCCTATGGTGCAAAAATTGCTTTTTTCAGGAGCTCCGGTATGACAGTCCCCCTATGAATACAGTTAAATCTATTAAGTATTGGTTTGAAGAGCATGAAAAAGAAGTCAAATATCTTATCTTGCCCTGTACAATCCCCCCCCCCCCGACTGTAAATCATCCAACCACTGTGATCTGTATAATCGGCTAGAAAAAGGCATCAATATCCACCACAGCATCTCTAAAGGAACTTTCATGATTTTTCCCTGAAGAATGGTGTAATATGTTCTTAACCACTATTTATGACTTGTATAATCCAATTTCAAGGTGAATCAGGTGGTATATGACAAAGGTGATCCTGCCCCGTATTAATAAAGGTTTTCATGATGAGATCTTAGTGTTTCCATTATTTCTTAGTGTTTCCATTATTTTGATAACCACCTGTATACACACACACACACACACATATATATATACATATATATATATACACACATATATATACACGCACATATGTACACATATATATACACGCACATATGTACACATATATATACACGCACATATGTACACACACACACACACACATATATATATATATATATATATATATATATATATATATATATATATATTTACATTTTTGACATAAAAAGCAAAAGTTTCCCTTTAAACTTGTAAAATAATTTAATAGATGCATTTCATATATCTGCAGAGCAACACAGGGAATATAAGGTTAGAGAATTAAAAAAAAATATGTCTTGGAATGTAAGAGAAATGTGGATTACGAAATCCCTATGTACTACACTAAAGAACCAACTGATCTCATACTCTATGCAATAAAACTTATATAAATGAAACCGCATAAAAAATATGACTAAACAGCAATTAATGATTAAGCTTGCTCATATTTTTTTTAAACTAACACTTTTTTAAAAATTCTTTTGAAACTACAAACGAACAAGCTTGTTCAATATTTCTACATGAGTCCATAGCTGTTCTGATTACACAAATATGCGAACAGATTTTTGAAAGACTATACAATGTATTATTTTATCTCTTAGACCAGAGCTCCGCAACTTTTTATCTTCCACGGCACAACAACGTTTTTTCGATAATTCCGCGGCACACCACAAGAAAAAGCTTGCAAATACATAAATTACAATAAATGCGTATATGTTTTTATTAGATAAAAAACACAATAAAACAGCTCTATTTATCAAGATAATTATAATCCTGTAAGTTTTATAAATCATTTTGAATTGTACACCAACACAAGAACAAAAATATAAAGTTATACTTTACAAGTAAAAAAATTTTCTCTTTACATTTTTATATTAAAATCTGTTTTTTTGTCTTTTCTTAAGCCTAATAAATCAAAGTTAATTTAAACATAACTAATTTATTAATGAGATATTTGAGCTTGTTTTGATGAACATATGTACGTATTATATTTGGCTCTATATTAGAAAGAGCTACTCGATATTCATGGTCAAGACCCCCTTTAAACATGATCGTTTGTCATTTTAATTAGAACCAGTGTCGAAAAACTTTGTTCGCATAAGTATGTCGTAGAAAAAGGGAGCAAAATTGCCTTGTCAGAAAATTGTGCATATTCTTTCTTAACTGAAATCCAGAAATGTGATACTCGAGCATACATACAATATATGGTAACAACATGTTTTTGTTTTGTGCATAATTTCGGCCCAGAGAAATTACGTACTAGAAAAAAGTTAGAAATATTTCTAAGTAAAATATTCCTCTAACTAATAGCGGTGGTTAATTTTTATTTATTATTATAATCGATAAAATTACCGCGGCACAATCAAGATCACCTCGTGGCACACTAGTGTGCCATGGCACAGCGGTTGCGGAGCACTGTCTTAGACTATCAATATTTGTATAAAAAGTAATATTGTCAACAAAGATGCTTCTTGGGATAAAAGTACATTTAAGGAAGTTTTAAGATATAAATGTAGACCTCACAAGGTAAAGCATATTTCGTGTTCAGCTATTCGAATTTACCTGCCATGAGCTCATGTCGACGTATTTACTCGTGTCCTCACTGGCGGCTGGCAGGAGTGACATCCTCGGTATGATCTTTATGAGTTTTTTTTGTCCATATAAAATGTGGTTTAAAACTTTTTATAACGTGTAAGTTTCTTCAACATCAGAAAAGGAATAATTTTGTGATCAGAAGATGGATGATTTATTTAAACATACTTTTTCAATTCAAGTGAAGTTCCGCAGCACTGAAAAATTAATTTTAAAAAAAGTTCCAGTTTAAAAAATGTCTTCTTAGTGGTTTTGTGTGAAAAACCTTACTCTTGTTTTGGAAGGTAAACAAACGGCAAAGAAGGAGGGGTTAATATAGGATAATGATTATGGCAAAAATAAAATAAGGAGAAATACGAATAACTGACAATAGAGCTGATATGTTTAGTTGATATTTAATCAAAGATTTTGAATACTTTTAAAGCTGATGATGGTAAGAATCATTGAACATGAAACATTTAGGTTCTCAAAATGCGATTTTAGTGACATAACAGGAATTCAGCAAATATGCGAAATTCATTCGAAGGATATGGCTTCGAGCCATCACAGCCAATCCGTTCCTGTTATAGGGTTCTTCACCGACAGAGCAATAAATTACAAGAAATTCATACATTCTAATGTTGAATAACATCTTTTATTGAAGAGAAGAATGATAAAGCATACGTATTTATTTGTGCCAAGTCTACAGTTGTCAAGACTACAGGTTTTTTATTAACACGCGACTTAAAAATATTATGTATGATCGTGCATATAAAAGAGTAAAATCATTGATTATAAGGGAGATAATCGATAAATACTGACATATATCATTTGCATGCGTAATGTAATTTGCGAAAAACATTTTATTGATGTAGCATTACGAAACTGTTTATCGCATGTTTGTAAGAAGCAATAGTAACTTTGACACCCGTCTTATATATTTAGAGATTGCGTGTTTATCGAAAACTATCAGAGGAATATTTAGTTTATGATGCATTAACACAGATCTATGCATTAAAGCATTCTATTATATAATCATGCATATTACGTATATAGAGGGTTAATAAAG
Organism: Dolomedes plantarius; assembly: GCA_907164885.2. NCBI lineage: Eukaryota > Metazoa > Arthropoda > Arachnida > Araneae > Dolomedidae > Dolomedes > Dolomedes plantarius. The sequence continues at coordinate 104,900,723 of OU015497.1, read as the reverse complement.
GTTATATATTTCCCCCCCCCCTCTTAATAATGAACTAACTTCCTTATAGTAAATATAATATATCAGTACATGTGTATGAACGATTAAAGACTAGAGGGGTGAGTTTAGTTATATCAAGTTCTGAAATTACCTTTGCACGATTTATTAATTTTGAGTGTCGGTAAACTTCAGCCTTTGCAGCCCTGAAACTTGATTTCTTGTAGTCTATATATTTAAAGGTAAAATAATGTTTACGTCAATGGAGTTCTTAAATATTTGCTACACGGTTAGTACACAGCAGCCTATAATCCAATGGGGCTGCTGTGTACTAACCCTATTGGATTCGCTCACCTCAATATTAACCTATGGAGACAATTTGTTCAAGGATTGCCGACTTGGATTTCAAGATTAAAAATAATTGCTCCGTAATAGAGAAATAAATTTTACACCTTGGGACTGTTTCGTTTAAAAAATGCAAATGTTTTTAAATTTAAATTATTCGGGTAAAAAATCTAGTATAATGTGTTTTAAACACTCCTAAATTCCTTTAGTGGACGAAATTTATAAAATGAATCTGTTGCAAGATACAGAAAAGTTTAGGCTATCTGAAAATATCATTTTTAATTGATTATCAGCATTTATGTAGCTGTAAATAGTAGACAAATTTTCTCCATAGGTTAACATTTAAGGGAGCGAATGCAATAGGGTTAGTACACAGCATCTATAATGAATATATTTAAAATTTTCAATATATTGTATTTTCTAGACGCTTCTCTCTGCTGCGCTCCTCAACGCCAATATGCAACGAGTTTTACGTTCTTGACTTCGAGACTCCGATAGGTTGCGTCTCTTTAGTTGAAAATCTAAAAAAATGTGATTGAATTTTCATGAAAATTTGTACAAGTTACCAATATACATACGATTTCATACTAAAGGTAACGCTCCAATTAAAAATGATGCAGTTTATCAGTTTCACTACTTCTGAAAATCTGGAATAAAACTCTGAGGGTACGTCGGCACATGTCTTCATTTATCAAATTCCAAAAGCATATTTCGCATCAGGAAAAAGAGCAGCAATCTAATAGAAGTGAGAAAGAAAATAGGAACTAGTGATTGGATCCAATCCAATACGAAAGGAAGTACGGCTTTTTAATGTTTAATAATTTAATACCTGTGGTCATTATGCCTTATAAAAGCAACCATTTACAATAATTTATTTTAGCTGTTAAAAAATAATGAAACTATTAGTCCGTAAAAAAGTCATTTAAAGTTACCTACTAAAAGCCAAACATATATGCATAGGATGGAACTTTAATAGTGGCAACAAGGTATGTACAAAGTATACAGAAGAGATACAGTAGTGAAACTTTTACAGCCGTTCAAATTAGTAACCGGCATTGTTTAGCACCCGTTTTTAACATCCTGGAAGCTTCAGGATGCCGTTTGTAGCACCTGATCTGTTGATCCTTCGAATGGAGCGATCTACAGCCTGCAGAATCTCTGGTGGAATCCACGGAGTGGTTCCTTCATCTTGGGGATGAGATTAAAGTCACAGAGACTTAGTCCGGGGAATATGGGGAATGGTGGAGCACTTCCCAGCCCCAGAGAGCAAACACATCAGCCACAGAGTGCGCACAAGTATTTTCATTCTATTAGTACGATGCAACAAATTATTTCGTACGATATACCGGTAACTAAAACAAGGGTGTGTTAATCCTGTCACTGTGCATGCGTGTGATGTTTGTGGGGAGAGCGCATTCGCTCTGTGGTAAGGCAGGTATATGATGTACGTGTGGTATAAGCTGCTTTCATGGGTTCTGCTGCGGGGAGGGGCTCTACAACATTGTTGCCACTATAAAAGTTCAATTCCTCGTATTTAGTTCATCAGCATATCAATTTCTTTTCCAATAAACAAAAGTACAACTCATAAACTGTTTGTGAATATTGATTTTTTTAATCATTTTAGATTAATCCATTGAGGAAAAAAGCTTCCATATAGGCCAGCGGCTGAATTCTATTCGAAAATATAGAGCCTACCCATGTAAGGCCCTGGCAAAGGTTCAACCCGTGGTATATTTACCAAAAGTGTATGGCGTATGTTATGGTTTAGGAACAATATGAATGTAAGACTGCACGGAAATTGTATAAAATCAACATTTCCAATTTCATTCAAGAAAAATACCCCATTCCCATATCAGAATAAATTGCTTTGATTAATACATAAGCTATCACCCTCCCTAAACTTCAACGAAGGTAGAATTGCCTTACTTCTCGTCTTTCAGTCACAACTCTTTATTTAACTCACGTATAAACTGGAGAGAGCGTTTTCCTTTTCAATTTCTTTCCTGCTGCACAGGCTTCAAAGACTACATCTAACTGACAAACACGATCTTAAGCAAGGCAGAAGAAAATTCGAGAATTTTCAGAAAGAAATGCCACCACCGGCTGTTGCAATGAGATTTCATTATTTTAGAGGATAACAGACATTGTAGAACAAATGACAGAAATTAATTTTGAAGAGAAAATGGTCGAGAGATGATTTTGTATTGGAAATAATGCTCTTAAAATAATGATCTTTTGTTTATTTAATGGTTTGTTATATTGTGTATATAAATTATGTGCAAAGTTATATTCCGATTATATGTTTATTTGTCAATATATTAATGCACATAGTTGGTAATACATTTTGGATTTCTTGGAGTAACAAAACTTTTTTTATTCGTACAATCCTAATTATGCTTAATGTAGAGAAAAAATAATTCTGAGTTTTTTGTATTGTGTAAAGATTTTTAGCTTGAATAAATCTAATCTATATATACAAAACAGTTCCGCAACTGACTGACTGACAACGGACAGACCAAACCTCTGGACATACAGGGCTGAAATTTTGCATGGCGATTCTTCTTATATTGTAGGGGTGCACTAAGAGATTTTTGAAAAATTCTTCTTAGATTTTTTTAAATTAAATTTTTAAGCTGTTTTTGTAATATTCTTTAAAGTTTGTCTTTAAAATAATAATCCGAGGATTATAAAATTTAATAATCGAGAAAGATCATAAAAATTCCTGTAAAATGAAATCTTTTCGAATCTTTACCTCTATTTTCTGATTTTTGGGGAATTTTTAAATATTAATTTTTAGAATTTACTTTATTAAATACTGATCACGTGGTTTCTTTTCTTTTAATTTTGCGTCACGTGCATAGCAACGAAATAGACAAAAAAAATTTCTTGCTAATGCGGCAGACGATTGGACACTATCCAAAAAAATATTAACATACAGTAAAAGAAATATTCCTAAAACAGTACTAAACTGTACTATATTCTTTAGTATGTTCTATTGGAGTTAATTTGAATAGTTTCTTCTATATTATTTTGTCTATAAAAATATCCGTTATGAATTTTAATAAATATATTTTTTCGTTTCTTTACATCAATTGCATACATTGATCGTTGTATTTTTTATAAATGTATTTATACATATTCACCCGTGGGGTGACCGGGTGGGAAAGAATAGTCCCAATGTAGCTCATGCATGGCATAAGAGGCGACTAAAATGGGTACCCAGCGTCCGGGGGTATAGCCGGGCACCCTGCCCCTGGGGATTATTTCAGGGTACTGGTCCTCCAGATTGGGGGTTGAGCGTGGGGCTGACAACTCCACCTTGTAAAACTCCCTTGTTCAGAAATTCCAAAAAGTTAATACCGGTCGGAATCTATCCAAAAGACTTGGCAAGAAAATGGATTTGATTATTGGAACATGGAATATAAGGACTCTTTATAAAAGTGGAGCATTAAGAAACCTTGTTGACGTTTTTGACGAGTATAATATTGATGTCCTGGCATTGCAAAAAATTCGCTGGACTGGCCAGGGGATCTTCGAAAAGAAGAAACACTGTATATACTAAAGTGGTCAGGATAGTCAGCATCATTTTGGTACGGGGTTCATTGTGAGCAAGAGAACGAAGAATAATGTCATCGAATTTAAACCCGTTAATGAAAGAATTTGTAAGCTTCGCTTGAGGGGTAAGCATTATAATATTAGCATAATTTGTGCACATGCACCCACCGAGGATAAAGACAACACGGAAAAAGAATATTTTTATGACATTTTAGAAAATACCTTCGAGGGATGCCCGCAGAGTGATATGAAAATCCTGATTGGAGACTTCAATGCAAAAATTGGAAAAGATAATGCGATAAAACCAAACATTGGAGAACAGGGCCTACATCATATAAGTAATAACAATGGAGGATTTTTGACTAATTTTGCTGTTGCAAATGAATTACAGATTGGTGGCACATTGTTTCACCATAGGAATATACATAAGGCAACGTGGTGGTCACCGGATGGCAAGACTTGTAACCAAATTCACCATATCCTAATTGACCTAAGACACCGAAGTAGCCTATTGGATGTTCGATGTTATAGAGGGGCAAACGTGGACTCTGACCACTTCCTTCTCATGTCTAAAGTCAGATGTCGACTTAAGAAATTCTACTACCAAAAGAGGGAACTGACAAGCAAGAGGCTGGCTGTTGATAAACTTAAAAACCCAGACATTTTGAACACCTACAGGAGTAATCTCAGAGCTAAACTGCAGACAGGGGATGATGAGCAGGAAAGCGATTACAGTTGGGAAAGACTTAAACAAATAATAAGTGATTCTGCAAACGAAACCATACCAAAGAAGAAAGGGTTAGGGAGTAAAGACTGGTATGATGTAGAGTGTGCCTCGGCTACATCCAAGAAAAATATTGCTTATAAATTAATGATCCAAAAACATTATATTAGAAGAGCTGAAGAGGAATATGAGGAGTTAAGAAGGCAGGATAAAAGACTACATAGAAAAAAGAGACCTTTTTCTTGAAGAGCAATACAAGGAAATTGAAACGCTCAAGTCCCAAAAAGAATGAAGAAAATACTATCAATTGATCAACAATATTATTGATCAACAATGAAAGAATTCACCCCAAACAGGTTGTGCTCCACAAATAAAGATGGTGTGCTCCTGAATGAAAAGAATGATATCCTAGAAAGATGGAGAGAATATTTTAAGGATTTGCTACATGGTAAAGATACAATGGTTACAGACAATAGAATTACACTTTCTCTCCATAGTGATGAACAAGAACTTGATTTACCAACTCTTTCTGAGATTAAATCCGCAATTGAGAAACTTAATTGAAATAGATCAGCAGGTCCTGGCGGGATTAACGCTGAACTGGTGAAATTGACGAACTTGATTTGATTAATACTATACATGCAATTGTTTGCAGGGTTTGGATAGCAGAGCAGATGCCCATTGAATGGGACGAGGGCTCCATCTGTCTCATCTTTAAAAAAGGTGATAGACAAGACTGCTGCAACTATCGTGGAATTACTCTCTTGAATAGTATTTTTAAAATTTTCTCAAGGGTTCTTTACAAGAGACTATTACCGCATGTTGAAAAAGTTATTGGATGGTACCAGTGCGGATTTCTTAGAGGATGGTCAACTACCGATCAAATACATGCCCTGAGGCAGATTTTGGAGAAAACAAAGGAATATAATATTGACACATGCTATCTCTTTATTGACTTTAAAGCTGCATATGACAGCATTATTCGGCAGAACTTTGAGACAATGGAGGAATTTGAAATACCGGACAAGCTAATTAATCTAACAAAAGCTACACTTAAAAGGGTAAAATGTAGAGTTAAACTTGGTAATGATTTATCTGAAGTTTTTTTATACTGACAGAGGCTTACGGCAGGGTGATGCTCTGTCTTGTTTGCTTTTAATTTGGCCCTAGAAAAGGCTATCAGAGCTTCTGGTCTTATGGCTAGAGGAACTATCTAACAAAAGAGAACGCAAACCTTGGCATTTGCTGATGACATCGTTTTAAAGGGTAGATCCAGAATATATGTCGCAGAAGCATTCAATTTATTAGAAGCCGAAGCAAGGAAATTAGGCCTAACTATAAATGAAGATAAAACTAAATTTTTAGAAATTACCCATAAAATACCTAACCGATTGCCATTAACTGTAAACAACTACACTTTCGAAAATGTAACACAGTTCAAATATCTTGGGACTATCGTCACTAATAGCAATGATATATCTGTTGAAATTAATAACAAACTTGATATGGCAAATAGATGTTACCATGGCCTCAAAAATCAGTTTACATCTCGAATCACTGGCCATAACACTAAAATTAATATATATAAAACTCTATTACGACCCATCATTCTATATGGCTGCGAGTGCTGGGCAATGACTAAATATAATGAAAATAAGCTATTGATCTTCGAGCGCAAAATATTAAGAAAAATATTTGGTGCAATTTGCGAAAATGGTGTTTGGAGATCAATCTTTAGTCATGAAATCTACCGAAAATTCAGACAACCTGACATTGTCAGGGTCATCAAAAGCCACAGGATTCCATGGTTGGGTCATTTATACAGGACTGAAGACAGAAATCCAATAAAAAAGCTCACATTTACCAAACCTATGGGAGCTAGAAAGTGAGGAAGGCCACCAAGTAGGTGGCTTGATGACGTTGAGAATGATATAAAACTATATAGGGGATCACGGGGTAGAACGAGGTTCGGAGCGGAATGAAGTTTGACGTTTTTAGGTGTCAGAGATGTGTTGCCAACTTCCGGCAATAAGTACAACTAGACCAACGTATTGCTGCTCAACTTCGACAGCCATTTTAGTATAGTTTTCTCGAGCGTTTCTCTGTACAATTTTCGTTGTCATTTTTTCCTCCTGTATTGTAACTTTTGATGATTTTGTAACCAAGGTAAGGTATACATACTTGTTTACATCACAACTATAGTTAGTACATGCTTGAATTACGTTTAATTGTCTTTAGTTTCCTGTAGTTAAACTTTTTTACGTATCTTTCTCGAGTGACCTTACGTCCCTAACCTAAATCATTTCCCTGGGGCGGAACGGGTGGGGCAGAATGGGGTAGTACCTCATTCTTCCCCGCAATGATTTTAACTAAGAGATCGTTTTTTGTACGCCCCTAATTTTTTTTCTTTCGATTTCAAATGGTTCGACACTATAAGAAAAAAAAAACAAATAGGCAGTCATGGTCTACTGAGGCAATGAACTATGCTGTCGAGGCGGTTATTTCTGGAAAATTTGGGTATTTGAAGGCTTCGAACCAATTTGATGTTATCCAGTCTACTCTGGAAAGATACGTTAAAAAAAGAAAGGAAAACCCTGACTACAAGATCGATAAAACGGCTGGAAAATTTAAAAACGTATTTGCAGAAGAGCAGGAACTTATGCTCGTTAACTACTTGAAAACTATGGAGCCTAGGTTATTCGGTCTAACAATGAAGAACTTGCGTAGCTGAGCTTATCAGTTGGCAGTAAGAAATGACATTGGTCATAGATTTAAAAATGGAATCGTAGGCCAAGATTGGGTCAATGGATTCCTTGAGAGACATCCTACTTTATCTGCTCGCAAAGCCGAGGCAACATCTGGTGCAAGAGCCATGGGCTTTAATAAAGTAGCTGTCGATAATTAATTTTCGTTGCTAACGAACTTACTCGACAAGCACAAACTAACGGCTTCTCAAATATTTAATTGCGATGAAACGGGCATTTCAGTGAACCTTAAAAACCAATCAAAGATCATAGCTTGAAAGGGGAAACGTCAAGTCGGATCATTAACATCCTCAGAAAGGGGCGAAACTGTAACTTGCCTTATTTGTATGTCGGCAAGCGGAGCTTACATGCCCCCTATGTTCATTTTTCCTCGAAAGAAGAAGCAGAAAGAATTTGAGTTAGGATTGCAACCAGGAGGTTGGGTTGAGGTGCACAGCACTAGATGGATAACTGCTGAGTCATTTCTTGTATGGTTTCGAAAATTTGGGGATTTTTCAAAAGCATCAAAAGACTTCCCGGTTCTTCTTATATTAGATGGTCACTCAACACATACGAAGAACCTTGAGGTTATAGACTGCGCGAGGGAGAGTGACATTTCGTTGCTATGTCTACCACCACATTGTTCTCACAGACTTCAGCCACTTGATGTTTCTTTTATGAAGCATTTAAGTCTTCATTACAGTAATGAGCTTCGAAAATGACTACGAAGCAACCCAGGGAACGTCGTAACTCTTTCAAATTTCAACGCTTTTTGGATCATCTTTTATCAAAAGCGCAACAATAAAAACTGCTATTAATGGTTTCCAAGCTACAGGAATATGGTCAACTGACCCATCCATATTCACCGACACAGATTTTCTCTCAGCAGACACAACTGACATCGGACTTGGTAGGCCTTCAAGTAAAGAGATGATAGCATCCGGAGCTGAACAATTGGAATTGCCTTCGTCTACCACACCACAATACATGCATATCAGGTAACAAAATAAATATAGAGCAAACTTATATTTTCTGCATTTCCACTAGTTTATATGTTTTTATAATTAATTGTCCTTACCTCCCCGTTCTGCCCCGTGCCCGGGGCAGAACGGGGCAAATAACATAATTTTCTGAAATTGGAAAAAAATATATTTTTCTTCTATTTTCTTACAATATTATTGTATTTTTGTGATTATTACATTACAATGTATTCATAGAAAAATTTGCAGCTCTCTTAATTAACCCTTTTGTATTTTTAAAACTCATTTTCAACTTCGTACACCGTTCTACCCCCGGTTCCCCTCTAGGGGAAACTGGAGGAGTATTATCTTAGATAGGGCCAGATAGCGTAAACTTATTGGGACGGCCTTGGCCAACAGTAGGCTGTAGTGCCCCAGAAGAAGAAGAAGATTTATACATATTTTTGGCATTAATTGCATACATTGACAGTTGAATTTAATTTGAATGTACTCTAGCGAAGTACGAGTTTTCAGCTAGTATCTACATAAAATTGACAAATATTTTTTAGTTTTTATTTCCTTACAATTATTGTGAACTTATATTTTGTCTCTATACTGAAAATTTTATAGATGGTACATATGATGGAAGGTAGATATCTGAATGGAAGAATATGTATAATTTATCCGACTTTTAACTAAAATGCTTCTGACTTTTAACTAAATGCTAAATGTTAAATTCTTCTAACTTATCCAGATATTAACTAATTTATCCACAAAATTATTTTACTTTAAAAATATCAGTAATGTTTCATAAGATCAAAAATACAGATTATAGTATATGTATTTATTAGATTAAACATATATTAAATTTTTATACATTTTCTCCAAAAAATAAAAAATGAATATAATAATATTGGAAAACTAAATTTTTTTAAAAAGACACCAGAATTATATTTTTATATTCATAATTTTATAGATCTTCTATTTGAAGAATATAATATAACTCTTAAGAAAAAAATATATTCTGTACAGAATTAGAGTGTGACCTTTTAAATTTTGGCTATATTTAAAAACCTATCGTGTCTGAAACAGTCTTAAAGTAATGCTATTTTTAGTCGACTTACAATCCAATTAATGCATGTTAAAATTTTTTTTGTTAGATTATTATCTCCTCGTAAATTTACCATGGAAGAAAAGTAGTTTAAGTTACTTTTAAAAATATTTCCATCATATCGCTGTACTCGTTATTAAATCATTTCAACTTTTCGCATGGAATAAAAGATAAATCTTTTGAGCTAAAATTGCTAGAACTGCGAGATATTCCACTTTGTTAAAATTTTCGCTTAGCTAAATTGCAAATTTTCTAATAAATATCATCTTTCTTCCAGTTTAATTTTTATATCACACGTGTATATCACGGTAGACTATTCACATATATTTTTAGAGAGATAATTCCATGTCTTGGAGTTATGGATTTTTTTCTGAAATGCTTTGAAAGTTATTCTCATTTTTAAAATTCTATTCCGATATGCATTCAAAATAAACTGTTTGTATGCGATGTAAATAGACAAATGTAATTACATTAAATTAATTAAACATCGTATAAGCAATATCAAAGAGCCTTTTGTACAGTTATATATGTAGGTATTAATATGCCAGTAGCGTTTCTAAATAAATACTATGCCTTGCCTTATGAAAAGAAATAATTGCCGAGAGGAATTAGAGATCGTAATATTAAGAAATACATTAAATATTTTCTTTGGCTCAGTAATAATTATTTCTAGTATTTGTTGAACATTCTATGGTTATTTTAGCATTTTGATACTGGAAATGTACTGAAAGCTTCTACTGAAAAGCTCTCAAGTAGAGAAATGTGACAAATTTATCGGCTCTTTGAGTGCTCTAGAATTGACAATAAGTATAGAATGAAACATACTTAAAGTATAAAAAATTCATAAAAATTTGGAATCTACAGTTAACCCTTCAGCGGGCGCGCCAATTTTTGGAACACCAGCAGGCGCGCGTGGCACAAAGTGCAACGTCTCTTTCAACCTTGATTATTCCTTTTGTAATAAACATTTTTTTTCAAATTGAAAATAATAATTCTGCGTTTTATGACGAGATATAAAATGTTTATAATATTGAGATATATTTATAATTAAAGAATGCAGGTACAATCGCCTTATTTAAAAACTGTCTCATTTGATCGAGTAGATCCACTCCTGATTTTGTCGTATTGCAATCCAGTATAATCGTTGGTTTACCACGGTTAAATCACGACTGCCAATGAATGGAAAGGAATACAAGGGTCAGAAAATCAGACCTGCATTACAAAGGGTGTAGCTATAAATAGAAACTGCTCAGAACATTCAAACCTTACATGCAAAAACAAACCATTCAAAATTACGAAAATGTTGCACTCTGTACACGGTCACGCCCGCTGAAGGGTTAAAAAACGACTCTTGCTACAAAGAACTGTCTACTATGGGACTCTAGCCTTTTCCAATGTACCTAACAGTCATGAATTGAATCGCTTATTTGAGAAACCCGTCAGACATTTTTGGGGATTTTATTTTCAGAATCAAGGTCTTCTATTGTAAATGCATATTTTTGTATAGAAATCAGCTCACTAGCATTCCCCTTTTAAAGGTTTTTATTGACAGTGCATATTAACTTTAGTTCTGAAATCTGACAAGCGACATCACATAGCGTGTTTCTGCAGTAAATCTTATTTTCCTCCTGCTTTCAACACTGTGCTGACGACAACATTGGAGTTGCTTTTGTTTTTTGTGTAGAGGTTAAACTACTGTGTTGTGAGTATAATTTTTTTGTACGGTTTTACGCAGTGCTGTATGATAGATTGCTTTTTAAAATGGCTAATAATAGTTCTTAAGACGAACATCAAACAAAAAGAAACGAGATATTACAAATGATGAAGAGAACTATACGCGAAATGTCATACGAAAAGCAAAAGTGAAAGATGAAGGCTGCAAAAGCAATAAAGTAACATGGTTCTATCAAAGTCTGTTCCTGATGAGATAATGTGCAAATGTCCAGGTAAATGCAGTTTACCTATTGCTGATGAAACAAAAAATCAGATATGGAATTCTTTTATTCATTATATACTAAAAACAATTAAGTTATATATTTGCAAACATTGATAGATGTAAAAGAAATTAGAGTTTCAAGTAAAACTTAATCCTCAAAAAACAAGATATAAATCAATTGTGTACAGTATTAAGATCAATGGTGTTCTCCGGTTTCCACAAATCTTTTCTTTTACAAATCCATGGATTTTTCTCGCGATTCAGTTGGAAAGTGGACTAACCTATTGTTCAGAAAAAAAACACCTAGGAGGACATGAAACATCTGGAAGAGGTGTTCCCAAGAATCAATCCATATCCATTTATAGTCGCATCTTACAAACAAATAGAATTCAACAAAGCTAACCAAGTAAAAGTTGTTGTTAACCAATTTATTGATGGCAGCAGGTCCTCGACGTTCACCTTAAAAAAGTACAAGAATGTTCCTGAACTCCCAACGGCAAGAGCGTACGCTTCTGGAAAAGTACCGATCAATATAAAAAAAATCGATGACCTGAAGAAGTATCTACACTATAGGGTACGATAACATTCTACGATAACATTTTCCAGTGGCCTACTACGGAAGCGGTGGGCAATGTAGACAGGGAATGTGAAGATGAGTAAGTCGACAGACAGAAAGCAGAAAAGGATGAAGGTTTTTTTTTAAGCTGTAGTATTAATTTTTAGCTTTTTAACGTTTGATTCTGTGTTCAAATAAAAAAAATATAGATTATAACAGTGAATTCATTTTTTTAAATCCTAATAATACAAAAAAATGAGGAAATTTGCCTAAAAAACCTTATGTTTTAAAAGAAAAACTTATTTTATTGCAGAAACCCGCTAACTGCAAAATTTAAAATTTTTTAAAACGTAAGGAATATTTATTATAAGTTAATTACAGGCAACAGGCATTTTGAGAAGATATTAACTAATGCTATAAAATCTTTTAAGCCAAAATATATAATAATATAAAAAATAGAATGTTTTTCTTGGTTTCCCAAAAATTTGAAAAGGCGCTCTTAACGGGTTTCTGAAATAAACGATTCAATTAAGAGTTAATCACGTTATTGCACAGTTAACGAGTACGTTGATTGTAACATAACGAAGGTGCATGTCTCCAGCAATCCATTTTGTTGAATTGTTGGAGACATAACTCCAAAATGGATTGCTTTAAAATTTTTCTGGCCATTGACAATTTCATGTCTTTCAGCACACAACGAAAACTGTCTAGTCTTCAACGACTTTCGGTACAAAATATTTTGTCTAAGCTGCTCTCATTTTAAATAACCAAGTGTATTAAGTACACAATTAAGGCATGCAATCAAGGAGGATGGATATAAAAATAACTTTCTTTTTCAGAAATTATTTTAAATATTATCCTATTAACCTCTAAGTAGAACTGATGACTGACAGAGGAACAAAATATCGCAATTTTAGCAAAATCTGGAATTTTTATGTTTTAAAAAATAATTACCTTTAAGTAAGTGTCAGCGGTAATATACTGTACTTTTCTACATTAGGATTCAAGCATAAAAATATTGAAAGAAAAAGACAAAAAATATTTCACTTATTAAGAATCTTTTAATATATTTTTGTTCCGTAAAATAAACTGTTAAAAGTATCCTTACTCAACTATTCCAAAATATTCTTCTTGTAAATATAACTTTCAGTAAGAAAATATTGCAGAAAACAACTATTTGGTTAATCTCTCGTAATGTATGTGTTTATCTATCTTTTCCGAAACCTGACAGTTCTATAACCCATGTTGAAGAGAATTAATTACCATTAACTCGTGAGGAGAAGGAAACTAGTCATTTATATGAAATTAATGGAGTGTAGCAACAAAATTAAAACAGTCTAGAAAGAAAAGAGACGTGGTCATACATAGTTACCTATTTTCATAAAAGACATTCTTCAGGAGGCATAGAACATGACTTAGAAATTTTCAGATTTAAGTACAGCAATGTATATACTTAAAGTGAAGAAAAGGTTTTGTATTCTGCAAAAGATTATTTTTTAACAGTTTACTATAGGTTCGTTTTCATTTTCTAGGGAAGAATTGACAATTACAAGAATAAAATTTGTTTGTGTTGATTGTGTAAAAGATAACAGCCCCTTTGGTAATTGTAATAATCAGTTTTTCGATACTTAGTTTTTTTTATATGAATCAAAATACATAGTTCGTCCAATGATGACTTGAGTTCATCACCGTTGAGTATCCAACTTCCTAACGGTCATTGTCAAAATACAGTCGACTCTGCATATTCGCAGAAATCAGGAGCCCTGAACCACCGCGAATACTTTTTGGTGTCCAGACTATGACTTAATACTTGTGAACATATATAACACTCAAAATTGTAAAAGAAAACCTTATGTGACACAGGCGTTTTTAAATTGTACGGGTATAGTATCAATATTGTGGGCCTACACATACCTAAAGTAAAGAGAAAATACTTAAAAAAGGTATATGTGATTAATGCATGTACAATAGAGAGCAGTTAAGTTATTATAATAAAACTTAAGCTGTGCATCAGCAAAAAGCAATATTGTACAATACAGCATTTTATACATTTAAATATTATCAGTACAGAGGAAATATGGGATATTCCAAAATAATTCTAATTTAATTAATGATGGTAAACTAACGAGTAATCGAATATGTGAAAGTTAAATTAACAACATTCGAGATCTGACTTTTGAATGAATTTCCGTCATAATTAACTCGTACAATGCTTTCTAGTCGTCCTTGGATACACGTCAAAATATACTTTTTTTATTGCTATATAGAATCACTCGCGATCAATTAGTTGTAAATATATTTTAAATTTTGTGGTCTTGAAACTTACTCTTCATTGTAGAAATAGGTTGGTTAATTGGTTGAATGATTTAGAGGGCTATGGCTTTTTGTCAAGGAGGCCCTAGGTAATATCTCTTGGCTGACTCCTCCCACCCATCACTGGCACAAGAGGAGTTGTCCTGGCACTTCCCTTTACCTAAATTGCGATAGAAGCTCCCAAACTGCACTTTCTAGGCTTGCTAGTGGTCACTCCAGGAGCCTTTCTTTTAACGGGTGAAGAAAGGTCTTTTCCATCTGCACTAAGTACCATGTCCGTTAGGCCTCCCCGGAGCACCTTTTGAAGTATCTGGACCTTACCAGAGAAGAACTCATCACAAACCCTATTCTCGTTTCCTACGACCCTAGTCAACAACCTCATGGATCTCATCTGAATTGGCATGCCATAGGATTAGAAACAACGACAAATATGTCCAGATTTTACAAAATGAAGATTAAACTGAACCTACGGCTTAAAACTGATTCTGGGCGGTCACAAACACCCAAGCCTATGTAAGTTAGAAGTAGGAAAAAAGAATCAGAGAGCGGGGAAATTGACCGAAAAAAAAAAATAGTGCAATTACAATTAATGGAGACGCGTTATTTCTGAGTTTTAGTCTTTTGAAAATCTTTTTGAATTGTATCCATCTAATTCATGAAGCTAATAAAACGAAATAATGGCAATACGTCTTTCATCCCATTAATAATCTAAATTTACTTAACCAGTATGACAGAAAAGAGAACTGTTCACGGTTTAAAATACGCAATTTACATGAATCATTAGCATAACAGATTTGATTAAATTCTCAGTACAGATTATATAGTTAGATTTTAACACTGTCTGCACTTTTAATTTTTCTTACATTAGCACATTTACTTATCCATTTAATTTTAAGTGATGAGATTAATTAGTTGTCACAGGAAATAATTTAAATGTATTTCGTGTCGCTTTATTTGATCAAATCTTTTAAAAAAATATTAAAATTTTCATGCAATATCAGGATATTCCAGAAATCAAAGCAGATACATCTGTCAAGAAACCTATCAAAAATTTCTGTATAAATAGTCAGAAATGTTATTTAAAGTTTCAGGCTCACTACCTCGTATTTATAAAGCAAAGTCTAGATCTCATCTAACACCACATATAATAAAATATAATGTTTAACTTCCCTTCGTTTAATTTGAAGTGATTTTAATCGAAAGTGGTTCATTAGATTTCAGAAGGTGTCTGGAAGGTGAAACCTATCAGGGAAAGTTTGATAGTAAGTAAACTGGAGTAGAGTTAGAAGAAAGTTTTAAAGGATTTGAGGAGGAGAGTAGTTAATTTATGTAATTATAGCAACTAATGCGACGTAGTGTAGTTCAATATAAAATGAAATTTTAATAAGGAAGCATAAGTTACATTTTGAAAGAAAATAACTGCAAATAGGAGCTTAGTAATATTTAAAAGTCTCTTGGAGAACTCATTTTACCCATTTTATAATATAATTAAAATATGCAATTGCTTTAATATGTCAGAATATATATACCGTGGTTTTAAAAGTAGATTTAAGTAATACAAATTTAATGAACTGACGATATATTCGGGAAATGACAGGATATTATATTTGATTTACATCTCGCAACGGGACTACCAATTTTACAACGTACGTTTCATGTTTTCTTTAAATAATGCTTCTTACTTAAAACACCAAACACGTCAATGAGCATGGGGACATGCAAAGCATATTTTTATTGCCAAAAAGGATGTTTTATCCAGTCTTTTTGATGTTACAACTGTCTTCGCTTGCTCAATTATACTTGTTCATCGTAAGTTTAGCTTTGAAATGAGAAGCGATTTTGTCCACGTACATTTAATTTATCAATCTATCTCACCAAGTGGGAATGTTTTGTAATGAACGTTGTAGATTATTATATATTCCCTCTATGCCTTGCCACCGTTTACACTTGTCTTTTATCTACGAAAACACTGTCCTTACGATATTCTTCAAATTCATCTCATCTCTTGTTGCTTATTGTCGCTATTCAAGCGAGTGTTTTTAAAATTACGATTAATAAAATTTTGTAAAATACAAAATATTTCCAGAGGACATCTTCAGGAATATATTGTTGAATTTAACCATCTGTGTTTCGATACACCAAACGAAATCTTCTAGGTTTAGATTTGTTATTAATTGGACCATGATTAGAAAAGACCTTACTGAAACCCAAGCAGGAACAATTCCTAATCAGTCCCCTAATAAACCCTTTTATAATAAATACTAATTTTATATATTAGTCTAGGTCCATTGTGAAAGTTTAGGAAATCCTTATTATTTGAATCAACCTTTACGAATGTTCTAACTTTCTAAATAACTCAATTTCTTTAAAAATATATGTACAAAAGTTTTGGAATACGTGACTGAACATTTATATTACCCTTTTTAGGATATTGGAACATGTTCGAAATTTTTGTTTCGGACGAATATAATCTGGAAACCAGTTACTGGAGGATATTGAATTCATTAATTTCCTACACGATTCATATTTTGGGGATTTTGGGAGTGTAAATACCTATTTGTCACGGAATTATAACCATCTCTTTTAATTCTATGAAGTTTGTCCTTTTACTCGATAATATGGAAGCTGATCAACGAGATGTTCAACAATATATCTGAACATTTCGAGAAAAATTGCCAAGCATTTTATTTGTAATAATTGTTTATTTCTAAAGTGATTATTGACTAAATTTCCGTAATGTAAGGTTTAGGGCCAGGGCTCAGTATGTTTAAATGATGAACATTTTGGGGTCTGTTGACTAGCTGCATGTCAGAACTAATTTCTTCAAATCATATCTACTCGAGCAACCAAATGATATAAGTTATTGTCATCAAAGAATATTCAGAGATTGATTAATATTAGAGATGGTGCAGTCCATCTATTTTTTGGAACAAATAAAACAGTGAGTTGCACATTGTCAGCAGACAATTCGTTGTTGTGTTGTTGTTGTTGCTTATGCCACCTGAAGGACAGAAACATCAGATGAAGTCCAAAAGGCTATGGGCGATGACGGTGTGGCTCCTGTTTTGGCTGGCACCATAAGGGTTGGAGTCCAACTTGGCCAAAGGACCAGTCCCATAATTTTGAACCGAGTCAAGTGACAAGACCAGAACCCCCTCACCTCCAGAGGTAATTTTGAGAACTTAGAGGACATTGCAGCCACGACAGATTTTACGTGCACCAGCCGCCATTAGTGTACACGGCAGGGGATTTTGTTAGTGACGAGCATCGAACCAGTGACTTTCAGATCACTAGACCGCTGGCCTTGCCAACTGGACCACTGCGCCCCTACACAATTCATAAAAGTGGTTAGCTTTTATAGGATTTGCTTCTGTACCAAGTGCCTTAATCAGTTACTCAAGGTATATTTAACACAGTGAACTCCATTGTCTTGTGATGGTCATACCATACAAGAGAGGTTTGTATCCTTATGTTTTTTCCAAATTTTATGTTATTTTTCCAAACTATTCTAACACAATAGTCACTAAATTTAAGCAATTTATACATCATTGAAGTGCTATATACAGCAAATCTCCCTTCCAATTGTTTATCAAACTCAACGTCTCTCTAAGTAGCACATGAGAAATGTATTTCACCTGAAGTTGTGAGCATACAGATATCGATTTCAAACATTCGCCCTAAAATCTACGGTTAGTTAAAATTTTACCGTTTGAAAAGACATAACAGTTTGCATCTCGTATTCTGCTGTTTCCAAAACGACTATTTAATACAAAACAAAAAAAATACTATTTGACTTTAAAACAATGCAGGAAAAATGAGCACATTAAGGGCATATTTTTAAGAATGCGGTATTTGAGAAATGAATAGGAGCAGAATGAAACGAGTTTCGTTAAAAACGAGAGAGGAATAACTTTTTTTTATAGGTATTAAGGCTGTAAATCGGGTAAGCTAACATTTATACATATTTTATAGTTGCAATGATATTTTGGGTTAAGGCTCAATGAATAAATACCACTACTCATTGACAATCCTCAGGAGATAAAGGAAAAATTTATAGATCAGGTTAGATATTGTTCACAAACGTTATAATAACATAAGTAGGAACCACAGCATTTTATCCATAAGTTTAGACAGAAGAATGTGTATCATTTCAAAACTTATTGTTGTCATCTGCCAAATAAAAATGATGTCTTTTATTGAAGGCAAAGATATTTTACTTTCAGAAAAAGGGTACCAGTTTGTTTAGACATCTGAATGTGGCTCAATTCCTAGGAAGATGAAAAGAAAATGCTCTAGAAGTACTTGAATAGCACGAAATCAAAGAGTCATCAAAAACACACATTGATGAACACAGAAATGTTACTTCTCAAAATGATGAACGATTAATTCTGGTTTTTAAATTATCAGTGGAACGAACACGTTGAAAGATTTAATCCAGTTACTTCAGAATAAAATTTCCTCTCGGTGCAACATGGAAATTAGTTTCAACTCTTTAAAGCTTATGAACAGGGGTCAAGTTAATATTGAACATTTCATTTGCCTACGCTCAGACCTTTCCTCCAAATCAAACCATGTATAATTAAAGTTCTGTTATGGAATCTACCATTTTAGGGGTTAATTAAAGGTAGAGCCGTCGTTTTGACATTTAACACTTCGTAAACGTAATATCAGACGTCCGTTAAGGAAATCGGTCTTAAAAAATTTACTGAACATTGATGTCCTATCCAAATTAAAACAAATATGCCAATTTTATTTCTAACGTGAATAAATTTTATTACATGGTGTGTCCATGTAAAAGAAGACGATGGATACATTTAATTGCTAAATGCAAAGGCACATTTGTTTTAATCAGAATTTTTGATAACGTGGTCGAGTTTTAAAAAAGCAAACATAGGTCATGACACGACGATTGTGGCTCCAATTTAAAACATCTGAATGTATTTATTATTACTTAAATTAAATATACCCAATTCTATTCTTCAGACTTAGTTGTTTTTCGCAGAAATAACGAAAATTGGTGATATCAAACATTAAACAGGAGGTTATTAAATTTTAAATATGTTTAAAAATTAGTTCCAAAATTAAGGCATTTTAACGTTTCACTTCGATGCTGACTACTTAAGAAACAAGAATGTATTTGTGAAATACCTCTCATAATTTATTTTCCCCAATAAACTACTTACTACATTATCAGTCGGGATTGTTGCATAAGCATGTAAGTCATGAAATTAACATAATACCAAAAACTAAAGGAACAGTTTGCTACAATGTTTAAAAAAACTTTTCTCGCAGTACATTTGGCAATGTATCATAAATGAGTACTTATTGATAATTATATTGTACCCCAATCTAAGAAAATTAAACGGTTTATTATCTATGGTGCCCGGTATAAAAGGCTTAAGTAAAAACAAAATGAGATTTTTAGATATTTGTTAATATTGATAAAAAAACAACTTTTGACTTGTATAAAAGTCTTAAGTCTATCAATTTTGTATGCAAAAGTACATTTCTCTGTACAAAAGACTCAAGTCGAAATTATATTTCTACGATTGGTATAAAAGCCAATATCTTGGTATATTTAAATCACTGTTTTTGATTTAAGCCTTTTATACCGGGCATCATATATATAATGTTAAACCTGATGGATCCTGATTTTGTGCGTCTGGAACTTTTAACAATTTTTCGGCAGATATTCTCCAGGACAAATAAATACAATGCCACGTAAAACACATTCCTGATCAGCGTAAGAACTCCTTGTTTCTCTTGTAGCATTTAGTCAAGTCAATAGCATATACTATAAATAGTAAACCACATTAAAAAATTGAGGTATATTTCCAATTACTGAAACCAAAACATATGCTGAATATATCCAGCAGCAAATAGTTTAACAGCAAAATTTAATTTTAACTATTAAAATTAAAAATTGGTTAGCAGCAGCAAAAATATATCTCTGTTAACTAGTAAAAATCTAAAACTTCAAATGCCTTTTAAACGATAGAGTAACATCAATTCTAACTTTATTGGAACTTTTCTTAAATCCCCTTTCCATATGACTCTGGGCCTATTTTGTGCCTTTCAATCCGTTCTATAAAGGGCGGCGTTACACAACGTGCTCATTTTTCTGCCAGTATTCATTTCTATTCTATGCGCGTTCCTGCCAGGGCGATCGAATTTCTTTTCAAATTTCTTTTTTTTTCTTTTCCAGATAGTTGTGAATATCGAGGAAAATCACATAAAGCTGCGGTGAAAGAAATTGCTTTCAAATCGTTCAAAAACGTGGTTTGTTTGTATGGTAAATTCTATGCGCACTTGATGCCGTGAAAAAAAGAAAAAAGTCTGACTGCTAGGGAAAAATAGCTTCTGAAATGAACATACGCAACTTTATGTGACAAAATATCACGCAGTGTGTGATTGATTTCTTTTCAATAGCTAATTTGCATTTGAAAGGATCCTATTTTATCAAAGAATTTTTTTTTGTGTGTGACAAATCAATGACATTTTTTTTTCAGGGATTTGTAGAAATATATTACGCTGCTTTAATGATTTGTGATAACATTGGTCAATAAAATTCTTTTTTAGTGTATCTGAGACTAAACCGAGTTATTTTCTTATCTACGCTTAACAAGAGAAAAAAGAATAAATATAACACGCTATATTAGCTCTAGTTTGACGGACATGAGTTTTACATGTTTGCGTATACAGTTATGCAAGACACCTGTCGCGGCAATGTTCTCTTCGCTTGTTACTTAAAGTCACTTTATGGAACTCCACTCGTAAATGTCTAGTAACTGTCCTCTAGTATTGTTGCATTATATTTCCCTTTGTTCATTTATTTATTGTCGACACGGGGCTGTTCCACTTAGAAAGAAAACTTGGTGCAGTGGAATCTATCGTTTCCGAAGAGACTGACTGAACTAAACGATGGATGCGGGTAAACGATAGATGCAGGAACATACAAAAAAGCATTAACATACCTTAAAGTTTGATATCCCTAAAATATATTTACTGACATACATAAATGCATACATGCATGTAATGTAATTGAAGATAAAATTACAAAGTTGTACTGAAATCCAAGATAAAAATAATAAAAAAAAAGAAATACACGTAGATATACAGGAGGTTTGATTCAAATAAAAGTATTTAATCTTCGTTTGTTTTTTGGCGGTTTTCTCTCCACAAGCAAACAATATTTTTTCTGTATTTCAAATTGCATTCTTTACGGTATCGGTTATTATGTGAGAGTATAAAGAAGTGGCAGCCGTGAATCGTTTGTAGTTAGAACCATTCCACTGCACTGGATGGGGTCCGACATAAGGCCACCAGGAAGTTCTGCTTCCGGTTGAAACCCTCATCGGCCAGAGTAGAACTGCAGCAACCAGAAAATCGTCACACCCTATACCAAACACCAGGACACCTCCATACCAAGGCCAACAGAAAAGCCAGAGGGCAGCAGGAACCGCTCAGGTCGGCTGACTGTGAGCCATTGCTGATAAGAACAGAAATGTTGAATAGTCGGAGAATTTGGAATGAGTTGACGAAAATAGGATACTTCAGGGGCTAAAGAATTAAGGAACACCAACGACGAACAATTAATGGGAGTGGTACGATAACACTAAACCAGGCTATACAGGAGAGAACAAAAATACGAGACCGTGCATCTCAAATGTTCTGCTCATTGTTTAATTAGAGCGTCATTCTAGCTCAATACAGACATTTATATTTCAGGTTCAGTTATTATGAAAAAACGATCGATCCGACAAATTAATATAAAGCTGCGATATTCTGAACGAATATTGCAGGAAAACGATGGATCAAGGAACGATCCATGCGGTCTGTTTTTTCTTATTTTCAATGGAATTTATTCGGGACTCTGTGAAATAAGCTATACATACGGGAAAACGATCTTTCGGGGAACGATCGATCGAGATTCCACTGTATTAGAGAGGCAACTGCGTTTTAAGTTCCATGGACCAGGAAAATAGACTATTTATAGTAGGTCAAACATATACAAGCTACAACAGAGACAGACTGACGGAAAAAAAGAACATCGCATGTATTTATGAACTTATACAGGATCCCAGAAAGAGCTAATAGTAGTTTTTAATAAGACAGCCAATAGAAATCTTTTATACGAGAACAAATCAGAAAGAAGGGAAAGAACTGAGACCAGATGATGTCGTGTGCGATTACATGCTAACACTTGGGAATTTTGGGTGTCTCAGCTGCAACTCTAATCCAATGGTCAGGGGCCAATGGAGTCACCTTGATTTGAAATCTATATTTGACTTTGATGTGCAAAAGTTTCAACATGTTGTCGAATGTTTTAAACCTCCAAAGTGCGTGCCTGGATAGAGCCAGTGGTAAAATATCCGCTCTATGCATTAGCATAGCTTTTGAATTTAAGTCAGATGAGTCAGTGAGTCTCAAATCGTCGAGATCGATATCAAATGCTGTCATTACACCTCATATCAGTTGGATTAAATTAAGCAGAAGAAAGAGGTATTTTTGGTCTGATTACAATAGAAGGCACCAGACCAACATTTAAAAAATAATAATAAAAGATACCTCTGGTAAGATTATTTCCCTCGAACCTGTCATCTGCCTTCGATACTTACATCAGTTCAAGAAACTACGTTTTCATTTTGAGTAAGCGAACCAGTTGTTGTAAGCGAACAGTTGACAGTCAGCAACAACCACATTCTACTCTAATAGATTCCATTGGTGACAGCCTGATCTGATACTCAAAGCAAGGGCTACAAGTTTTCTTTAATCCTCAGTGTCAGGTTTCTTTTGTGATGCCAATATAGTTTCTGATTTATAACATATTAAAAGACATAACCGTGTAGATATTGAACAATTGGCTACCCGAATCACATATTGTCGAGACATTTTGAACTATCCACCGATGCCATAAAAGAAAAATGTTATAGAGTAGAAATATTTATTGAAATAAATCTGCTATTTTTCTTTCTCTCCCATCTGTTTTATTTTTGAATAAAATACACCTAAAAAATTTTAAATTGTCTTTATGAATAAGAAAACTAGCGCAAAACTGCATTTATTCGATGACTATTTAAAGCTTCTATTTACATCGATCCAACAGATTCAAACAAAAATTGACTTTCTTGGGCTAAAAATATAAAGCATGACTTCCTCAACAAATAAACCAGCACGGTACTTAAGAAAAAGTTCTTTAATTACTGCTATCTAAAGAAAGACGTTAAAAATTAACGTCACTTTCCGTCGAGCATTAGTGTAAACTGAGGATTTCCCTGTCAGCGGCAGATTGCAGAATCTGTCGAATAAGTATTTCAAGTTGTGAAAAAATCTAATTATAAATCCATTATTTTCCATTCCAACACTTCAAACTTCTCCCTTAAAACCCCTTTTTGAATAATTAACTCGTCGGGTTTCAATATCAATCAAACTGAGCCACATGTGTCAGAAAGCTCTTAACTAGTTCTGTAATTATAGTGCCTAATTTGAATCGCTATGGAGACCTAGAGTGGTTAAAAGTAGGAGTATTCATTCTACTTTCTTACTTAAGAGCACGACACATTAGTTTTAGAAGACAAGATGAAAGCTAAAAAGGTTTAAAAATTGCTGATGTGGGAATATTTTTCAAACAGAAGGAATGTAAACTTCTTGAATCAGTAGAAGTAATAAAGGATTTAAAACAGTAGTAAACAATCAATGCTAAGCATTGTTAAATCAAGCGAAATAAAAGGTCGACTATCCTATATGAAAACATAAACATACAAGCTAAGAATATTTATTACTGTGCAAATTTTATAATAAAATAGAAATTTATTCTACTTTATTTATGCGTGACTTACCCCTTTTCCAAATAGATCCATCGGTGTATCCAAACGAAATTCATAAATACTTTGAGGATGTTAAAGTTTTAAAAATTTGTAATGTAAAGTTAAGCAGTGCAAACATATATAAGTAAAAGCAACATACAGCTGTTTCTGTTGATCCTGTTCAGCTTATCACAGTTCAATGAATGATAGAAGTGGAAAAAACACGCACACATACATACATGTATGTATGTATATATTCTCGTACAGACACGTCATGCCTGGGCAAAACTGTAAAGAAAACAAACAAAACAACCTGCTAAAATGTCGGTGTATTTTTACAGAGGGCAAAATATATCGGTCAAATACTCCGTTCTAAACACATGGACCGTAAGCCATGGATAGGATTGTAAAGAAGCAACCATTACAGGCAGTCTGAGCACAATGCATGGGCTACTGACATCACGGAGTGACAAATACACAAGCGGCTATATTCTGCCACTCAGCAAAATATTCTTGCATTCCAACTGTAAAATAGGGGTATTTGTGATAAGATGATAGATTAAGATGATGATATGAAGATAGATTAAGATGAGATAATAAGATTAAGATGATATTCTTGTCTTTTACTTCCTTTTCTGAATATGTTATGTTGAATTTCCTCATTAAAAAAAAATCCAGTGAGATTTTCACTTAGATTCTCCAGGATTCAAAAACAGTTTTGTAATTACTTTTGAACTAAATAATAACGAAAGCAAATTATAAATTTCAGGTAATTTTGATCAGTCAACTAGAGAGAGAGTAATTTTGATCAGTCACTTTGAAGTAATTTTGATCTGTCATCTGTCATCAGTCATCGGGTAACCCAGACCGATGGCCCAGAAGACTTCGATGTCCTCTGGGCCATGCCCTTGGATGCCGGCCTTGAATAATCGTTGCAATGGTAAGCTAACGTGATCGGCTGAAGGACGAGGAGCTTGAAAGTGCAAGGATGATAGATTAAGGAAGGTGCCTCTAGGATCCACGAGTTTTGACAAGACTAAAAATGATCAGAGAAAAGTCTGTCATATTACAGGAAGGAAGTTTAGGAATAGGAACTAAAAGGAAGATTAAAGTTTGATCTGTCAATTGAAGAGTCAGTATTTTTTTTATGTAAAAGGCAAACACTAACCACCCATCTCGTTTGCCACCTTCAAATATGCACGCACGTCTGCGCATGTGGTTTGTTTACAGTTTTCCCTTACTATTAAACAACGTAAAACTAACTAAACACGGCGAGTTGACCTATAAAAATATTATATCTTAAAATAGCACTAAGTTTTCCAAACTCCTTGGAAATCTTGATTTCCAAGTCATATATTTTCTCATGAAAAAATTGAAATTATCTCATCTTATGGCTTAATTATACACTGTGTTAACACTTTATAATCTTGTGTTCTTTAAATGATCCAACCTTACGAGAAAAATAATTCTAAAACACCCGAGAGCTGGTCAGAAAATGGCTTGCGTTTAGATATGTCGTATAGCTGAAAAAGGCATAGGTTTCTGACGTCACAATATGGAAAATTTACAAATGTCTAGAATCTGCCTTCCGAGAAATTTCCTCGCATCTAAACTATACAATGGATAATGTCCTTTAAGTTGATATCCGTATTTTTTTCTTTTTCTAGATATCTTACGCTGAACCCCGGTTTAGCTTTAATGTTTTTCATCCCGGAAAAACATTAAAGTTGTACTTGTGTAAGGGCCTGTTCACATAGGAGTCCGTTGCGCTGCGTTAAGGAAAAGATGACGTTGAGACGAAAATAAACCAATCATAGGCCTCCAAACGATTAGCAATGAAATTTTTAACGTCTATGATTGGTTTATTTTCGTCTCAACGTCATCTTTCCCTTATCGCTACGCAACGGACTCCTATGTGAACAGGCCCTAAGAAATCAACAACAATTAAATTCAACGTTTTGAACTAAAAAAACTGACAAAAGAAAAACAGCCAGTTGAAGTGTCAGCGTTTTATCCCAACGGCAATTCCTAACCACTCACGGAACTTTCCTCTTTCAAGCATACTCAGACATTCATCATAGCTAGTTTACAGTTCTACCCGCGCTTTACGATGACCTGTTCAAATATAATCCGTCAGCATCGGGGTAAATTTTTTTAGCGAATCATATACTAATCATTAACCCTTTTATCCAATCAGCTCCAACGATCATTAACGCTGACTCTTCACGGATTCTATGTGAACAGGTCCTTTGAGTTGATGCGGGTTCTTTTTCAGTAGATGCATCTAGTTCTTTAATCCCTATACAGGGTATATCCTTTTTTGTGTTTATATTAGTAAACTAGCTGAAAACCCGCACTTCGCTGCGGAGTACATTCAAATTAAATACAACGGTCAATGTATGCAATTAATCCCAAAAAATATATATATATTTATTTATAATAAATACGACGATCAATATATACAATTGATATAGAAAAAAAAATATATATTTATAAAAAAAAGAGTAAGGGATATTTTTATAGACAATATAATGTCCAATCGTCTGCCGCATTAGCAAGAAAAAAATATTTTTTTTGTCTATTTAGTTGTTATGCACGTGACGATAAATTTATTTAAAGTACCAGAAAAAGAAATCACGTGATCAGCATTTAATAAATTAAATTCTAAAAATTAATCTTTAAAAATTCACCAAAAATCAGAAAATAGAGGTAAAGATTCGAAAAAGATTTCATTTTAAAGGAATTTTTATGATCTTTCTCGTGATATAAATTTTATAACCCTCAAATTATTATTTTAAATTCAAACTTAAAAAAAGTTACAAAAACAGCTTAAAAATTTAATTTAAAAAAATCTAAGAAGAATTTTTCAAAAATTTCTCTTAGTGCACCCCTACACTATAAGAAGAATCTCCATGCAAAATTTCAGCCCTTTAGGTCCAGCGGTTTGGTCTGTGCGTTGTATGTCAGTGAGTCAGTTACGGAACTGTTATATATATATAGATGATGTGGATCAAATTGATAGGTTAGTACTCACATCAGTATCCTACTGGACCATTGATGCGTATGATTGTTTATTATAGCATTGGAAAGAACTTGTGAGATATCTAAACTGATCGATGGTTGCAGTATATTTGCGAATAAAAAGACGAAACCAACGTTTTGTAGTGGTTTAAGATTGCACTTATACATTAATCATATTTAATTATAACAATATATTGTATCCCTCTTTTCTTCGTACAAAAAGAATGTACGTGAACGCCGTTACATCATCAACGTTTGTCTGTCAACAATTTAATTTTTTTTCTAATGCAAAGGCACTTGTGAGACATTCGTCTTTTATTTTGCTGACTACTTTTATTATGGGAGCACCATTTAGGTGCTCCAATAATTTTCAAACCTAAAGTTTTGAATCCATGGGTGTTTGAAAATATATGTATTTGTATTTCGGCTTTATTCTACAAGGTGATTCCAAATTCATCGTACAAACTTTAAGGGTTGATGTAGGACACTGTAACAATAATTTATTTCATAGGAATGTATGGGCGGAAGTGACACGTTGAGGCACAAACACAGGAAAGAGACATGAAAGGAAAGACAAATTGTTTATTGACAGCGTCATTGACAAGTGCTATGTTTACAATTAGTGTTAAAAATTGCATCCACCAACAGTAATACATGCTTGGCAGCGTCGATGGATAGATTGGCGTACAGTTTTAAAGATGTCAGGTATTTCACGTACACGTGCACCATCTACGGATATTCGAGAAACGAGATCCTCAACAGAATCCACTGGAGTCGCATAAACGTGACTCTTCAGATATCCCCATAAGAAGTAATTGAGGCTCGATAGATCAGGAGATCGGGGTTGCTAAGGCACTCGTCCAGCAGGCCCAATCCATCGCTCTCCAAAAGTGTCATCCAGGTAATTGCGCACAACATTGCTGAAATGGGTTGGTATTCCATCATGCTGAAACCACAGTCGGTCCGGCATTTGTCTGTGGGGTAAATGCTCCTGATACATTCGCAGCTTAACTCTGCAGTTATCATTTGCACGGTACATGAGATTCATGTCTGCTTTTTCGACATACGTAAATTCTTCCATCACGGACGACAGCACAATTGAGAATTGCATTTTCCCGCAGATGCATAATGTTTATGGGCGGCAAGCCACCTACTGCACTCTACCGGCAACGGAACCAAGCAATCACTCCGTTTTACATTCCTTTTATGCCTCTTTTCATTGTTTGTGCCTCAACGCGTCACTTGTATCCATACATTCCTATACAATAAATGATTGTTACAATGTGCTGTACCGACCCTTAAAGTTTGCACCATGAATTTGGAATCACGCTGTATAGATTCTGATAAATTATGTTCTCATATGGCAAAACATGACCCTAGAGCCTCAAAATCAACTAACCAACTGAAAATTATTTACGTAACCAACAAAATTTGTTTTATTCTTTCTTTATACATCACCGGGAATTGTTTTCTTAGAAAAAAAAGTGCCATGCAAAAATTATGCTTCGTTTCTGAAGTGCTGAATCACAGACAAACTTATAGTTTTAGCACTATGGAGATAAATGAATGGAAAAATAAAGCAAATCTGGTACAACTAAAAAAAATTTAAAATACATTTACAACAATTCTATTTCGCAAAAATACTCTCGATTAGGTTTAAAAATATTGTAAAAAAATAGCTTCTCAATTAAATTTTTAAAAATGTCTTAAGAAAAAATATATATACAGAATAACAAGGTGTTTCCAATCCGTATCAGAGAATAAAACAATAGGAAGCATCATTTATTTCTTCATAACAAACAGATAACATTTTTTTAAAAAGTCTAGTTTCCCTCCAAAAAACAGCTGAGAGAACAGAAAAAAACTCTAATTCAACTCGAAAACTGCAGATGGTTTTCTCATGCATTCTTTTGCTTAGTACAGAAAGAAAGGTATGGTTCGCAGAGAAAAACAGATAGGGAAGGGGGGGAAAAGCAAGGAAAAGCGAAGCCCGAAAGGCAATCAATCAGATTCTTCTGCAAAACGGAGAAAAATTCCCACGCACTAATGGTGCATGAAATTGACTTTTGCGGTGTCGGTGAGACGTTTTCGGGCTTTACTAGTTGTTTTCATTCCTCTTAGTTTTATCTTGACCGAAAGATAAAGAAAAACAAGGCGGTTTTCGAATTATGCAGTAGTTAAGTTTGATTTAATTGAAATTGCGTTACGAAATAGAATTAATTAATTTAAAACACGAAAATGCACCCTAAAATAGTAAGGGTACGCGATTTATACATAATTTTAAATCTCCCGTAACGATTAGCGTTACTAAAAATTCTGCAAGATTCAAACTAATTGCTGCATTAGTCCGACAGATAAGGTTTATTTTAGATAATTTAATTACATATTGCAAGTGTTTCGTAATCTTGATAATTTACGAATAGGAATTATTTGTTAGAAATAATTTTTGGAGGATTTTCAAGGACATATTTGGTTTATTCACTATCTAAAGCACTCGATCAATTTCCTGTCATTTTATGAGGTTTAGAGATTATTGCTACCCATCAGCGTCATTTGAAAAAAAAAATAGTTTTCATTTTTTGCAAGCAGAGGCACTTGTAGTCAAACATTCGCCTATACTACGCCGCAGTTTACTGTCCTTTTTATTATGGGGGTATCATATAAGCGGACAGCATTACCCCTTATGAAGGGACAACACAAACGGAGGCATTTTTCGTGGCGCGACGCTGGGATTCGATCCGAGCACACTCAGCACCGAAAACCAGGGAGCTGTACCCTAGGACCACCACAAGCCCAAATAGTAATAATGCAGAAAAATTGACAACCAGCCTTTTCAGCCGACAGATGTTAGTAATGCAATATGAAATGAACCCAGGTTTTCTCTAAACTTAATAACGAATTAAACTGTGAATTGTTTATTTCATGCTATGCAGTGAAATTTGATCGAAAATGATTGCAATTTCAACTAGCTGCCGTTCTAAAACCTTTTTGGGTTAATTTTTCATCATTTCTCATTGTTTTCGAATTTTATTTATATTATGATGAGGATCGATAGATCGCAACTTTTTATTGGATATTAACTAAAACATTGTTGTAAACCTAAGAATTACAGCCATTAAATTCGCAACTTTTTATTGGATATTCACTAAAACATTATTGCAAACCTAAGAATTACAGCCATTAAATTATCTGTAAATTAGTAACCGTTGGTTATGATGTAATTTAAAGAAAGACTATTTTAATGACTCTGTGTTTATATACAACTCTATTAGGGAGAATGACATGGAGAAGGAAAAATAAATTCTGTATTAGTTAGGGCATCAAATGCATCGGCAAATTCACCTAGTAGAATATATATACTGGGGAAATCATTAGCCTTTGGCTTAACACTATACAAGAAAAATATATCTCTTTCTCTCGTATTGATACCCATTATACGAGGAAAGTAAACAAAAGCTCAATGTTTCTCAAGGGCTACTGCAAGTAATATCCCTATGGGAATACACACTGCAACGCACAATAAAACGGAAGAGGATTCAATTCAAAATCACCGCCATTTTAATTTCATCGAAAATAAAAGCTGAAAAAGGGGAATAAAAACCAATCTATTCTTGGTTCTCCACATGGTTAAACTACTGAAACAAGACATGGGTCCAATTGCGATAGGTCAACAGAGCACGGTTACAAACCTTTGAGTGTTGAATTTACAACACCAATACGAGCAATGTTTTGTGCTTGTGTTTTGTAAGCCGGCTTTTTAAAAAATATTTTTCTATACCATTTTCTGTCATAGCATATTTGTATTTTCCCGATTCGTATAACAGCTTTGTTCTCTTTTTCATGTTGCCATCACTTTTGCTACTTCTTTTTCTAACTTCATTTCTACTACCTATATTATTCTAATGCATGGCCGGTCCCATATGTGAGGCGGCAAGGCGACCGCCTCAGGCCCAAAATGAGATAGTAAAAATATAAAATTTTTAATGTATCTAAAATAATAAATTATAAAGATGTAATAAAGCAATTTCCTGAAATAAAGGCTCTAGAATGCTTTAGTAATTATTTTTATTGCCTAACAAATTATTGGGTTAGTAAGAAAGTAATTTAAGTTTTTTAGAGTGAAAGAAAACTCTATTTTTTTTTCTGTACAAAAAATGAACTTTAATCAGTCAAATATCTTTCATTCTGTTCGATGACCTTTGGCTATTTTTCTGGTAACTTCATGATTCTGCGATCACAAAATTTCTAGCCCTTATCAGCAAAAACCTCAACTAAGTGCGGTTTGAGTTTATCGTTATTACTGAAATTTTCACCATTTGAAAATTTTTGTAAACTTTGAAATATACGTATGATAATCCGATGGCGCAATGTCGAGGCTATATGGGGGGATGCGACATCACTTCCCAACCAATCTCCAATAATTTCGTACGTGTTGCTAAAGATGTATGAGGCCTCGCATTAGCGTCCTTTACACGTACGCTCATTCGCGAGTGCTTGGAGTGTACGGGATTGCGCGCACGCTCCAAGGACTCGCGAAAGAGCGTACTTGTAAAGGGCGCTAATAGCGCCCTTTATACGTACGCTCTTGAAGTGCTTGGAGCGTACGGGATTGCGTGCGGGAAAACTTGCAGCACGCTCAAAAGCAGCTTTCCCTTCCTCTCACGTGCAGTCAATCGTGCACCTTCACACGTGCAGTCAATCGTGCGGGATCGTGGTTTCACGCGGGAAAGAGCGTACGTGTAAAGGGCGCTAATGTTGTGGTCGAACACGAATCCTCTGCGATTTGCCAATTCTGGCCTTTTCGCTTTGATTTCACTT